>VZTG01000995.1:637433-671890 GCA_013397845.1 Melanocharis versteri | reverse complement strand
AAAAAAGGCAAGAATGTGTTAAATTTCACTAAATTATACTTTCTTTCTTTTTCTCTTCTTCCTGCCCTTTTTGACAAGCCAAAATCTTGTCAACTTCTGAATACAAGAGATGAATGTGAAGCCTAGAAAGACTTAAAAGGTATTTTTTGTGCACTGAGGGCATTCATGTTTATTTTAATTTCCAACCAATGTATTTTTGAAAAAATAATACAGAATTAGCATTCATTCTGTGGGGCTGCACAACTGAAGAAGTTAAATGTTTACTGTGCTCCACCAGTTAGAATGGTTCTCACACCTAAAATGAGAAACTTAAGAGAAAATATAAATACTGTTCCACTCTTTGCCCTCTTTTGCTATATAATATACAATATACATTGAAAAATAATCAATATATACAATAAATTTTGCCTTTACTAGGAGTATGTATGCACACAAGATTATTTAAATTAAACAGGAATGGGAAATTAATGCAAGAAGTATATGCAACACTACTATCATAAAGTTCAGATTTATCACACAATACACTGAAAATACAATAAATTGCATTTGGTTGAGCAGTTCAGAGACTTCTAATGCTGTATCTATTACAGATTATATATGAGATGTAAGTACATGGCTGTTCTGTAATACAGCGTACAAATTTGTTTATAATCCTCCTCCATTACATCTGCTCCCCTGTAAGCGGTTTGTAGGGTTTCTTTTGGCGTTTTTGGTTGGCTGGTTGTTTTTTTCTTTAATTTACAACAAATGGTATGTCATTATTTAGGCTAGGAATGGTTCAGATCTGTGACTGCACAGTGGCAAGCACCAGTGGGCCCAATATGTGTTTGCAGTATCTCAATAAGAACATGTCCATGTAGTTTGGCCAAGCCTCCATGGAATCAGCAATCAGATCTTCCACACAAAAATAATCAGGATACTGCCCAA
Source organism: Melanocharis versteri (assembly GCA_013397845.1). Lineage (NCBI taxonomy): Eukaryota > Metazoa > Chordata > Aves > Passeriformes > Melanocharitidae > Melanocharis > Melanocharis versteri. Next base: position 670,963 of record VZTG01000995.1, on the reverse strand, counting down.
GTGTATGTACAAAAAACCTGAGGATGACAAATACTATCTCACTACAGTGCCTAGCAAATTTTGTGAATTTACCTATTTCTGACGGGCCATGCTCCCAGAGAACCAAAGCAATCTCCTTAGTTATGCTGGTGTTAATAATGAACTCTATCAACCTTTAAATATAAACCACAATCCTGCATCCATCCAGTAGATTCTCAAATTCCCAGCACAGCCACAGTTAATTCTGTGGCCCCAGGGCTTTCCAAGCAAATTAAGATTTTTGCTGTTTTACCAGGAAATAATACAGGCAAACCCAAAAATTTAGACATGCACCAATCTACCTAGACTTTAACAGTTCCTGGGACATAAGAAGAATGTTCAAGAAAAGCTTTTGTTTTCTAGGAGATGCTCCTTAAAGAAACATGGAAACTGGACTCCCACGACCAAGTCATCTTATATGAGCAACTGCAACTCCTTTAAAAAAGCCTTCCTAGACATTTAACTAGATCATGGATATACCTAATTTTTTAATCTGTGCAGATGGTAATTAATCTCAAAAAACTTACCCCTCGACTTAACCTTTTTCCTCAAATAATGACTTGACTGCAAAAAGGATTCTAAATATGGCATTGCAGAGGATGATATCTGATTATGCCCAAATTACAGCTCAAATACGTGACTGCCAATATTTTTTCTTAATGTCATCTCTGTAAATTCCCCACATTGTGTGAAAATCTGATTAGCTTCCTTCCTTTCCATCCCTGTTAAACGTTCTGACAGCTAAATCCCTACCTTCTATTAAAGTTCTTATTAAAACCACAGCCTTTGTAACACCTCAGAAATCTTGCTGGTGAGCTTTCACAGACGTAACTACATATATTTACCATAGCTGAATTGCGGTACTAAAGGGAGGAACTCAGACTTTCGGATCCATTTTTTTCCTCAAAAAACATCCCCAGTTCTTCGTTAAAACTTTGCTTCTTGCTGCTTCTGCAACATCTCCCCGCACAGCTGCAGTTCTCTGTTCAGAGTGTGCCCAGGTGGGCAAGGAGGCCGATGGCATCCTGGTTTGGATCAGGAACAGCGGGGCCAGCAGGAGCAGGGCAGGGATTGTCCCTCTCGGCACTGGTGAAGCCACACCTCAAATGCTGTGTCCAGTTTTGGGCCCCTCGGGACAAGGACATTGAGGAGCTGGAATGAGTCCAAGGAAGGGAGCAGAGCTGGGGAAGGGACTGAAGTGTTATGAGAAGCCACTGAGGGAGCTGGGGGGCTCAGCCTGGAGAAAAGGAGGCTCAGGAGGGACCTTACCACTCTGTACAACGCCCTGAAAGGAGGGTGTAGCCAGGTGGGGCTCAGTCTCTTCTCCCAGGGAACGAGTGACAGGATGAGAGAACATCGCCTAAAGTTGCACCGGGGGGGTTAAGATTGCATATTAGGATTTTTTTTGTTCCCATGGAAAAGGTTACCAAGCTTTGGAACAGGCTGTCCAGGGATGCAGTTGAGTCCCCAGCCCTGGAGATACGTGAAGATGTCGATGTGGCACTTATGGACATGGCCTAGTGGTGGACTTGGCAGCATTAATTTGCTGTCAGACTCAGTAATCTGAATCATTCCCAACCCAAATGATTCTGTGATTTGTTTAGAAGAAAAGTGAAATACCTTCAGACAGAAGTCTTTTGATGGTGTTGCTGTTTTTTTCCTGGTAACTTTCACACAACTTGAATTTTAATTATGTTTACTGTGTCTGTCTGGGACAGAGTTCGTTTCTTTCCAGCTGCCCTTTGGTGCTATGTTTATACTGGTGACCAAAACAAAGCTGGAAACACACCATTGTTTTATTCAGGAAATAAGTATTACGTATACAAACTTCCCTATGTTTATAAATATGGTTCGAAGACAGTCTACTTAGGAAAATGAATAGTTAGAAATGTTAAGTACTGTATAAGAATGTTCTAAGATATACTTCCCCAATCACCTTCTGAGATATAAATTAAAGGATGAAGGTGAAGATAGATGCAGCTGCACTGAAAGAAATGTTTCCAGGTTGGCACAGGAAAACCTCAGTGCCATCTGTGACAAACAGTACCAAGGCATTCAAAACTCTTGTTATCATAAACTGCAGAAATGTCTCCTAATTAGCCAAGAAGCAGCTAAAAAATAAATTGTTGATTGATGCATTTACTGTAAAACAATTATTTTAACAGAGAGGGTAATATAAACAGTCTGGTAGGGAAAAAACATCAGTACTTTGACAAGATTAGTCTCAAAAAATTCATAACACAAAAAGAACAGTAATACTGTATATTAGTGACAGTTACTAAAAAAAAAATTAAATCCCCTATAGAAAGAAGATATTCAAACCAGAATTATTTCCCTGGATAAATCAATAGGAAAATCACCAACTGACAAGAAAACTGTTCAAATAATTGTGGAAACTGAAGCAGTTTCATCACTCACCGAGTTGTCAAACAATGTAGAAGACTTCTAGTAGGTTCTTTACGGCTGAGGCCATACACTGTGCCTACTATGACAAGTCAAGGTAGCTTTTATAAGTCTCTTCCACATGTAAATGTCTCACAGCTTTGTGCTGTGAGTCACCTTGCCCTCCTTTTATACTGATTTTTGGCGTGGCTACGCACAAGTTGGGCTTGTTCAGCCTGGAGAAGAGAAAGCTGTGGGGGGACCTTACAGCACCTAAAGGTGGCTACAAGAGAGACTTTTCACAAGGGTATGGAGTCGTATAAGTAATGGCTTTAAACTGAAAGAGAGCAGGTTTAGTTTGGATATTGGGAAGAAATTCTTCCCTGTGAGGGTGCTGAGGCCCTGGCACAGGTTGCCCAGAGAAGCTGTGGCTGCCTCGTCCCTGGAAGTGTCCAAGGACAGACTGGATGGTTTGAGGTTTGAGCAATCTGGTGCTGTGGCATCCTGCCCATGGCAGGGAGTTGAAACTGGTAAATCTTTGAGCCTCATTCCAACCCAAACCATTTTAGGACTCTGTGTCAGAAATTTATCAGGACTGAGCAGGCCCTTATGACAACAGTCCCCAAACCACAGCTTCTGAGCAAACTTTGCTCACAAAATTGTGTTGCATTGATTAATGCAAGGGGAAATAAATAATATTTTTTTTAAGTTATGTTGAAGACAGAAGGAAAAAATCCTGCCAGCTGCAGTTGAATAAGGTATGTTATTTTATTAGTATTACTGCTAATGTGTAAATGAAGGTTGTGGACCACTGCATTTCAATTAGACTTTCAGGTGTTTTCCTTTCTTTCCTAGTTCCTAACTGTGGCCCCAAGGTCAGCAAACTGACTTTGGTTGGGATGCACTTGAGCACACTGCCCACTAGCTCCCATTCACATCCTCTTCTGAAACATACGAACTTGTGCCTTCCCATTTTTTGTACCAGTCAAAAAACCGCCCCCAACCGTGTTCTGAATTGTCAAGGTTATGGAGTGACAGCGTGGTGAGTAAAGATCTCCTTTCATTCCATAGTGCATGCTTTTTCATAAATCAATCGGTCATTTTGAACCATAGCCCAAAGAACAGAGGAAGTATCAGATGTGTCCATTATTAAGGTAGAAATTTTAGACAGCCCATCACTAAGAAGCTAAATTGGAACTCAATCAACAAAAGTTGATGCTGCTGACCTCAGAGATATTAATGTTTTATGCTGCATTTTTGTAGCTCTAAGCAGTAAATTTATTACCTGTTTGAAATACAAGGAAAAAAAATCTGACACGCAAATAACGAAAACACATTTGTAAGAAAAAAACTATTGCATTCTCATGCTTCAAGAAGGATGCACAAATAACCGGGAAGAAAATGAAAAAACAAAACCACATATTATACTCCCCAAGACATGGATAACACAGTTATATTTGCAGCTCAATGATGACCAAAACTGCTGAAAGCTTACAAATGTTATGTCATGAATCTCCTATAAATAAAGTCTGGGAGATGAAGGTTAAGGTTCTGCAAGTTCCAAAAGAACCTCCTGATTTTTTTATTCCACTTCATCCTGGCCTGTTAGTTTAAAATCTCTGAGGCATACTCAATATTACCCAAATCCCAAGCATTATTATTTCAGTTGCTCTTTAATTTAATGAAAACATTCCTAGTGACTGAGTATGCCCGTAAATTAATGACTTCTGCTAATGTCACAGTCTTGAAAAAACCCATCATCCCATCCTCCTAACATCAAAAATGTTCAGCAGAGCAGTAACCACATGTCAGTGACATTTTTCCTACACACATAAACACTACACAAACACTTAAAAAAGGCTTGATTAAAGTGACATGTTAGATTTGTAAAGCACCAGAAAAAAATTTCTTTCAAAAAACACAAACAATTCAAAATCTGTCACTCTCCTCCAGGAAACAAGAAAATCCTAATGTGCCCATCATGGGACAAAACAGATTCTTATTTCTGCAGTGATAATCTCAGTCATGCCAATGATTGTGCCATATTCTGGATTAAATTAGGACAGATGAGTAACTCGGATTAGGTAGCACTGTGGACATAAATCACCATCCCTAGAAGTGCTCAAAAAGTGTGTGAATGTGGCATTTGGGGACGTGGTGAACACGGTGGTTTTGGGTTAACAGCTGGACTCGGTGATCTGAAAGGCTCTTTTCCAACATAAATGATTCTATGATTTTAGGCTACAAACCACTTTTCTCTCCCGTATTTACTCCAGCTCTTTTTTTTCCAAACCACTTTGTACATTTTTGGGAAATACTTTAATAACTGAATCCCAGGTTCATAATGAAATGTAAACTCCTTTATGTATTCTAGTAAGTGCTGCCAGTTCTTAATACACAGCAGAGGTCCTAAGACACTCCAAAACCTCAAGAGGCTGCAAAACTATTGTTAGGGTATGTACCAACCAAAAAATACATGTTGTAATAGCTGTGTTTTAAGTCAACTTGGAGTGCATGTTTTTGTGCTTGTATATTATGGTTATTTTGGAGTACCTAAAGCTTTTAAAAATTTACAGAATAACTGCAATTATATCTTGTGTGCTTTCCAAATGCACTGTGCACTTCAATGGAGCTCATACCAGTGCTCAAGCTAAACATTCCTCACTGGATTTTCTCACCATAGTAGATGACAGTCCTTTCTTTTTGCTAGAGCAAAAATTCCTTGATTCATTTTTCACTGTGGTCTATGACAGTATTTATTTTGTCTGGGATTTTTAAAGGAAATAAAACTTTCAGAATTGTAACTCAGATTGCGTGAGACTGCATACAAAATGTAAAACACAGAAGTATTCGTGAGAAATGGAAATTACGTCTAGGAATACAAAGAAAAAGAGTAATCCATAAAGTTGAAAACAGGCTGAGATTCAGAAATGTCACATTGCTTGAAATCCCCAAAGGCAAAGACACAGAAGGCATTTTATAAAAATGGATTATTAAGGTGCTGAGGGTAGACAGTTTCTACTTCCTTCTGGAACAGATCATGGCAAATAGAATGACTGAAAATGGAACAAGATGTTTCTCTCAGAAAAAACAGTATTTTCTGAGCTCATTTCAGAGAAGCAAGTAATTATATGCCTCATACACAAGAATCAAGAGATAATGCAAGCTAATATAAAAATAAGTGATATACAGTAGGTACAGAAGAACTACGAGTCGATGCAAAACATGTTAAATGCTCCAGAATAGTGCATCTTACTTTAAAAGTGAAACTCCAAGTGCCACTGATACTCTGTGACATGCATTAGCTGGGTGGAAAGAAAAAAACAGGTTCTGAAAGTGTAGCCGCTGGCAAAGCACTGACGGTTGAACTTCAGAAAGTAAAAATGCTGCTCTTCCCCATGCTCACTGTCCTCAAGGATAACAGACATATCAATGTTTTTGTTTTTCTGATTTAGATAATCTGATACCGTAATATCAGATGCTAAAGTCCATACCGGTTCTCACTTAAACCATAAATTTTTTGTCCCAAGTTGCAAAACTGAAAATTATTTTTCCTTTTATTTCACCAAAAAAAATGTTGTCGTAACACATTCCTCCGGAGTAGGAATTTTTAATATTAGACTTTATGATGTGTAAAAGTTAGAATTGGATTTAAAGTAAGATAGTTACTTAGTACTCAGAAAAGCAAGAGAAGGGCATGATAATGTGTACTCATGTCACTCTTGCATCTGTTATTCCTCCTCACAACGCAGGCAGCTCCAGTCCCAAGAACAACTACAATATTTCAGACAAGTCTATACTGCAGGAATATCCACCCAGATGCAAGAGCCATTCACTTCCAGACTGTCAGAATGCCAAAATCCAGACCGAAAAAAAACCAAAATGGTGAGAGACTTACCCCGTTTAAAGGAAATGTTTTCCATCCTAGTTCTCCGAGGGCTGTTGTAGTATCAAGTAACACAACTGAAAATGGAAAAAGAAATGGTGTTTGTGGTATGGCTTGGATTAGACACAGCAAAGTATTAAAACAGTATGGGCCGAGCTTGCCATGTTAGCCAGGTACATTTGGGCTTTCACAGCTTTCATTTCTCACCTAACAAATGTCTCAAAACTCATAAAAAACCCTAAATCTTTTGCAGAAACCATTGCCGAATCACAATACACTACTGATATTTAACCATTAAAATATGAATAAACGTGCACATTCCTGCAATCCCTTGGCTGGAAATCTGGAAAGACCGCAGCGTTAAAGCTAAGAAAATAAACAGTTTCAAAAGTAAGGGTTTTTTTATGAAACCCATAAACTTCCCAGAAATAAAGTTATGCAATATACAAATTGAGAACACAGAAAGACAAACAACTTCAGTTTCTCTCTTGGATGGGGTATCACAGTGTTAATATCTGCTGCATATATTTTGCATCACTTCTGTCATATTCATGGGGTTTTTTTTGATATCTCATAGGATGAGATATAATCTCATTATTGTATATTACAAAAAGTTTCTGCATTATTTTAACGTTAAATTACATTAGCTTCATTTTTCATTTCCATTCACTGATGCTAAACGAAATATTTAGCACATGAGACATTTTACCCACAGGTACTACTGCCCTCTAATGGAATTGTTTCATCCAACCCTCCAACTTCAGAAATCTAAATCAGGATTTAAACACAAAATTAAGTATTATATAGGGAAGTTTATTTTAATTATTGAGTTGGTGTGTTTTGAATGCTCCGTTCCTCCTTACAGCCGACTAATTCCAGTTCTTCTTTGAATGGTTAAATGATGGAGAAAAATAATTAAGCAATTAATTTGAAACCTGACCCAAATATCCATACATTTGTGGGGTTTATATAGCTGTGCACTATCTTCCGCCTCTCGTCTGTCCAAATAATCGATGTACAGCTACCTATAATGTGTTTCTATAAAGCAGGACAGCAGCAGCAGAAGCCAGGTCATGTTTTTCTGCCTTATGGAAAAGGCACCTTGGCACGGACACTGAACCTGGCAGCTCTTTAGAGGGAACCTGACCCAGCATCTTCCTTTCTCTTTTGTATTAGTGACAGCCAGAGCTCCTCTGCATTAAATGGATGGTGACTTTTAACCTGAAACTGAAGTTTGCTGTCTCATCAACAGACTTACAGGCAAGTACAAAGCTCAAGGTAAACCACATAACAGCTTAATGGTTTATGTGAAGGAATTATGACATTCTTAAAAGATATTCAACAAAGGGGAGTATTCTGCTCTCTGCTTCTTCACCACTTCACTGTATGAAGCTTTTTGAGTAATTTGGGTATAAATTAACCATCTTTTACAATGCTTATGTTACTTCCAAACATAGGATCACTTATCCCCCTTGAGACTACTGCTGTCTTCTGCTTACTTAAAAAGTTGTGATTTACAGCTGTCATAGTATTTTCTAATTGTGTCAGGCTACCATGCTCTTGTTGAAGAGTCAAGAAAAGCATCTTCCCACATGACATTTGATGCAGCAGTTTCCTGTGGAAAACTTTTAATTTATAATCTACTGGGGATCTGTTACCTCCAGAAAAATTAGGGAACTGGATTTACATATTTCTTTTTCACAGAGAGAACCAACTGCTCAGCAGGTTTCTGAGAATATTTCAGTTCATCTTAGGTGTTTGTTTCCTTCTCTCCCCCTCCTCTCTCTACCCAGAAACACGGACTATTTGTTATGTACTTTGTTTCCAACTGAGTTTCAAGTTATATCTTTCTCTTTGTCAAGTGCTATTCCTATGGATCTGCAGGCAGAAATAAATTTTTCTACGAGCAGCATTAGGGTTTGAAGTGTCATTTCAGTTTTACAGTTTTTGTGGTAGCAAGACTGCAATTCAATGAATATCATCCAGGTATCCAAAATTAATACTTCTGTGGAACAAGACCCAAAATACAGAAAGGAAAACTAATTCATTTCTTCAGTGGAGCCTGAATTAATTAATTCCTTGCCTGAATTAATCAAGTACTACTTGAAGGCTCAAAGCTATACATTAAAAAAAATTAAAAACTAGAGTAAATTCATCACTGAAAGTATATTAAGTTTAGATTTAGTTGAGCCACGATCTAATAATATTCCTTGTATACATTTACCAAATGATCCCCAATGAGTAATTGAGTTTTCTTAAAATACAATTTTTGAAACATTTGAATCACCAAGGCTTGTGAATGCTCACATATTCTCACTTGTAGCTACCAAATCTGTAAGAACTGGAGAATTCAAACCACCAAACAACTACTAACCAGAACTAGAATGGTATGACCTTCAGGGTCAGAAATTAAAATCATAAAAATGAAAAGACTGAAAATAAAATAATTATCAATGAAAAATGTGCAAATGCTGTAAGATCAAGTAAACCTTATTTTTATGCCAAAGAAACACAAACTCCAGTGAAGCTGTGGATTCAACAGGGCCTGCTATGCAGATGAGGACGTGGATAAAGCAATAAAATCCTCGCACACTTCAGAGGTTTGGAGATATCTACATGCTAGACTTCAGTGTGGGACAGAGACACCCAAGCTATCTTTAAACGAGGTAATTAAGAAGCAGCCTATCCCCAGCAGCTCAGACCTGATGGCAGACAAATCTGCATTGCCAAGAAGCTTGCAACTCACAGCTCTTGCAGCAGAAAATTCCCTCTGCCAAAGAGCTCTGGGCTAAGAGGAAGGCCAGAATGTAAACATCTGACTTACACGCTGGAGTGGAGGCTTCTCCTCTGCCTGAAGGACAGGGAAAGTTTCAAAAGAACTGGAAATTCACACGCGAAGAGACTAAAAAGAGATGGTGGGCACTACACCTATGATGCTCATGATGAGAAAATTCCCCGTAAAGTTAATGGGATTACAAAGTCATATTTTTTGACCCTGGTCCCCTACATTTACTTATTTGTGCTCCTTCATATGCCATAAAAAGCTCCATCTTTCTTTAAAAAAAATGAAAAGTGGCCATTATGGACAAGCCATTAGCTGCCAGCATAAACAGAAGTGTGGCTGGAACTACTGCAGTGAATATTTTATGGGAAAAGCTCTGAGTACACTGGTTGAGACTAAGCAATGTTATTGACATTTGTGACATCCAACCTCCACTTTTAGCAGGCACTTTTCTGAGGTGACGGCTCGAAAACTTGCACAGTGAACAAGAGTTTAGGTCTGCCACTACAAAGTCATGTCACCCTTCAAAATGAACTCAAAGATCCTTTAAAAAATCTCTTTGGATAAACAGAACTCAGATTTAGCACTTGAATGTCCTTCTGTAAATAACTTTACTGGGGATACTACCACTTGCCCAACAATAATATACAGACTTAAACATACACCTGTAAGCCTATTGTTTCATTACCTGTACAGTGCATTCTTAGAAGTATTCAGCTTTGTTTCCCAGCACTTACTTTATTCTATATTATATTATTATTACTCATTATATCATATTGAGCTTCAGTTTCCTTTTTTCTGGACATATCTTACACTACTATTATTAGACTTTACTACTGAAATTAATCTTTTCAGAGGTTTTACCTGGTCCCAAGGAAACTGTTTTACCTAAAATTATGATGAGCAGAGCTCCGAGGACTGACAGTGTGGTATTTTAATTCTCATTCCAAAATACTCTTCTAAAGATGAACTCTGCAATAGTCTCTGTACAACCAAGGAAAAAAAGCCTTCCAAACATTCATTTCACCAGTTTCTTTTCTTCCTTTTTTACACATCTCCAGACAGGGTATGTGTAAATTAACACAACTAATGAAGGATTTTGGCCAACTTCACGGAATCACAGTCTGATATTGGATCACCCAGTTTGTTCTTCTCATAGTAAATATTTCACTGTTACCTCTAGAATGGGTAAGCCTGAGATTTGCAAGGAAAACAGAACAACACACAGATATTGATTTCTGAAGACAGCACTAATAACTCAGGAACACCTTGTCTGCACTGCATAAAAGATACCCCAAAACACCCCTGAAAGTTTCAGTACCTCCCAGCAGGGTAGGGAGGCATCACAGATGACCCCCAGAAATGGGCAAAACCGGCACCTTTTTTTGCCCCTGAGAACCTTATTATTGACTGCAAAGTTTGTATTTGTAAGACAAACACACAGAGCTTTTGAAGTCTCTCACTTGCAGCCCTCAAGAGAGTTGTTGCTCTCTTCTGAAGTGTCTGTATGTTCTTTCAGGTTTTATGGTTGTTTTTTTTTTCATTTTTAAAAAGAGGATCACATGCAGTATCCTGAAATCATTCCTTTTAACAATATGTATTAAGAGTCCTGGCTATTTTTATATCCTGTTTATACATCCAAGGTCACATTAACCTATTTTTTGCTGCAGCATTGCACTCATAGGCTGTTACTACTCTATCAAGATCACTGTCCTGTACAAATTCACTGCTTTTCATCATTATTTTTTTCAGTTTGCATTACATTTTTGCTCTTGAATGTACAAAGATCCATTTGTTTATACCAAACCAAGTTTTATTTGCAAGGGCTGACCTTTACTAAGTGATAAAGGCTCCTCCCTGTCTGCACATCCTCTCTCTTTCTTTACTTACTACTCTTTTGCCAGGCATTGAGTTTATATTCATTTTCATGTTACTAATGAAAAATGTTAGAATATCGAATGGTGTATAATGTGTATCTCAAATTCTGTGATTTAACAGTCACTAAAACTACTTTAAGGTTTCTTAGACCTCCGTTTTTTTTTAAACCCATTTAGTAAAAAAAAAAAAATTAAGCTTTTTACTGTCAGAAGACTCTGTCATATTTTGTTGTAATATAAAAAATCTCAACATATTACTGCTGGGGCTTGCCTGCCCAAGGAAGACAGAAAAAAGAAGGGGATATGCAGTATCCAAGTTACCTTGGCAATTAACGTGCAATCAACTGGGAAAAATTATTTAAATGCTTGGTTTTTATGACCAGGCCTGTTTTCCATAAACCAAATAAACCAGCATTCATTATGCATGTATCAATTAAATCCTTTTCCATAATTTTCATTATTTTGCATGCAACAGCTATCTGGTTTAGGCAAGATTAATGAGATGCAGTAATAAAGTATGAGGAGCACCTGTCTAGATAGCAATTCTGCCAGGGAAGTGTACAGGAGTCAGAGCAAATCAGAGAGTAAACAAAGTATTGACAATGCTGTTTGCCTGAGATAAGCGGGATTAGAGCCAGCAAAATAGGGAGAGTAATCCTTCCACTCCCCTCAATGTTTCCAAGAGTTTTATATTAGACTCCAGGAAAATCCTTGCTACCCTACAGCTGTAAAGAAGAGGGAGAGCTGTGACTAATTGGGAAGCTGGGGAATCTCCACTCCAGGAGGCTTTTAAGGCACCTTGAACACTGTCAGGCCTGGTTTCTGCATAATCTCCTGTTGCCTTGGGGCAGAGCAGGAGAGATAAATGACTTCTCGAATCCTCTCCAAATGTGAGTTTTATAAAAATCTAGTTACCTGGTTAATGGTGCTTCCCTTTTCTTTTCAAACCACAACTCTAACACCTACGCTCTTCCAATATTCCTGAATTCCCCGAGTCCCCGAACTCATTAAATTTACCATCAATAGACCAGAGATGTCCTCAGCCAATTCTTTCAGGACTCTTGGAAGAGAACTATTTAAGCCAGATGGGGAGTACTTCACATTCTTCATGTTATATGAATAAATCACTAATTTCTGATTTCAAACACATTATCTTCTGCCTCTTTCTAAAAATAGTTCAATACCATTCACACAAACATTTTTATTCATAATGCAATAGAGAAATTCCCCTTATCCTGAGTGTTGTGAGACTTGGGCTTTTACCTAACACACTTACTTTTTATTTTCAGTTTTCTACACCACGTATTTTCTAACATGTGCTGATTTCCACATGTATCCTCTCTTTTCTATAAATTACGAGAAATGTTTATATTTCTAGTTTCTGCTTTCATGTTACCTCCAATGTTGGCTGAGCTGTTATCCAAAACTGGCCTTTTTTTACTGATCAGTGATTTCCTAATCACGAACTTTTAAAAGGAATTTCCCCTTTCACCTTCTTTATTTTCATATTTGCACACAAACACTTTTAAAATTCTCTTCTAATGAATGAGAACTGGCCAGAATAATTTTTCATGTACTAAACCCAACATCCCATTCATGATACATTTATCTTGTTAGTGCTAAGAAGTTTGCAACATTATTAGATGGAGTTATATTGGATAAATGCCTGTCTTTATCCTGGTACTGTTTTACTCCATTACACAAAGTCTCCAGTGAGAATCTTCAGAAACTAATTCCCCCACAGCACCATTTTTCTTTCCATACATTATGTAAAAATGCTTAAGGAGTAATTTCCCCTATTTTCTCATTTGATTCAGTTATGTCTTCCAGTCTTACTGTTTCCTGTGACTTCCTGGATAGATACAATTTGAAATGCTGTGGCTCTGAGGAAACAAGATTAAAACAAGCAACGGCGCTTTCGCAAAAAAAATGCCACCACCCACCTTTTTCATTCAGTCTTTTTTTCCTAGAACATATTCTTACCTATTACTTAGCAAGATAATTTTTTTAAATGAAATTAAAATGTATCATATTACAGAGCCAATATAATTATCCTTACATGCAAAGATGCATGTTCTCCTTAGAGGAGAAAGCTGCTGGAATCCTACTGCTCCATCTCTCTCTGGAATGTAACCCAACATCTTCATACCTGACGTTTCAGTTTTACATCCCTTTTTCACACTGCCTTTCTTCCACTCTCACTTTAAAAATCAACATGAACCCCTTTATTCTCATGTCATACCATTATTAGCATTGCCAACCACTGCAGACCCCTCAGTTACAGCAGTTACACCTGCCTTTCTGAAAGCAGGACTTCAAATCAGAGTTTAAAGAAAATTGGCAAGCGCTAAGTTAACTTCAGGGTTTAAAGTCTCCAACCACAAACATATTTTAGCAAGAGCATTTTCCCCCCTTACCAATGTCAGTTATTTTCAATAAACATGAATCCTTGCACCTAAAAGAAATAACAGTAAAATTTTGTGTTCTGTTTCTTTCCATTATTTTAATCCCTGTCCATAACACATGCAAATACATCAAAGGAGGGGGAAACATTGAACAATTTATCAGTCAAAAGCAAGTAATACTGGTCAATAAAAGATTCGGTCTTTCCCAGTAAGGTGGATTCCATGTTTTATTTCACGAATACTAAATGAAGCCTCAGAAATCCACTGGATACTCTCAGTGGCACCAAATGCATCCAGAAAATCTGTCAGTGCAGAAACACATGACAATTTCTCCACTGAAATCTTTCTAGGATAACAGTTACAATTCCAAATTGTACATGGTTAGATCTTAACTACTTATTCTGCCACCCAGCAGGTTATTTTGCTCTCAGACAGCTGTAAACATTTTGTATTTTGAGGTCTCACATAGGCACTTGATTCTCCCATGTGAGTCTTAGTCATCAACACAAGAAAAAATAAAACTACTGAAGTAAAAAGAAAGCATACTTGCATCCAAAATAAATGGGCTTACCTCAGAAAAAGATGAGGGCCCAAGTTTTCCTCAGGTAATTGTGGAATGGAAAATGAGTAGGTAATGTCCTACCTCTCCTAGCCTGTAACAGAGCTTTTTCCCCAAGAGCAGTGCCAGAGTGATTTCAAAGTGATTTTGTTGATCAGTGCACTTTCAGATGGGAAAGGAAGGCAGCAGAGGGTTGTGGAATCCATAGCTCAGCCAGGAGGGATGAATTCCTACGTTTGTAATGCACCAGAGGGAGCTGAGCACTGCAATGTCAGCCCTGCAGGACAGGCAGTGAACACAAAACCAAAGCAGTCCTGGCAGGCAGAGGCAGATTGCTCTACTTTAATGTGCTCCTCACAAAGAATGAGATGGGGAAAAAGGGGGTTTAGGTACCAAGGAAACAATGTGTTCTTACCATTGACTCAGCTTTCATTCCTAAGATACTCCTTCACAGCAGAGATTGCTGTTAAAATGAAGTGAGATAAATTAATGCTGTTTACAGCTTCAGAGAACAACACCAGAGCTCTATTATTTTTCTAAGCTTTTGGTTTCACATGTGGGATACAAGGAGATCAAGAGCTAAGCCTGATAAAAACAGGAGTCACAAAATGATGATAGGAGCCCAGCTGCCGTATGTAATAATTTTCATTCTGCCTTGAAAATACTAATTTATATTCAATTCACCATCAGGTTCATGTCAACAGTAGATTACCGGGCAGCTTTTCCTAAATGAACATGAATACCTGACAGTTTTGTCAGCCCTGTTTATTAACCTGAGTATGTCTTCATTAGGGAAATTAGAAACAACTGAAATTCAGACAAATGGATTTATTTTTCCTTGCACTGGTAAATGACTTGTGTGCTGAAGCCAATTCTCTTAGGTGGGGACTAATGCTAAATTTAATATTCTTCACTTTGCTGTTAACCTGTTTTACTCTGCATTCTTACAAGCAGTTTCTTTTATGTCTTTTACTATAGTACTTACATTGAGTGGTGATAAAATGAACAAAAAGTTTATGTCACAACATCCAGAAGTGAAAAAAAACCCACAAACCCAACATACTAAAGCTTTTGGAAAATTGTAACAACACCTATACATAACTGTCAGCCAGAGTAATTATGAAATTAGTAACTCCATGGCTATTGCTCCTATACTCCACACTTTTTGGGAATTCCTCTTCAAGGGGAGTAAAAACTTCCCACTGGAGTTCACAGGCATAATCAAACCCACCCTAGGCACCCGTTCTTCCATGCCCTGCTCTGATCCAAAGACACAGCCTCCCTAAAAGGATAAAACAAAATGGTGTTGCAAAGGTTTGTTGCCTTTTCCCAATGAACACCTGGGAAGGCTGATACAGAAATACCTTTCAACCTCATCATCTGTCTCTTTTTAAATGGAGTGAGAAACGAGGAGTGTGGAGTTTTCCACTGCAGTCCCTTTAAAGAAGGAAGTTTTGAAGAGAACAGCTGATAATGTCCCAAATAGGGACTGGGAGGACAGATGGCCACTGCTTACTCAAGTAGTCACTTAATAACCATAATGAAAAATTAGCAGTTTGGTGACTCTGAGGAACAGAATAGACAAATGTTAGGAGAGGGACAAAGGCTGAAGCAACTGAAGTTTGTGCTGGACTGGCAGCACAGACCCACGAAGAGCTGCTTAAGAATCTCTGGCTCAAGAACTAAGACAAGGGACCAGTCCAAGATTTTTGGCAGAGCCCTTGAGGGTGAGCTGCAGAGCTGCTTCAGACAGGCTGAGAGCAAGAACTGGGAGTTTGAAACTCTGGCACACAGGCAAATCAGAGATGGGAACAACAGTCAGGGAAGTTCCAGATATGAAACACGAAGCAGGGTTCTCCTGCAGTGCACAGACCCACCCACTGAAGCCAAAGACTCTTTACCACTCTCTCACCATCTTCCACTATTTCTGTAATTCAGCCTAACTTCTTAACTCCAGGCAGCTAAATCGGAGTTTACCTACATCCAGTCCATGTTTTTATATCATAAAGAATGAAACACGGTCATTCCTATTTTGCAGGTAGAAAAGCTACGATGCAGAAAACAAAGTAAACATCAAGCCAGAAATGGCAGATCCTGACTCGCCTGTTTCTCAAGCCAACAGGAATGTTAAGCTTGTCTGTATGGAGTGGTGCAGAGAGTGGGAAAGCACAGCTGCTCAATCCCCATCTGTTGTAGAGCTGTGGTCTGAACTACTACATAGAATTCATCCACAAGACGTACAAATGGGCCTCCAGAAGTGACAGGACATTTATTATTATTATCCACTCCAGACCTATGGCAATGCCACGCAAACAGGATGAAGTTAGTATTTCATCCTAAAATAAAAAGACATGCTCCCTGATCTCCCTATCAACCCACTGTCCTGATTTGGCCTGGGATAGAGGTCATTTTCTTCTCAGCAGCTGGTGCAGAGCTGTGTTTTGGATTTAGTATGGGAATAATGTGGGTAACACAGCAATGTTTGTGTTGTTGCTGCGTAGCTCACCCCAAGTCCAGGGCTTTTCAGAGCCTCATGCTCTGCCAGTGGGCAGCTGCACAAAAAGCTGGCAGGGAGCACGGCCAGGACAAGTGATCCAAACTGGCCAAAGGGATATTCCACACCCTAGAACATCATGCTCAGTGTATTACCTGAAGGGTGTTGGCTGGGAGGGGCTGATCATTGCTCGGGAACGGGCTGAGCATTGGACAGTGAGAGACGAGCAACTGTGTTGTGCATCACTTGCTCTTCTTAGGTTTTATTTATCTCTTTTTCATTCCAACTGTTCTTCTTCTTCTTCATCATCACCATTGTTATTATTATTATTATTATTATACTACATTTTACTTTGCTTCAATTATTAAACTGTTCTTATCTCAACCAACAAGGTTTTACTTTTTTCTGATGCTCCTCCCCATCCCACCAGGGAGGGTTGAGGGATTGAGCGAGTGGCTGCCCTGTACTTGCAATATACCAACAATGACACCTAAGAAAGCAAGTGACATGCATAGAGGAGGACTATTAGGCCTACATTTGGGTTTTTTTCTGCTGGTTAGAGGTAATGTGGTTAGTAATGACTTTAGCTGTCAGTAGATAAGGCAAGTCATCAGTAGAGCCACAAGCTGTGGGCATATCAAAGCAGAAGCAGCCATGACTTTCAAACGCTTAAATGCTCTCAAGCAAATTGATCCGTTTTTGTCCTTTGCTTCTTGAAGTGGTATCTCGTTTGTTTGATAAGTTATCTGCCTGAGAAGTGAAACATTTAATACACTTCGCCTTACGGCTGTAGTCTGAAAGTGACCATGATGTACAGAGGAGGAGTTTAGCAGAAGTCATGTGAAAAAAAACCTTCCAGGACGGAACATAAAGGCAGCTCAGAAAATGAGGTTAACGTTTGGCTATGTTACATGTTTTCTTTAATTTTAATGCAGAACCTCAAAAATACACCAAAATAAATGTAACTTCTTAGAAAGCAGAGTTGTTACACTCGTGACAGATATTCCCAGAGATATCTCCTAGGTTTATATTCATGATGCTAAAATGTTTCTTATCTCCTTTGATTAAATATCCACACAGCCAGTCAGTTTAATGTTTTTGAGCTTTGTAATTCTCTGTTTCACTTCGTCAGTCTGTCACTTCTTCCACTATCTCTTCATTTATAATTTATGGTGTCAAGCACCAAGTTTTCACAGCATGAACATTTTACAGGTGCTAGGTCAGGCTGTCAAGCTAAAGTACATGCTAATAACCAGTAGCTTTGAAAAATCTTGGCCTCTTTACCTACAGTGGAACATCAGCATGAAGGCTCAACTGTTTTTATCAATTAATCATGTCTGCAATACTTTTAACATTATCAACAAATAAATATACAGCATCTTGTCACTTACTTGACAGGAAATAAGTTTGACTATCTACCCAAAGATCAAATTACTTTAAAATATTGGATAGCATGGAGTACTCACCTCTACTATGCAGAGACTTTGAGATTTGAATGATATACCTTTAATGCACATTCATGGAGATTTAAATTTCAAAGATAACTGAAGAGCATTAAATAGACCTGAGAATGCCATCATTCATGTAGTAAACTGTTGAGTAACTGGTCTTGTATTCCACAGCATATAGTTAACCCTCTTTTTCCTTTTGTGACTATAAAATAATCTAATTGGAGGAAATAAACTATTTTTTCTGATTTCATATCAAGAAGCGAAAGTAAGAAGACTGCTTTTCTGTTTTTTTTTTTCAAATTTTCTGTGGTGCAAGAGGTGATTTAGACAGGTACAGCATTGCAGCAGTAAAGGCAAGTGCTGGAAAGGCAGCAGCTCTCTGGGACTCGGCTCAAAGCACCGCTTCAAAGGGCTACTTGAGACTTAAGTGCCTGTTACACAACCCAGTGATGCAAGAGCAATGTCACTGAGGATGGCTGGAGCACTGCCCAGGGACTCTGCAGGCAATGCCAAATATAGACTACATAATAATGCACGCACACTGAGAGTGAAGAAGACAGGAACCTCTATATTTGAATGATTACCACAAAGGAAATGTTTGAATTAAAAAGTGCTTTATGACATGTTTCTTCAAATTTTTTTTTCCTCTTTTGCCATTCTGCCTGAAATGTCTGAGCACAGAAAACACGAGAGGGGGACAAACAGCACCACGACTGTGGAGATGCATTTCTCTATTAAGGGAAAAATAAGCAATAATTAAAAAAAAATATTCTTTCCTCCTACCTGAAGACTACAACATGATGAAAATGCTCAATTTGTCTGGGAAGGTTATCCAGTATACCACAGAACTACAGAATAGTTCAGGTTAGAGGGGTTCTCTGTAGAATATCTAGTCCAGCTGCCCTGTCATGGGTAGGGACATCTTCCACTATCCCAGGTTGCTCCAAGCCCTGTCCAACCTGGCCTTGAACACTTCCAGGGATGGGGCATCCACAGCTCCTCTGGGAAACCTGTGCCAGTCTTTCACCACCCTCACATCTCTTCTTTATATCCAATCTAAATCTACCCTCTTTCAATTCAAACCAGAGAGGAAGAGAGATGTTATGCTGAAAAGTGAAAAAAACCCCACAATTCTTAACAGAAAGCAGACCTGGAGCTGAAGAAAAATATGGACTAGAGAACGCTACACAGTCAGGAGAGGTACTGAAAAGTGGCAACATTTAAAGGCTGTGCAGGAAGACAATGAACACTGACTGCTAAAAAGAAACATTATTATTCTTTGCACATCAGGAATGAGGCAAGAGTCGGAAAGCGGATGCAGCTAACAGGTTTTGCACAGATTTGCTTCCATTGAAACAACTTGTCACCACAACTGTAGCTAGAATCCAAAATGTATCATCAGTAACTGATTAGTGTAAAATTCTAAATGGCTGTAAGTAACTGATCTGTGTAAAAATCTAAATCACTGTCTTTCAAAATGCAGCAATTTGCAAGACATGCAAAAACTAAGACAACTGAAGCTGTCTTCACTTCTCATTTCAGACTGCATGGCAGAAGGCTGTCTGCAAGAAGCAAGGTTTCATTTTCAATAATGATAGAGTTATTCTGGAGTAAACAATATCCTTGATAGAGTTAGCAAACATTAAATTGAGAATGTTGGATCTATGAATAATTTCAGGCCAAGCATTTTTTTACCTCATGCACAGGGGGTTTTTTTGCCTATAAAAATTATTGAGGATTATAAGGAGTCAGATGGAGAAAATCAGAGTTTAAAGGAAATATTTTATGGTTAAAATTAAGTATATGATTACATCCCTAGTTAAAAGTGCTGCTATAAAGGGGGATAGTATTTAAAATTGAATATGAATTTACCACACCAAGTTCATAAACCCACACTGATCTAAAGCCTCCTTTATTACTAGAGCTAGTGACCACCATACCTGAGCAATTGGAAATACTTACTGCTCTCACTTTCCCACCTGTTCAAAATCATTCTCAGCCAATGAATAGAATATTTTCTCATGGCAGGTTTCTCTACACTCTCCACAAAAGCAATCAATTATTGTTTAGTGCTGTTTCACACCACCAATAATGAATGCCTTGATCAGAATCTCAGCGTGCTTTTTTGATTGCCCACAGTCCCTTCATTTCCAGTGCTTGCTCTCAATCAGATCAAGTGATTTAAATCTCATACTTAATTTAAAACAGATGAAGGAAGAATTTAAGATGTTTCATTCATGTAAATACCAGATTTATAACAATGAATATTATCTTTTATATTGCTACACAGCTTAATTTATTTCATCTAAGAGCAATAAAACAGAGTAAGCACTGAGCGATCCTAATAGCCAAGCAGAATCAAATTATGGAAGAAAAAGCTGACATCTGAATTACAATGCATTAAGGTAAAATTACAGCTGAATTTGAGGATAATTTCATGCAATTTGACTTCAAGAAAGCAGTACTTCTTTCAGCATTAATTCAGAATTATACAAACCAAAAAGTGTTTTGAATCTATAAAAATTATTTATGTTTTCTTTTAAGATATCATTAAATTACTGTTTGTGTGACAATAGAATATTGGTCGTGAACATTTTAGCTTACCATGTACATTTCATTGTGTAAATGTCAGTAGTAAGACTGGGTTAGGAAACTAAAACAAGATGCAAAAGCGTTTTTAGTTGCTTTAAATACAGAGCTAAAGATGCAAGCAAGTTCATAAAAGGCGTGGCTTTGAGACAGATTTAACTGTGCAATTTGTGGTGCAATTCCTCAAAAGTAAGTCATGAGACTGATCTTATTTATTATTTAAGTAATGTCCTTGACCAGGATAGGCTTGCTCTAACGAGATTTTTTTCATGGAAAAGTTGGGGGGCATTGTCAACTCAACCAAAGGCTGAAACACTGGCAGGGGCAGGGAGAGACCTGTGGGAAGAGAAGGAATAATTCTTCTTATCTGGGATAATAAGGAAGGAAGGACATTAAATATAAAATATCAGATAATCCAAAGGGAACCAAGAATTTCTTTTATGAAATGGAAGTCTACAGCAGCCAGAGAAGATAAGACATCTTCATATTAACTGTTCACAAGCCAACCAAGGACCAAGCCAACAACATGGGAATGAAGGAGACAAAAATCACAGAAAATGTCCAATATTCAGAATGATAAAAATACTATTATTGCACAAAGTACCGGTAAAATCTCACCAGAAAAGCTGTATGTGGTTCTGGCCAGCTCTTCTTCACGAAAGAGTGAATTAAACAGGATGAAGAATATGCAAAGGCAACTTTAACTGTCACAGAGATCAGAAATCTCTTGAGTGAAAGATGAAAACCACACATCGAACCTCAAAAGAAGAGATGTGACTCCTTCTACAACAGTGAGCTGGATAAAAAAATGAGTATGGAAAGGTGTTCTCAAGCTTTGAGACAATGCCAGCACGAGCATAAATGAATAAGCAGCATTCACCAATGAACGCAGCCCATCAATGTATTTGAATTTCACAGCACTACAGTTCAGAACAACCTTCCAACAGGAGCAATGAGGGAACACGGCTTAACTAGACTGAAGATGAAAATTAATAATTTCATACAGCATCACAGGAAGCACTTGGTCATGGTAACAAAGCTCTTTCCCAACCCTGTGCTACAGAGCCCCTCGATGCAGTGGAAATAATCTCGGCAGGCCCTACTATAATGCAAATACAATTCTTTCTCTCAAGAATAATTAAAAAATGCTTTCAATGCCAGTAATGTTACAGTGACATATTTTCCTCACCTCCACGGAAATGAAGCCGCTTGCTGAATGAGAAACTGACCCTTCCACTGCTAATTTCATTTCCTGTCTTGGAATCCAAGGGTGACCTCTCCCTCCAACCCACCTGCTTTTGGTTCACAGTAAAAAGAACTTAAATAATAACTGAACCCTCTTCAAAGAATTTCAATATAGATCTCTCCAAACTACTGCATTTATCTTCAACATAAGTGTCCAAAGGGCATAATCCACATTATGGACTAATAGCCTGTAAAACTGCATTTTATGAACTGTAGCAGTTTTCAGCAATAAAAATAGAATCAATGGACTCAAGTTGATAACTTTTCTTTCCTACCTCACATTGGAATTAATTTAGTTTTTATATTTTTTAAATTATGTACATTTTAAAAAGCACTGGAATCTGTTTGGAGTCTACAAATCTCTATGCTTACTGCTATAGATGACATATTGTTAAATAATCTTTTTTTTTTTTTTTACCACCAGACTAGACCCAAAATTTTGTGAATTACAATATTCACGTAAAAAAGTCAGGAAAATTAAATTATTTTTTATCTTCTCATTCTTCTTCCCATTTCCTTCCCCTCCTCTCCCTTACCAGAAATCTACTGTTCCATCTCACTGTCTGAATAAAGGATGGCTCACTGCTATTTTAGCTTTAGTCATAAAAATTCATTACTTTAGTGTAATGAAAATCATACTGATGTACCTCACAACTGCATAAATGTTTCTCTGCTCAACAAACACTACCTCCATGAAGCTCACCAAAACCAATTTTCCTTTATTCATAAAGCATTTCATAGCAAGACTATTTCTTCATTTCTTTCTATAGTTTTCTCGTTGTTTAAAGTAGATCAAAAAACTTGTAACATATGTCCCATGCAATAAAGGCCCCGAAACCCAAACATTCGAAGTAATCTTTTTTTGTCCATGTTGAGTAACTGTGAAGTCAACCCGAGCTACTACCTGGCAGCTCAAATAATCAGGTAATTTGGATGATGTATTCACCGAATTCCGTGCAATCACATCCCACCCAGAGATAAGAACACCAGATATCACAAAAAGAATCGCTTGGGTCAGAGAGAGACTCAAGCACACAAAATCACAGTTGAAGGTAAAATGTATTAGTGCAAAAGACTGAACAGTTCTTCAATCCCTCTTTCCACAGACTGAACAACAACTCATTAACTTCTTGTTCTCCTACAGACACTACAGAAAAGAAGACCCTTAACTAAGCAAAGCTTAACTGAAAGGTATTATTATAAATAACCCAATCCCTGCACCTTTGAATTACAGTGTATCCTTGATTTTATTTACACAACTGTGCACAGTTCCAGATGATTCACTTCAGCCATCCATGTTTGCATATGGACATACAGCAAATTATCTTTGTGCAGGGAAAATATTTGGCTGTTGGGGGATTTTTTCATTCATTCACTCCCAGTTGTAGAATTTCAGGTGAATTACTGGAACCTTCCAATTTAACAGGGTGAGTCCCTTACAAAAATGAAGTAATTTGATTCCACCAACACTAGCGCATAGTTACTAACCACATTGGGGGGTGGTAAGGAAAGCTGAAGGAACAATAATGTAAATTATCTGCTAACAGGGCACATTGAAAAATCCTGTTCTGAGGTATCTTTACAAGTGAAGAAGATACTTAGGCCAGACATCTTCACAGGGGTTTTACAATGACCTTTTTATCAAAGAGCCACATTTCACATTTACTTAAAACACATGGAAATAATACTGACAGCTCGGGAGGGAAAACAAAGACCAGACCAGAATCTCTGTCAATGCAACCACGCCATGATTTAGTAATTTTATCAAAACTCAGAAGCTGTAGAGGTATTTTGGACTCATCTAAACATTCAAGCGATTCAGAATGTCATAGAAAAAGAATTAAACAATTTCTGTTCCACATAAAACAAACTAGATTATAAACCATCCAGCCCTCCAGGCTGAAGCCTGAACAATCAGATGAGCTATATGGTAATTTATCCATTAACCTTTACAGTGTGTGTCCCATGATCCACCTGAACCACAAATGGAGGGACAAATGCAAATCAAGAAGAACACTGTCTGTTGTCACTAGATTTAACATAATCTATGCGCAGTTCTAAATGTCAACATCTAATCAAGCCTAATCTATTATTGATCTTCTTTTCTGTTTTCAAAATACTCATCTACAACACAAATTTCCATCAGCTTTTATTTCTTCAGGCACATCTCTCAAGTATAAAATGCATGTGTCAGACTAGAGCTATTGAAAATAATTTCCTAATTTGCTTTAAAGTAACGGAAACCTACTAATGCTAAGGCCTCAGGGCATTACTTAAAATCCAAACTACTCGTTACAAAATTTGTAAGGAAAATTATTAGTGGTAAAGTGAAAAGGATAAGCATTACTGGAACTTCTAATGTACTCAGTGATGCTGAAGGGATGCCATGATAAAGGAACAGAGTGGTAAACTCCCTACAAGTGTGACCTCCATTGACCTACTCTATGGTTATGGCTCTTGTTAATTAACTCTTTCAGCTTCCAACAGAGTTTTTTGCCTTCTAAACAAGGAGTTTAAACACGGAGCATGCACGTTTCAAAATTCCTTTGCTGCTTAATGTAAACTACTGGCAAGGTGCATGTTTTCATTATCATCTAATGCTCACAGCCCGGAAGATGGCAGCTCTCTTGCCTTAAGTAATTCAGGTGATTTATTAGAGGATTCCACTGTCAGTCTAAATAAAGCACCCTATATGAATGATATGTGAAGAGGGAGAAAAAAAAGGAAGCTTTCAAAATAAAGAATTTGCAGTAGGAAAGTTTGTATTACCTACATTTTTACACTAATGGGATTAGCAGGTCCCACGCCCAAACATCAGGAAAAGCCAGAGCTGAAGTAGTCCCTGGGGCTGAGAGTCTCCATCAAAGAGAGCTGGTTCCTGTCATAGTGGGAGTCAAACATCTCCCTGGGCCAGCTGGCCAAGGTTCCTGCTGGGAGGGTCAGACCTTGCCCTCAGGAAGGCTCTTAAGAGACCAGGTACACAAAATGGCAAGAAGGTTTCAGGTCTTTTAATTTGTGCGGTACAAATCTACTTCATCTGCAGTCAGCATTTTGAGAAACTGAGTTTTGATATATCACGGATTTTTAAAACAGGAAGACAAGTGTTCGTAGCAGAGAACAACTTAGTTACGGGCAGGAAGAAAAGTAACAATGAGTTTCACTGAAGACTGCACTGAACGCCAAGGTGCTGTATCAACCTCTGCCACCTACCTGTGAGCACATCAAAAACGAATTCCTTGGAATTTGCACTGGGTGCCACAGACTGGTCACCTAAACCAAAAGCTTTGGCCTTTAAGTCTTCTCCTCAGATCAGTGCTATAAAGACAGAAGGCTTACTCAAAAGAATATTGCAAAAACAGTAGTTTTGAAGAGATCCAACACTGAAAAAAGAACTCTGCGTGCACAGAGCCTTGGATTAAACAACAGCAACAAAAACGGCTGGATTCCTTCCAACCACCAGCACTCATCTTTCTGCACTAGATGAGATGCCCCTTAGATAGTCAGTAGGAAAACTGGAATATATGATAATATCATTACAGTCATCTGCATCAAGAGGAACCACTAAAACGACACGGAATACCATCTGATCCATCTGATTTCCTGGCTGCCTTTTGCGATCCCAGATTTCTTCAGATGCAGCTTTTATATGACACCTGTCTCCAGTGGACCATTTTTCCTCTGTGTACTGCACCCAATCACTCCTCTTTCTTTGACTACAACACCATCTTACAAAAGCAAATTCTTTCCCTTACCCTGAGATGTGTATCCATAGTTCTTAAAGAACAGAATCTGGTTAACTCTTTCTGAAATTCGCACCTGGAAATCTGTAATTTAATGACCTTTTTACCACATACCAAAATCACAGGGTAAAGCATTCCTACAGCTGTCTCAACAGCAACAGAGTTTGGGTTCCCATCGCATCTGATGGAGGCTGAGAGAGAGTTTGGCAGAGAAGCTCCTGTGTGCCACAGCTCTTATCATATTTCTCCATTCCTAAATGCTAAATTAAATGGTCCTCTAAAAAATAAAGTCCACTAAACTAAATTATTAAATCTAAAATAACCCTCTAAGTGGGTGTTTCTACTGTATCATTCTGGCGTGGAAGTGTTTAGCAACTTCTGCAATACAAACAAAGGCAATCTACCAGAGATAAAGGTTTTACATTTCCCTTGCTTTCCTTTTCAAAGGTCTTCAGCAGCCACACACAACAGAGTATAAAGAACTGTGCAATTTTATAGGGTCCCACTTGGTTTTTCAGAAAGTGCTGAATTCAAACCACATTTTGAAATATGAATCCTTCATCCAAATGCTTTCCATGCAATCAATTTCCAGCCACAAATATTGAAAGCACTACAGAAGAAAATGGCTAGGTCCCCTTTGATATTTTTTTTAATATGTCCAACACATATTTGAACAATTCTAAATTTTAGCAAAATTTTTCTTGTACACAATTTGATTTTAAACCAGCAGGTGAAACCCACTGAGAAAATTAGGCTGGGAACATTCCAAAAGATAACCACTTTTACCCAGATTAAAATGCTAGAGCATTATCTTATGGAATGCATTCTGATTTGTTCTTTTATTCCTTTATTTTAAGCAAGAAGCAACCAGCAGTCATAGAATACAAATTACAGCAGCAAGTGCACTCTAACCAAGGGTCCCCAGCCAAAACAAATCACTCATTACATGCATCAATGATACTGTTTGCTGTATGTGACTTTTCCCCTTTTGTTCTAGGTGCAGAAGCCATTAAGTGGATTGAGGCAGCGGAGCTCCCAGCAAATTCACCTTTTAACTGTGTTCTCATTGTGCGTGTGTGCACCTCCACAGGGGGTTGTTACACACGGTGCCTGCTGCCCACCTTTCCCTCTGCACTGCAGTGACACAGCACCATTTCAATCTAAACCCTGTGTAATGTCAAAAACACGTTGGCATGAAGGAAAGCTGTGTTATCAATGCAGTTAATACACCCACATATTAAAATGTTCCCTCTGGATTGCTGTGCCCATCTCACTGCTTCTCACCTAAGTGCTGCTTGTACTGTCCCACTGCTCCTCTTGGAGAACCTGTCAGCAAACACCAGACACCTACAAAGAGTGTCTGGGACTCAGTCAACTTACCGCAAATAAAACCACCTCTCAGGAGGAAAAAAAATCTGTCAGCTTCTGAGAAATCTACCTAAACACAAACCAGGAATTTCTATTTCTATTCAGAGACAAAATACATTTTAAATCCTCAGACTGTTCTACAGAAAGGAAGTTTTATTTTCAATCTAATCTCCTCATGAAATAAGTGCTTTTGAATTTTACAGACCTGACCCTATTTGACTGTCAAAAGAAATATCAATCAGTAATGTGACAGCATTTTTTTATCTAGTCTTAATTTAAAGATCAAAATACCCCTAAACTTTCTTTGAAAACACAGAGTAACTATTGATGCTTTATATACTTAGAATGGGAATAGATCCATAAAAGAAAAGTAATAGTAGCTTCTGGCTTGAAGGTGGAGGAGTACTATGACCCACTGTAAAACAATTGTTTAAAGAGCACAAAACTGTTTGTACACTATCATAAACCAGAGGTCCAGGGGAGAAACACCCATGTGTTGCTTGAACGGGGTTTTTTATTATCTTTAAAACTATCTACAGCCTCATTAAAATACCTTCATTTAATACAAATTAGTAATTTATACCATTATCAAGGCATTCAGCACCTTTTTTTTTTTACAGGATGCTAGAATTTAGTCCAAACATAGATACCCAAGACAGTAAGTGAGATATCTGCTAACATCAAGAAGTATTATGTTGTGTGGGTGAGACAAATCAGCAGAACTTCCCTACAGACTAGGAAAATCCTTAGGGGGTTTGGATTTAAGTTTTGCTGAGACAGTTTTGGGTTTTGTTTCAGCTTGGCTTTTTTGGGTTTTTTAATACAATGGATTAACCAGCTTCAAATATAAAACATGCAGTTTATTTAAAGCCACAACTGGTCTGTAACCTTTGCTCTGTACCACATTAAAATTAGTAGAGGTCACAAATGGCTGCTGGATTAACTGAAGTGACTTCTCCTTAATGATTATTTTGAACAGACTGGTTCTTAGATGTGGGAATGATCAATAGCTGACTTACACAAAAGGTGTTGCAATACTGATAATGAAAGCATCCTTGGAACTAAAATAAGGATAGCTGGAATAAGTATTAGGAAGACTGAGGGGATTATGAGAAATGAACAAGCTAATTTCACTGTTGAATTTAAATCACTTTATATGGTCCAGGAAGAAATCCTGAAAAAAATACCATGTTTTTATCACGTGAGAGACATCTTTTCAGCAGTAATTCTCAGTTCTAACACCTAACCATCAAGACTGATATATCATTTACAAGTTAAAAAACAGCTTCTGAAGGCGTATTGTTCACAACTGGGAGTTTTTTGTTGACCTCTCCTGCATTATGACATGGTTTCTGGAGGTCAGGATAGATTTTGGATAAATAATTTATCCAGAGCTGTCTGTTTCCATCCATTTTATCATTCTCTCTGTCACAGAGTTCAGCATGTTAACGGGCATATCAAACACAAGGCCAGCCTCATCTTTGTGTCAACGTCAAGTTGGGGCAACCCAAGGATCCTAATGAAACATTCCAGTTAACACACACAGCTGGAATAGGAATATATCCCAACCCAGCTATGCTACATTGAGATATAAGAACATTAAAATGCTTCCCATATTGTACACATGCACAATTTTCTCAATATCCCTAATCAGTTAAATGAGATTTTTAAACATTAGACTTTTCATTAAAAAAAAAAAATAACCAACAAAATGGATATTGACTTACTCTGTATCTTACTGACAAACAACTTACTGAACTTTTAGACTTTCCTAAAATTCTCAAGTGAAAATTCTAACATCAGACACCCTAAACAAACCTCCAAGCAGAGTTAAGATCTGAAAGTACCTATCTGGAAACACAGAGGAGATTTTAATAAGAAAAGCACAATTTCCTACATGCTTTTTTCCTTCTCTCTTTTTCCTTAGTAAACTTTTTGACCTCCCAGAGGGGGTGGTGTCTGACCAGAGAGTTAAATTTGTAAACTTCAGGAAACACTTCAGTTCCTCTGTGGTGTTTTCACTCCTGCAAATTACATGAAAACTACTGTTCTGATTTGGTTTGAAACTGTATCTGCTTAAGCTATGCATTTCTTAGAATTTAATATTTCCATACCAACCATTCTCATTTGTCCAAAAAAAAAAATTAACAAAATATCCAGACAGCACTCAGTACTGCCAAATACAACACCAGGAATGCATTCTGAACCATTAATTGCAAATCTGTTCATTTCATGGCACACAAATCGAGGCTTTTGGATAAGAAATCATTTCATGCATATCTGCAACTGCAGAGGTTCCCAAGTCTTCATTAGCACACAAGTCCATATGGACGTGGGACTTCACACACGGGTAAAAGTATTTTTAAAAGTTTCCTAAGAACTTGAAACTAAAATATGATTTTACTCATGATTTTATCTACATGTTGACAGACGTATACTGCAAGGGCTTTGTTTATTTAATTTTCCCATGTTTCTGTAATGATGTAAATGCTAATTAAAATATGAGAAGGACAACTGAACAACAGAATTCACCATGACTAGCACAGCACAGGAAGCAGCACAGCCTTTCTACAGTACTTTAAGTCCTCAAAGAAGAGATATCCTCTAGCAATAAAACATCAGCTTCATTCAGAGAAAAGTTCAGTCTCTCCACACTTAGTCCTTGGTCTCCTTATTGCTACAGAAAAAATTCTGAGTTATGTATTCAGAAAGAGTGCCTATGTGTGGTGGATTGCACTTCTGTAAAAATAAATATGTGAATAAAAATGAGCCAACTTCTTTGAACTGATGAATACCTCAAGGTCATTAGTAATCTACCTGATATTTTACTACCAGAATCAAAAAGCTTTATTACCTACTTTGAGCCACCCAATTTATATCAAGTGTAATCACTGTGAAAATAAAGGCTGTATGAATTTCAGGGCTGACATTTGACATTATTTCTTACTTCAATTTTTTTTTTTGGTAAGAAGAGAAAAATGAATGCAGGTGCCTTTTAGAGGTATGAATAAAAAGACCAACCTTGCATAATCTGACAAGAAGTAATAATACTTGGAAACTGAAAAAGCAACAGCTTTTTTACACTTCGCTGATAGACATGACTCATTATAAACTCTGCAAGTTCTATAGTTGGCTTCACGAGTTAATTTTCTGGTGATAAATAATGGCAGATACAACCTGAAAGGAGCCAGGGTGCAAAAACTCTTTCTGGTTTACATACACGTAGAAACAAATATGGTTTCTGATTTATGTATATGTAGAAACATTCATGTGTGCACACTTAGCACAGCAAACTGTTGAGCCATTACCCGGCGTGACCTTTATCTTAAAAGCTCCCACAAGTTTTGCACAAGGAGCTGCACAGGTCAGATGCCATTATCTGTAATTTTAGGTCTGACAGCAATTGCCCAGTTCATTGTGTTCTGGCAAGCAAAGAAGAAAGCTACACCACAGCACGCTGAAAGCTTGCACAGTAGCTTGTTCGTACTGGATGTCACGGACAATCACTGAAAATTTGTATGAACATGCAAGCACAACCTCCACCATTAACTGAGCCCTCTGCTCCAGGCAGCTCTGCCACACACTGCAGTGGTCACTGCTCCTATGCAATTCCATGGCCTTGCCTACCTACAGGGCTCTTCTGAGCAGTAAAAATCAACCCTTGGCATGGTCACAATATGTTTTTGAACCGACCACTCCATGGAGATGAATGGGTAAGTTCACTTCCCTGTCAATAGTATCTTTCGTCCCTGCCTTGCTACAGATTCCCTAAGACACCACACATTGATTTACTGGGTGAAGAATGACAACCTAAGAGCCTTAGAGCTATATAAAAAAATATGTATTTCTTTCTGTTTGACAAGAACAAAAAAGATTAATCCCAACACGGTTATAATAACAATTTATAAGACCAGAGTATATTATTTTTCTGAAAATCCCTCTTTAATGACAGGAAACAAACCATTAAGAATGAAGTGGAAGGGCTGTCTGTTTACCAAGTCAGATGAACAAACCTATTCCCCTTCCATTCTTTTCACCCAAACAATCAAGAGATCCAAACAAAACATTCCTTTGCAATTTACTACTAATGCTGGTATGTTTCTAAACACAAAACAGAAGACGAAATATACCAGATACCAAAGTTAACGTATGAAAATAATAATTATTAGTGAAAACCCAACAGCAATTATTGTGAAGATGTTTTCAAGACGTGCATGCTGAAAATATCACTTCAGGAGAAATTTAAAGAAGTTATGTTTCCTCACAAGATTTTAAAAAAATCTTTGCAGCTCAGATTCCAAGTGTTAGGAACTGGCATTTTAACTTTCCACATTTAAGTGTTTACACAGTGGGGAACTTTTTTATTGTAGTACTTTCCTTTCCTCCAATTCCTGGATTTAGAGAAAGTTGCCATTAAAAGCAGACCCTTTTTGCTAGCATTTTATTAACCAGGTGTGGGGGTGTGTATTAAAGCACCTGTATTAATTCAGTCCATTTCCAGTTCCCTTGGGTTTTGCTGAGTTATATTTCTTATTTGACTTCTATGGTGATATGGCAGTACCGAAGATAAGAGGCTGCTCGTTTTACTGGAAGTTTGGAAGCAACGTGCAGAAAGAGAAGTTACTCAGAAGTTAGGAAATTCACCAGTACTCTCTGCAGTCAACACCACAACAACTGGACTTGTTAGGAAAAGTTACATCAACATCAAGAAACCACTTCAACCCTGACAGACTTCTGGCAACAACGTTCCCCATCCTTCATTTGCCTTTCAAAACACTATTTAAACACTACTAATTTAATCCCAGAATATCAAATACTAGTTTGGAAACCTAATCTAAATTGCATTACTTGATAAATCTCTTTGCCTTTGATGCTATTACGCTGCCTTAGCTATTCTACAACACCAAGAATGTACTTTTTTAAAAATCACATTCATGCGTGGTGTTAGGCCTCGTGGTAACGTAGCAGACATTAGCATGCACTAATGCCTGTGACATCAAAGGAAAACTGGGTTTTGTGAGAGTCTGATGTCTTCTAAGGCATAAGAAAGGGCAAAAATCAGCCTTGGTATGATTGTAGGCTCTACAATTACAAACTGGAATCATTCATCGCATTTAGCATGGGAGAGGTAAAGGAATCGTGCTGACTTGGAATGTGCTTGCCATAACTCACCCTGATGGCACAGGGGGTTTGTGGCCATACTACAGCTCTTCCCTGTTTCCTAGAGATCCTTTTCTCTGATTTTACTGTTGCTGAGGTGGATACAATGAACACTGAAAACAGACTGCAGATCAAAACTGTGAAAATACATGAACTATATACTTGATAGCACTCCACGACTAAACCCAGTTTGTTTTCTTTCACCGTTACTTTCCACCATCGCCAATCTCAACGCTTCTTTCAATATAGCAGGTAAAACAATTTCTGTCAGCAGCAACATTTAGAGCTACCCTTCAGTTCCTACATTTTCAGTCACATCATAATAACACCTCAAAAAAGCTAAATGGTACAAAAATAATGTTAGAGGTACAGAAAACTCTCATACTTTAGGAATAGATGCATCCTCTGCAACTTAAATAGAGAGACGTACATAAAACAAGCAGTTCAGGAAATTCTCTGCTCTATCCAGATGTTTGCTAACATGTAACATGATCATCCATAATCAGGTCTGGGCTCTTTTTTTCAGTTCTTCCGAACAAAATATTGTATCCTCTGGGCGTGCTATGCATTTTTATTTCTATAAACAGGGTGATTCCCTTCTTAATCCAGGGGTAATTTTCTTAAACGCACACCTTACAACCCGAAGGACTGAAATACCATTTTCGGTGCGACCTGATGAGCATGCACCTGTTATAAAGATTTTATATGGGTTTTTTTCAGACAGTCAGACCGCAGCGTGCAGAAATTTGGTGTTAAGGACAGTCAGGCACCTTTGCACAGGTCGCTCACCAGCAGTGATGGTCGCTCACCAGATCCCCTTAAGGCGCGATGAGCTCTCTCAAAACCCATTCTGAAGGGCTTTGCGTTCGGCACGACCGAAGCACACCTCAAACCCACATTTCGAGCAAAACGATGCTAACCGCTCCACCTCGCCGGGAGGCAACTTTCGCTGCCCTGCTCTCGGTCCCACACCCCGGCGGCTGAGCGTGCCCGGGGCGACAGCGGAGAGCTGCCGGCAGCCGCGGAGCGATCCCCGGGGCGGGGGACGGCGGCGGAGCCCCGCTGCCCCTCTGCCCGCGAACACCCAACTTTTGGGGGCGGCAGGAAGCGCTGGCCGCCGGGAGGAGCCCGGTCCCGCACCCCTGTGGCCCCGCATCCCCGTGGCTCCGTCCGCGGCCGAGCTGGCGGCCGCAGGTGCGGACCCCTCCCTCCGTCCCCTCACAGCCCGCACCCGCCGGAAAGTTGCGGGGAGCCCGCAGCGCAGCGCGCCCGCGGCCGCCCTCACTCACCGTGGTTGTTGGCGACGTGCCCGGCGGCGGGGCGCGCTGTCAGCAGGGGGAGGAGGAGGCCGACTCTCCAGAGCAATGCCCTCGCCTCACTNCGGCGGCGGCGGCGGCGGGGGCAGGGTCGCGCCCCTCTCCCTCCGCCGGCTCCGGCCGGTGGCACCTTCAGCCCCGCAGGAGCGCCCGTGGCAGCCTCAGCAGCCTCCTGCGCGGGAGCAGCCTCCTCCCCCGGCCGCGCCGCACGGGGCCCCGCATCCCCGGCCCGCGGCAGCGCCGGGGGGGTTCAGGGTC
>VZTG01000995.1:364396-637044 GCA_013397845.1 Melanocharis versteri | reverse complement strand
CGGGCATCCCCGGAACATTTACTCTCTCTCTCTCTCTCTCTTCTCTTTTATTTTTTTGAATTAATTTTTTCGACAGGTACCAGGGGCGTGTGCGGGGCTGGGGAAGCCGCCTCGGGTGTGTGCGTGTGCGTGTGCTGATCCGATCCGATCTCATCCGATCTGCCGGCTGCTCGCATCCCCCCCGCCCAGGTGCGCTGGTACCTGCGATGGGCGCCCTGTGGAAGTGCTGCGCTCCCACCACGCTCCACATCCTGGCCTGTGTCGTCCTTTTTTTTTATTATTCTGTCGAACATTTCAATTTATGGATTTCTACGAAGGCAAGGAAGAAAAAAAAAAAACCACCAAGCCCACAGGGCGATGCTCATAGTCGTATTTCTGAATATGAATCAAACCAGGTATCTAAATCCACAAGCAAGAGGGAAAAAAAGAAAAGCTAATTCCCAATGCTTCCCAGTGTTCAGAAATGCCATTGAAGTGAGCGGGTAATGCAGCTACAAGAGTCTGCACCAGAGAATACCAAAGTTCCTGCTGAGGTGCCTAAGTGGATGTTCAGAGAAGCTTTGTATGAAAACACTTACTTTGTAATGCGAGAATAAACAATGTTTTAAAAATTATTAATTTAAGGATTATTTTCAGAGGAGTTGTTCAAGGAGCAATGCCAGCACAGAAATATGTATTTGCAGGTATTTGGAAGGATCTTTAAAAATTGCAATATTTCCTATATTTACCTGTGCTAATAACATCCTATAAGGAAAACTTTTATTCAAAAAGAAGGTCAGCAGGAAAATCTTCAGGAAGTATTTCAGGATAGTGAAAGAATGATT
Organism: Melanocharis versteri; assembly: GCA_013397845.1. Classification (NCBI taxonomy): domain Eukaryota; kingdom Metazoa; phylum Chordata; class Aves; order Passeriformes; family Melanocharitidae; genus Melanocharis; species Melanocharis versteri. The sequence continues at coordinate 636,220 of VZTG01000995.1, read as the reverse complement.
ATTATTTTGTCTTAGGTTCAAGAGGAGGTAAAAGGAGAAAGTTAAAGTTTTAGAATTTGGGTGTTGGACACCCAAATGGGTGTTTAGGTGACCTTTTAAAGATCCCTTCCAACACAAATTATTCTGATTCCGTAGGTGTCTATACTGTTCTTGTTTAGAATTAACACAGCCAAAAGGAAAGTAGCGCTAACTACTTACTAAGGTTTGCTTTTTGACATAAGTGGTGAGAATTCAGGCGTTAATTCTTCTCGGGTTCCTGGCTGAGTGGTAAGACATTTCCCAACCAGCCTGCCATAAAATATTAGTGCAGGACATGCTGTATAAAGGGCCCCAGGTGAAGATGAGTCATTTGGGGCAGTCAAGAACACTGCTTTGCAACCTCTGAGAAAGACTTTTCACACGTTAATGGGAAAGGCCAATTAATTAACACAGCGAAAGTCACTGAGATTCCCTCCCTCGCTTCTGCTGTTGCACGGTACAGATTTGGGGTTTTACACCAGGCTTTTCTCAGACAACCCCAGTAGCACATGTATTTATATGGTTGTGTCTGTGCAGGCACTCTCCAGACACTTGTGAGCACTTGTGCCTCTCCACGTACACCTGTGTGCACATCAGGCAGGCATTTCCCTCCTCAAGGAGCTTGGGAGGTCTGGCTTCCCACTTCTGCTCCTTTTACAAGTCGTGTCAGACTACTGCTGAATACAGAAAGGAGGCAGGGAGAGATGTGACAACACCACAGACAAAATGAGTGTGTTTCCTCTCGCAGCTTTGCCTCCTGCCAGCCTTGAACTCCACAAGTCACAGGAAACTGTTGGGGAACCAAGCAGCTAAAAAGGATGGGTGGCATTCCCTCCACAGTGTCCCTGCACCAGCTTTTAATTTGAATTTCAACAGAATTTCCAGGGGAACAACTTTGAAAGAACAGTGCTCATTCATCTACACACAGATTAAATTTTTATAAGTTTGTGTATTATTGTGAATTCCAAATAAAATCCTTACCATCACGCTTTCATTTTTCAGATGTATGCAAACACACTAAATGTAATAGAGAGTGGCAAAAATATTAAATACAAAAAAGTAGAGTCCTAGTTCTATAACATTTTTTCCGCCTGAATTTTAAAGCCACTTTGTATAGTAAACTTCGAAGTATTAAACAGGGTAAGAGAAAGAAGAGGAGCCACAGTTTGAATACCTTCACCCTCAGATTTCCAGAGAGTGTGTTTTTGTAGAAGCAAGGAATTCCATATATTGCCATTCTTAAAACAAACCAGAATGTGATTTGGCCTGTGAACAGAAAAACATCTATTCTATTTTTGTTACTTTCTTAAATAAAAGGTTAGTCTTTCTGTTAATAATAAACAAAAAACCAAACAAGAAATGTAGGATATAAACCACACGTAATTGTTCTTTGTGTAGTTAACTATATGTGATTTATCTTTAATGGTGTTAATTATAATAAAACTCTGACTTCCTCTAAAAAAAAACCCCAAAGCCATTAATTTTTCATTAACATTCCTCATAATATAATGTTGTGTTGTGCATTAGTCCTTTAAACTGTCACTGCTTACTGTCTGTGGTTTAATGTGATCAAAGCAAACATTTTAATTAGGACACTGACCAAGAACAGGTTTAGAACTTAAAACACCTTTTCCATGCAGCACTCAATTGCATTTGCTGATGTTAAAAATGCTGTGGTGTTTGGACCAAGACAAGACGCCTGCATGAGGATTTTTTAAAGAGTAGCGCTCACACTTGCTGACTTTAACTACAACCTGTATACTAAGGAAAACACAATGTATTATTGATCTCTTGGAGTCTGAGGCAAGAGCTTTTTTAGTGAATAGAACACACTGCTGTTGTGGCAGTGTAACCAGAAATGAACCTTCCAATACCATCTCTCTTATTCAGGGTTGTAAATTACACTTTCCAATAACATTGAAAGTGAATTTCATTTTGTTATATTTTATATTTCTGTCTGTTGAATTGTAAACTTTTGTTGTTGTTGTTGTTTAAATGAGCAGGCCTTTTACTTCACCAACATCTTTATTTTTTAGTGTGTTTAATGACAGGCTGACACCAGATCATTATCAGTATTTCTTCTTCCTACCCTAGTCCCCAAATATGCTCATGGTATGTGCAGCAATTCACATGAAGTGCTTTTAAGTATTTGCAGAGTTTGACAATTTTCTGTCACACAAAAGCAAAGTAGAAGTTTAATAAGGTTTGAGGCTTATCTCCTCTCCTATGGTGGATACCAAAAAAAATAAAGAAAGAAAAAGGGATGAGAATCATAAAGAAAATTGCATATTCCAGCAAATCATCTAGAAAGACAAGAATACTGAAAATAAGCTAGATAGGTAATTGAATTCTGGCATTAAAAATATTATTTGAGCTACAGAACCAACATCAACACTTCAGTCATGAATTTACAGTGCTGCAGAACACTTGGTTACACGCAATGATTCCTACACATACAGGAAAGTCATTGGCCAAGTCTTGCCTGTTAATTATTTAAGTTCTGTTCCTAGATTACATTTTCTTTTCAGTTGGCTTGTGTATGGTTTGGACCTATTCTGACCTATTAGTGAGCGCACTAATTCTGACACTGCACTGTGCAATTCAATTAAGCGACAATGAACCAATTATACTGAACCACGTTTTGGGGAAATTACTGATAAAAACGGCAGTGTGGTTTCATCCCCATCTCCTTACGTGCACAGGCTTAGAACTGCCTCAAATTATTTTAACAGTAAACCATGATTAGAAGATTATATGATGTATGAGGCTGTAAAATGGTACACATTTTTCAAAGTTTACACATTGATGTTACATGACAACACTTCCTTGATTTCCAGTATTTCCTTTTACCTTTCCATATTAATTTATAAAATAAATGAAATATCCAAATTCTAAAGCAGTATTACAGGCAAGTTAGTTTCCATGCTTTTCGCTTGCAGTTTCTTCAAATAAATCTAATTATTTGGATTAATAGGCAAAGCAGTAGATACAGTCTAAGAAGTTTATGTTTTGCAGCAAGGTTTAATAGTAATAGAATTGTCCTGGAAATCTTTCAAGAATAACAAATTGCTTGGCAGTGAATATTTTCAATATTTAAATTTAGTGAGTGTAATCTTGCTGTGGCGAAGCAAAGGGATTCCAGATAAAAACAGAAGAATTAATTAAATCACAGATCCTGAAGGAGAGGATTGGAACATCTAGACCACAAAAAATAAATATTTTGGCCTTATCGAGAGTGAAGGAGCCAAATGTTTCCTCATGGTGTTGGCAGAGGTATTTTCAGAGAGGTAAATGTGCATGTTGCATCTGAATTAAAATGCAAGAGAGACCAGGATTACAGACTATTCAAACTTTGAAGTCCAGAACAGGTAAACTTTTAAAGAAAGGTTTTATCCATCTCACTAAATTAAATCATTCCAGCTGAATGAATTGTGGATTGAGTTGGATCTCAAAATGATAAAATAAACAAAATGCTTTGAAAAAAAAAAGAGACAAAAACCTTGTAGACAGTGAACCAGATTCTACTCACTCTATCCAAAAGGTCCTCTTGGCATTAGTGAGAGTGATGAAGTCAGGGCACAAAACAAGGCTGGGTCCAGACTCTTTATTCCCTGCAAGTTAGAAGATTTACATTCCACTCTTAACAGTGCATAAGTCCTCCCAGGTTCTTTTCTGAGAACACAGAGTCCCAGTTAATGACTGTAGTAGGATATTTCTTTAGCCATTAGAAGTGATAGTAAATACAACCGTGACTGAAAGTGAAATGATAACACCGTTAACATTTTGGGTGACATTAAAAAGATTATAAGCCCAGTTTTAATAGCATGCATTTCAGGTTTCCATTGAAATATTATTGATAGAACTTAACACACCCCCCATATTTACAACTTTAAAAGAGGCTTAAATTTGGACCCTTTTTAGGAGGAGGCAAGAACTTAAAACTTACACCGTACCCATATAAATGGTGAAACCAAAAGTGAGTTCAAACTATTAATTCCTCTCGTGGGTTTTGATAAAACTGGAGTTTTGCTTTTGTATGGTGTTAGCTATGGACAAATTGGAGCTGTCTGTATCTAAATACCCTACTTGAGATTTATAATACTTTAGGAAAATGGAAACATTTTCACATTTAGTAGATATTGCTTCTGAAATCAAACCCTGTGGCTATACACTGTTTTACTTGAACTAGTACTGTATCTACTTAAAGATTTGAATCTCCCTCATTGTTTTTCGCTTTTGGTATTTTTGCCTTGTAGATGAAAATGAGAAAACGTTGATGCTGGCTCAGTACAAATAACAATAAAGGCAAACAACCAGGCTTATAAAGATGGATCATTTTGCCCTTATCCAGCTGCAGCTTAATGCAGGATTGCTTCAGGCACCTGAGCAGACGTGTTTGTCATTACCACAGATTAATGTTGTGGTGGAACAGTAGCTCCTGTACATATTTGCATTATTTTACCAGCTGGTGTGATGTGATGCATCCATTTCTGCACGAGCTGAGGTGCCCTCCTCCACAAGAACCAATTCTCATACAAAACTGGTGAAGGATGTAGTAACTACATCTCGTGTGAGGCATGGGGGGCAGATTGTGTCAACGCAGGTGATGCAATCTGAACAACTCCTGGAAATGATAAATTATTTTCAGTTATGTGCAGTGGTCCTTCATCACACCACCAAACGAATCTGCTGCAACCATTCAGTCCTAAATTGTCACCAAATATTGTAACTAATTCGGGAAAAGCATCATCATCAAACAGGCTGTCCCAGATCTGAAAACATCTGTCCTTGGCACACACTCACACTGACATATAGGAAGGAGCCAGTCACCATAACTTCAGTAAATTTGGATCTCTCAGGCAACCTTTACTTTGCCCTTAAAACATGAAAAAGATATCTTGGAATGGAGACACAAACTTTGCAAAATAGCAATTTGTCATCGAGTTTATTTACTTGAAATATCCACAAAATATCTAGCACTTTAAACACAGTGAATATTCATTGGTGTCAGAAGCTCTAAAAATTACAGTTTTGCTTGGACACCATGTTGCTTTCCACCAGAAATGATAAGTCATTTATTGGATATTTGAGGAATGCATTTGGAGGTCCAAGAGAATTTTGTACATAACTGTAAGGAGACGTGGGTTTATTCCTTCAGACAGATCATTAAATCCTTATTTATACGTGTTTAAGGATTTTTAAATTTTAGAGATGATAAAGTTGATAACAAATTGGATGCTGATATGTACTACTGAAGGAACATCCTCAAAGTTGAGCTACTTCCATAATTTTCCTATGTGAATTTCCCAGCGTTTTGCATTCTTACGGTTTTTATAAATAAGGCATTTGCATTATTGGGTGCTGGGTTGGGACACTGTGATCAGACAGGATAAGGTTCCAAGTGCTGTTCATGATAGAGAATTAAGGGGAATTGTTAAAGAATGTTGCTATGTGCCTGCAAGCCTATTTTATAAAAACTTGGAAATTCCATTTTTACTTTATTAAAATAATTTCAGTCAAAACAAGGACTAAATTGTTAAAAATAAAGATTTGAGCGTTAGTCTTGTAAATAAGCATTGCCAATTTATTATTTTGCTCGTATGAAATGTGTTTAGTGCCTGATCCCTGCCTTATTCAATGCACAGGATTAGAGCGTTCAGGGCTCTAAAATCAAGTGAGACAACAAGGTATTACCAACATCAGTTGTTGTGTGAGTTTCAGGAAGACAAACTCGATTCTGTCCTGACCTTCTGCTGTGACACTGTCACTGAAATCAGTGTTAATCTCAGGTAGCTGAATGGATTGTGTAGGCTGGAATTGTCAGGAATGGATTAAACACGGAGTGACCAAAGGTCATAAAGTTTAAAAAAGGTCTGATCCCTTTCCTGGACTCTGAGTATCTCTCTTCCCATCCGTCTTGCCATAACCTTTCCTCTAAGTACTTTTTTTTTCCTATGAGAATAAAGTTTTGGAATACATTTCTTGGTTGACCGATCACACACAACATTCAGGAAAAATGGGGCTCGTTACTGATGGGAAATAAGAAACAAAAGACCTTGCAGGGTTTTTCAATGCCAAAGCCGTTATGATTTTAACTAAAACTTTCGTAAATGAGAAAGAAACTGCTACACATTTTCTAATTTGACCACACTTAGCAGCTGTCTGTGGTACAGTGTCAGATTACAGCTTTGCTTCGTTCAATTTTCACCAAATTAAAAGGACAGATCTATAAGGGGTCCTTGGAACAGAAGAATTGCTCTGAATAAAAAAGAGATGCCACTTTCCTTTGCAATATATTATTGGTTAGGTCTCTTCAGGCATGTGTGACAGTCAGAGCTAAACTGAAGCAAAAATAACAAAAAGAACCAATTAAGCTGCTGTTAAATCTGGTACAAATGAAGTGCAATTTATCACATAATATATACCATTATAGAGGACAAACCCCCTAGAATTACTAAAACACTTTTTTTTTGAAGTCACAGGTCTAAGAGGAAGTCAGTCAAGAAAATGCATCTTCTGTTAAAAATCTATGTGAAAGGGCTTAGTTATCTTTTAGCAAAAAAGCTAAAATAATAATAATAGTAATAATAGTAACAATAATCGTAATAATAATAGTAATAATAATAATAATAATAATAATAACAACAACAACAACAATAATAATTAAAATCCAAGGTGCGTATGACAATTTTGTGCTACCAACCCCTTGGAGGGCTTACTTCAAACTTTGAAACTTCTCTGCTTCCAGTGATTGTCTCTGCACAGGTGTCTGTGACTTCATCCTTGCTGTGATTCATTATTTCCCAGGAACTTAAAGACTTCGCCTGACTTTGCTAAGATCCTTCCCTGCCACAACTTCATCTGGCTGCCTCTTCCTAATCCTTGCAGTGTTTTCTAATAATGTGGAACAGGATTTTAACACCTCTTTCCTAGATGCATGGTTGCTTCTATTCATCAGGGTTTATTCACAGTAGAATTTACTGTGGTGCAGTGTAAGGTATATAAAAATCACCGATGTGCATGGGCTGCTTGAAAATATCCTGTCGGGGCTCAGAGGGACTGAGGGTAAACGATGTTCTTCACAGGCTTCGAGGAACAAGTGTTTGTCAGCATTTTGTTCTGTACATTTTCTCTCCAATCCACAATACACGACGAGGCTCCAGTTGTGACCATTCTGTCCAGTGAATTTAGTGAAAACTGACAGTCTTCCAGTAGGACAATGCTTTTGATCTTTAAAAGATGATTAAAACCGCCCCCCCCCCAACCTCACATGAACTAGAAAATGTTCAACTTTGGTCACTGGAATCTATTAATTTGGATCACCTTAAACTCTTTGTCAGCTTTGTTAATAATTACTAGATCATGTAAGAATGAACAAAAATCACAATGACCACCAAAAAAAGCTTTTAAAAGAGTCTACCTGGGTGCCACCATCATTTCTGTGAAGAATAAGATATTTCTGTACATAAAAATGACTAAATATCCTTATTGTAGTCATCAACTCCTGATATAATAGGAGAAAACCACAATATTAAAGGGTAGGTGGTGTATCTCAGAACCTAGCAACTGAAGAAGTAGCTAAAATCTTCCATTATTATTTAACATTATGCAGTAAGAAAACCCTCATCTTTTGATCTGTGATGTTTATTTAATTCCAGAATTTGAAAGACACCTATAATCACTGGACATAAAAAGCAATAAACAGCAATTAAATAAGTATAAACTAGACATTTCAGTTTAGAAATGTAGCTGCTTCTAAGAGAAAAAGAGTCTTTGAAAGAGAGCAGATTTGTTTGAACTGCTGATCCTGGGATAATCAGTCACTCATAATAACTCAAGAAAGAATTTTAAATATCTTGGCACAGATGCTGTCAATATCTAAGCCTGAATTTTTAAAACATCTTTTCAAGGTGGATTGCTAGTGATTCTGAAATGTTTGCTTAATGCTATATTGAAAGTTAACAGTAGGCAGAAGTTAATGGGTTTTGCCTTAAGAAGTATTGGGGCAAATATTGTTCTCGTGGAGATGAGAAAGATGAAATAAAATATTGCCACTGACACTGCTTTAAAAAAATCTATTTCTTCTGGTGGCTTTAACAAGGAGGAGTATTTTCAAAGTGCAGAATATAAAACCGTTTAAAATTATTTTAAAACCAGAAGCCAAAAAATGAACACAGAGTCCTTACCTTCTTCTCAGAACTAACGAGGACCTGACACACCTTGTTCCAAATATTGAGCGATACCAACAAAGCTAATTTTTCAGGGAAACAAATTCATCTTAAGGATGCATAATGTGAATAACATGGACACGATCTGAACTGTTACTGGGACTATCAAATGAGCTCAAAGCTCAGTACTGTTGTGCTTGTTTAATGGGTAGATTTTAACTACTGTAGGGATTAGGAATGAGAAACAGGACTAAGCTTTTATGGCGCTCTGTTACATGCATGATGCCACTAGAGGGACATGTACAGCCAAGAGTCACTTACATGGGCTTCAGAAAGAATTGGAGATAATTCATTAGCAAAAATGGAAATATGCATAAAAAGTAGTTTTACCTATATTTTTTTAATCACACCCAAAAAGGATTCAGCCTTTCCATCTCTGTCTTTTTTTGAGGGTGTCTTAATTTATTTTGTTTATAATACTGATGTCCTAAAAAACTTTAGGAGCATAGCTTTAAGATTATATCACATAGCTAAAAATAGACTGTTTTGATTTCTGAATCTGATTTAAGTGCCTTTAAAGTTATCCTCACTCTGCTTGATTAAGATTCAGTTTGTGCAATTCCAAGAGTTCATTTGTTTCTGTGCGAGCGAGGTGATGTAAAACAGCATGCAAAGCAAACAGAGAAGCTCATACATAGAGAGACCATGAATATTCCACGAGGCAAAAGGATTGAAGGATTCTCAAATGAATTTTGAGAGGAGATCTTTGCAGGGATCTGACTACACCACATAACTGAGCTGCTAAAATGGGACAAGGAATTTTCTGCCCTGCATTTATAAAATGAACACTTGACCTGCAGTAGAAAGATATTTCTGTCCTTTAAAGCTTTTCAACACATCTGTTTCAGGTAGTAAAATATGCAACATCAGCCCAAGAACAGAAACAGTGTATTACTATAATTAAGAAATAAATTGTCAGTGACGTATGTGGCCAAACTATCAGAAAAAAGATATTTGTGTAATTGCTGCTGTAAAACTCAAACTGTGGTTAAAATACATTGATAGATGGCTTCATGTCTATTCCAGGCAATTTATATTAGCTAACAGAGAATGAAGTGGGACTGTTTCCTTTTATCATTGAAAGGCTATAGACAATTGAATTTTAGCTATAATTTTAGACCTTATAAAATTTAAAACTTTAAAATCACTGCTCTGAAATTCCAGACACAAATGAGTTGAGTCATTTAAGGTAGTGATAATTTCGCCCTACTGAAATGCTTGGATCTAATTCAAAGCAGAAAGTGTCATTATCTGTTTTATTCCCTCTCTAGTTCATGCAAACTGTGTTTACTTTATCTAGAAAAATACCATTGGCAGAAAAAGAAACACCTTTAAATCTTTCCAACTTAAATTTGAAAGTATGGCACAAAAAAATGCATGCTTTCTAATGCCTTTAAAAAACTTGTTCTTATTTCCAGACTGAATCAAATGGAGAAAACTTCATAAATCTTTTTTCATTAGTGGGAGAGTAGAATATTATAGTAGATAGAATATTGGAATTGGTCTCCAAAATAGTATTAGTTTAAGAAGAATGCAGAAAACTTTAACATATGCTTCTTAAAATGGATCAAGAGTACTGAGAAAATATATTCCTTGTTTGACTAACGGTTTGATTTTATATTAAAATCTCCTCTTCATATTTTTACAACCATTTTATTTAAATTATTTTTGGCCCATGAAATACCTATGAACAGATCCAATATTTCATGTGAGTGTGTGGCTTTTCTGTTTATTTTAAGGAGAACTGCAAATTTGACAGCAGACCATTAAATTAAGAGGATTACTCACCTTACCTCCCTGAAAACAAAAACAATGAAAAGGAAACTCCTGGCAAGATTAATGTAGAACATTTTGATTAAATCAGCAGCATAGGTAAAGCTTTCCTACAAGGAGGTTTTTCCAGCCACCTCTGCTAATATGCAAGAATAAAACATGGCAAGTTCTGGACTGTGGTGATTTATTGGCTACTGGGCACTCGAGTGGTTTCTTCTCTCTTTTTGTCCATGAGAAGTTGTCACTCACCCTTAATTCACATCTCATGTATTTCCTGAGTGTGTAACAGAGACTTAGCCTGGAAAGATGAGTTGACTTTTCTGCCTCTAATAGCTGCTTAAAAATACTGAATTATTACTCTGCCTCTAGTGGTTATCAAATATTCTTCTGTGTATTATCTTATTCTAGCTACAAATAGCTAGATTTACTGAAAGAGGATTAGTGGACGGGGTCTACAGTCTGAAAAAGCAGATTTTTTTTCGAAGTTATGAGGCATGGTGGTTACATGTATCTACTGAATGGCTGCTTAAACCAACCGTGTCTTGGAATATTTCCACTTCTATTAGAGATTTTGGATTTGGATCTAATTATAAGAAACGAAAGAAGAGTATGAAACCAATAATTTGAGAGTGACCAGGTAAGGAAGAACCAAAAGTTTATCTGGTTATTTTGAGGCATCACTGACACCTTTGTGAAAGGCAGTATTGGAAATGTTATTTTTGCAGAGCTAAGCTCTCCAGACAGGAGCAGTGAGTGGGCACCGTGCAGGGAAAAACTGTTCAGGATTCACATAATGCTGAGAGGCTGCAACATTCAGCAGCTGTGCACTGGAAATTCAGAATCCAGGCTGGCAAAGCTTGCAGCCACGTTCTACAGGCATTAGGAATATGCAATGCTGCAGAACATCTTTTTCAAGCCACTTCAAGGGCTTTTTTTTTGCTGTTCAGTACAACTGCACTTGACACACCAAGTAATTCCTAGAATGACAAAGAAAAACAAAGAGTTAGGAAAGTTACTTGGACATCCAAAGTAAAATTTACCCCATTAGACAACAAAGAAAAGCAAAATATAGTCAAGGACAACTTTAACCTTTAAAGAGTTGCTGAAGCGTGTATTTTAGATACATTAATCCAGATGTAATTTTGTTGTGTTGCAAATACCTGAAATTAGGAAGAGAGGACTTGCATAACTAGAGATTTTGATGGAAATCTGTAATAAAATTTTTACATTAAGTGGATTAAATGGAATAATCTGGGTTTTTTTACATCATCTGACACGATCTAAAAAGGCACTGTTACTAAAGGAATGTGAAGTGGGAAAGGTAAAAAATGTAAGAGAGGCAGTTCAATTTCTCCCCTATTCATTCTATTCTAAATCTCTGGAGAGGTTAAAATTCACACATATCCCAAAATGAGCAAACCAAAAGAAACAAAACAAAATGAGCATTAACATTTAACAGTAATTGGAATATCAGACGATCCTTTGCCATTAGGAGTTTAAGAGCACATATTAAGGCAAACCACTTCATCCAGACCTGAAAATTTAAATTCTCTCACATTGTCTCTCTCGCTGGTCCTCTCCTCATTTCCTTCTCCCTTCCTGGAGAAATGTGTTGGAGATGAAATTTCAGTACCAGTACCAGACATTTGGTCTTCTTAAAAAAAATAAAAATCTAATAAAGGTAGCAGGTTTAATGCAAAGAAATTAGTTTTACACTGCTTTCATCAAGTTATTCATCATTTTGCTAGTGATATTTCCAAAACCAGAAATTGTGTTCCAAATTGCTGTTTCCTCCATAAGGTTTTGGCATTAGATTTTAACTTTAATCTTGCCAAAAGCAGTATATAGAAGGGACAGGCTTCTGAAGGTGATTTTAGATGAGAAAATGTAAAAGTTAATTTGATTTTAAGGGGACTCTTATATAAATTCTCTTTCCTGAAGTCTTTTTTGGTATGGCCATTCCACAGCCAGTAAACTTTTATTTAATTTGCTCATTCTTCACATGAAAAATGTTCTTCTCTTTCCAAATATATTCTTTATTAACTCTAGTTTTGCTTGAGTTTTTCTGAGCACTTCTCTGACCCTAACTTGTTAATATGAATGCTTGAAAGCACTTAAGCATCCTTCGGGGCAATATTTTTTTCAATTAAAATGGGTATTTCTAAGCATTCTTGGAGACAAATCCATCTTATCAAAACCCATTAAATCTTGAAGAGGTATTTGTGGGAAAGGATCTCTCCTTTAACAATACATTGCATATCAAAAGGTTTCTATGGAGTTGTATTTGTACTAACTTCACCTTTCAGGTGTTGACAAAGTTCTTCCAATATTCTCAGTGTTCAGTGTTTTCCAGTGTCTTGTAGTCTTTTGACACCAGTCACAAGCGTTATAGACGATGGGAAATTTATTGATCTGCGTGAAAAATGTGATTTTGACAGAAAACTTCTTCCTTTATATTTATCCCTTTTGGAAACTCCCGCACTCAGGAATGCCCTCTGCCTTGGGGCATCTCCAGCAACACTTAGCAAGACGTTCTCCATGGAATCAGGGTCTGACAGAGCCGTGGTGCCACCACGAATCCTCCCTGGGGCACACGGTGCCATCAACCCCTCTTTACAAGCCACCAGGGGCCACTCGCCTGGCTTGTTTACAGCTGCTGCTGCTGGAGCAAACGGAGTAATCACAATTCCTGGGCATCACAGCATTCCAGCTTTGACTCCACAGAGTCTCCTGGACACGCCTCACTGGCTTTTCTTGCGAGATCAGAGATGGTTTGTTGCTAATACCAGGTCCAACAGCCAGCTTTTATTCTGGATACAGGGCATAAAATACGTTTAGAAACTTGAGCGTTGAGTTATGAGTGCGGTGTTTTAGCATAAAACTTTTAGAGACTGGACCCTGTAGTGGAGTTTCGTCTCGATTTACACATTTAAATTTTCTCCAATGCATATGGGAATAATGACAGTCTTTAGGGTGGAATTCACACAAGTAACACGCCAGGAGATGTCTGAACTAGCAATAGGAAACGATCAGAATTTTTTTTGCTGCTGTTGAATTCTAAAATGCAATTTTTTCAGCTAGAGTTTTAGATTCTTAATGCCACAGGTTTGTGGAGCAGGGTGGAAGACAGGGCAAGGTTTGTGTTTTACATTGCAGATGGGAGAACTGCTTCCTACACCTGTAATTAGGGTTGCTTGTCCCTTGAATAATTTGCATTGTTTCTTTATTATATAATGAGGAATGTGCAGATTTTTCTTGATTTTATTTTTGTTGAGTTTGTGTTGGGGTGCATTTTGTTTTGTTTTGTTTTGTTTTGGGTTTTTTTGTTTTGGTTTTGGTTTTTGTTTGTTTGTTTGTTTGTTTGTTTGTTTGTGTGGTGGTTGTAGTGGTTGTTGTTCTCTTGGTTTGGTTTGGGGTTTTTTTGTTGCAGATGACCTAAATAAGGAATTTCCATACCTGTGTATTTGTGTTCTGGACTGGTTCCAATGGAAGGAGTCCAAGAATGGGTGAGGTATTTGGGAGAATATTTGCCTCCTTTTTTAGCTGTTTCCATCATCCACATTAGGTTTTATCTCTTTAAAAGTTTGCACATAAAATTCTAAGAGGAAAAAATAAGTGTTTATCACAGCTGATACACTGGAAAATAACTTTTGAGCTGCAGACAGCTCGAAGGAACTGCACAGATATCTGCAAGAACTACGTCAAATGCTGAGATTTGTCTAAAATTTCCCAAGTTTGCAGATGTAAACCACAACATCTTCTGTGTGGCGATGGTAAAGGCTTGTGTTACTGAAGGGAACAGAATTATCAGCAATAGGAAACTCCTTGAACTTCTCTTGTAGTTAAGGAGCCTTGAAAGAGCCTTTAGGGAAAAAAATCCACATTTCCATATCTCAAAAATGGACCGTGTTAAGCTTCATTTCTTTGATCACAGGTTGCTTAATTCCTGCAATGAGAATGTACAACTTTAATTCCATGTTCTCACAATGGAACTCAGTGCACTTTTCCACAGGCACACGAGCTACAATTTTTATATTGGTCAGAATTATTCCTTCTTAAAATTCCATTCAATTCATTTCCTGGTAATATCTATCATCTGCCATGCATATAGGCAATTTTTTTTTTCCTAATACATCTGTTTTAAACACTTTTGTTTCAAATTTGCACAGTGTGTATTATATTGCTGGACAATTACATTTATGCATTGTCTTCTTAGCAATACTATCATATATTAATTTATATGAAATATTCAGAGTTTCAGAAAACCTACTGTGAGGTTCAAAGGTCATGAAAATATCCAGCCATATATTCTCTGTGTTATATTTCTGACTTTGTTACATTTCTCTTTTTGTGACTTAAATAGAACTTAATGATAACTTAGAAATTTGCAACTTCTTTCTGTAATAGGTAATATACTTCCTAATTTCTAAAAACCAGAATTCTCTCAAGATACACAGTAGTCATTTGTTTTATTAGATTTACTATCTTTTGAAAAACAAAATAAATTGTTGTGAGAATAACATTTATGGGCATAGTTTGATAACAGACTTTGATTTCTTAAGTACACCATGATTAAGTATTCAAGATATACTGCAATATTTTATTTTTTCCATTAGAGATTGCCTATTACACCATTTTCAGACTGTAAATTATTTAAGCCTGTTGAACATTCTGCCTTGAATAATTTATTTACTGTGGAATTGTAAATTGCAATATTCTGTCAAATTTCAGGCTATCCAGTGAAAATAATCCAATTTATTAAGCGTTGATATTATTGGTTACATGGGATTCCCAGTAACTCGTAGACAGCACTAAAGGAACTTCACTATAGAATAAGAAAGGAAAAGACTAAAGTGGGAAGAAAGTCAGGAAATTACCAGATCTGAGAGGTTTCTAATTGAGACAATGAAATCAATGGCATTCCAAGACCAAAAAACTTTGCATATTTACCATTTGATTGGTTATAATGTGTCAGAGATTTTGATTATGGTATAAAAATATTGTCATTTAATTGACTGTTTTATTTGCATAGCAGCAACTTACAGCAGTGGTTAACTCTTTTCTGAAAATCAGTGTAAAATTTACATGAGCTAATGAAAAAATTGTATTCCAAAAGGAGAATGTGTGATTGCTTTTTCAAGTAAGAAATATGTTGGAAAAATAACTGTAATCTTCCTTTCTTGTTTCAGTCTTTGAGAAACCAGGAAAAATAAAGCTTGGATGCTTTCCAATCCAGCATGGAAAGTATTGCTTTATTAAGGTCAGTTCCATTAAACTTTATGGAACAAAACTTTCTGGGTAAGGCAAATAAGATTTGGCCAATGAAAGAGCAATTATGCATTCTTTGGAAAAATAAACTGGCAGGCTGTCTCCCACAACAGCCCAAAGTCGAATTCCTGCTGACCCACATTGGCTGTTCAGTTACAGCCGGGGACACTCTTCTGGCATAACAACCCATTCCATTGTGCACAAAAAAGTGAAAACCTTGCTCTCACAAGCGATAAATCCCCTGTTTGACACGCAATTGAACAGCATTGAAGCCAATATAGTAATGGATATTTATTTGAATGGACACGTTACAGGCAAGGTTTTTCGTTCTGTGCTTTCCAGAATGTAATTATCCATGATCCTTCCCAATCTTATGCTTGGTTCTAATGTCGCTGCTGGCAGCAATAGAAAGAGCAAACTCACACCGAGCTGTAGAAAGCAGAAGTGAAGTGTCTTTATTTTGATTCTAATTTTTATATAGAGATATCTACATAATAGTGATTGGACAGTGTCATCCCACCCCTCAGGGGGATTGGTCGAAGCCTTGGAGCTTCAGTTAGCAAAACATAAGATTAGAAAGAGAAAAGAATGTCCCAGTTTATCTTGTTTTCTTACAGAGTTCGTGAGAAGGAGAAACTTTCTTCGGACTGTACGTCCACAGTTCTAATTCTTCTGTTTAAGAGGTGTCTGCCATGCCCTGATTCTCCTTTTCAGCTGGGCCAATGCAGAGTAACCATCTCCAAATCCAGCGGATTGCAGTAGTGCAATGAGCAGAAACGAGAAGTTCCCAATTCCTGCCCTGATATGCACAGATTGCATACCCAGAAGATGAGTTATTTCTATAAATGCCGGACTAGCGTTCTTTAAATGGCTCTCTATTAATGCTGCTTTATTTTATTTATTAAGCAATTTAGTTTTAAATGGAAGGCAATAGATTTACATCAGACAGAGTCAGATATTCCTTACTAATTGCAAAGTGGGTTATGCTGTCTACGAAATTATGTCTGCCTTCTGCCTTTCCAGAAGAAAAGACTGGAGAAGTAAAACTGCTGCACATTACAGCAAGATATTCCTATTATTCTAATGGCTACAAGTGCAGCCAGCTTCAGCTTGTTCCAAAACCTAATTTCCATTTAATTTCAAGTACTCTAACCACACTTTTTCTTTTCCTTCCAAGGAAAAATGACTTCGAATACTAAAAGACCTCGTGGTTGTCTTTCTTCTTTCAGATGTGAAACCAAGGAAGACTTCAGTTATTCAAACCAGCTGAATGATACAAGCTACAAGCAAATCTGAACTGGATGGACACCAATTAATAAAAAATTGGATTTATGGCTGTTTCCCAGTTTTCCAGCCACTAGAGGGCAAGGTTTTTCTGTGTCTTTTTCCATGTGAGAAAGTATTTGACTCCAGAGAGGAAGATGTTATTTCCTTTTAATCAAATATGGCATTGAACATGCCAACCTACGAGGTATGTTTGGACTGGAAGCCTTTCACCACTGCTGAACAACATTAAAGGAACAAATAAAATTTTGAGATGCCAACAAGAGGATTGCAAGAGGATTTTCTTAAGTCGGTGGTCATAATAAACATCAGCCAACATTAATTCAATTCCTCACTAACTTAAAGCATGCAACCTGCACCTTTGTGTCAGTTGTGTTATTAAATGTCAAGGTCAGTTGGAATTTGAAAGGCAATGTTTATTCTCAGATCAAAACAGGTCAACTACCATTTTTTATAAAGAGGTGTATCGAACCTTCTGTTCGCTTTCCTTCTGCTTGTGATTTTCCTTAATTTTTCTCTGGACATGCCTTTCCTCTTCCAAAGATACATAACCTCTCAGTTTTTCCAACAGAAATTTAATCTCATTTTTCTTTTGTATTCTACCACTGTGATTTTTAACACATTCTGGTTTTTTGTGTGTTATTTTTGTGGGGGAAAAAAAAAAAAAAAAAAGTTTTATCTGCTTCTGACCTCCAGAGATTTTAATTGATCTTCCTCCTCGGTGCTTTTAGACAGGGTGGATATTACAAAGTTCAGTTCTGTATCAATGCAGAATCAAATTGCTTGAAGGGAGCATTTCCATTTGCACCTATCCTCAAAATGACTGTGTGGTCCTCAAGGAATTCCATCAAACAGATATAAGAAACAAAAATACATCATGGATTTAAGTAAGAAAGATGCCAGAAGCAGATTGAGTTGCGCTGTAGGAAAAGCTGTGTCTGTAAGGACTGGAAAATAAAGACCACAAGAACGTCTTAGTTTCTTTTATCTAAGTATATTATCTTTCCTGACATATCTTCTTTAACAGATAAGATAGGAAAGAGAGCTCAAACCCTTCTGTACAACCGAAATTCTACCCTGGAGAGGTGTTCAAGCTGTGAGTGCAGTAATATATCTGCAGTCAGAGATTCTGATTCTCAGTAGCCCCGTCAAGTCAGCAGAGCTTTACAGTGCCAGGGAGGAAACCACTCAAAGTGGAAAGAGAGATAAAACATTTACAGCTGCCTCTCCATTTAGAATATATTGCTTACTACTATCCTGGGTAGTCACCACTGACAGAAGTGTAATTTCCCAATTGAAGAGAAATTTTAAATGCCGTTTTCAAACAAACGTTATTTTAAATATTTCCAAATCAAAATGTAATAATACTTGCTGAGTAAAATCTCATTGTTCTATATAAAAATATGAATAATGGGGGACCAAATTACAGGAAAAGTCTATCATTCTTTTATTTTGTATTCCACTCTAACATTGGAAGTTGTGTAAAGACTCAGGAGAGAAACTGTAAACTTTCCATCGAGTGCATTATTAATACCAGTCTAAGAATGCAGCATTCTATAACAGTATAGTATAATATGGTCTTTAAAATACCATATAAGAATATATATAAGCCACCAATAAAACAAACATAAGGATTGATTGTTACTTGGTTAAAAGGACAAGGCAGAAAAGTGAACACTGTTTTTCGCCTCCTGAAAAAAGTCATATTTAGGAAATGTAAGAAGAATATCCCCTGACTTTCTTTAGTTGATCAAACTTATCCATAGGCATTCAAGGAAAAGAGGTTATTGCTGATAAAGCTTTACTTGCAGAAGGAAAACAAACTTTGTCGAATGATTTTCAGCAAGGATCTAAACATGCTTCTACAGCCCATACAAAAACACTCATATTGCATCAAACATGAGGAATTATGGAGAACAAACAAAAGAAATGCTGAACTTGATGCTGAGGCAGCTGAAGTCCCTGGTGTCTGCCCCACCAGGTCACCACCTAGCTCAGGAATGACCGTGACAATATCGAATGGCACAGAGTTATTTGGGATGTCTTTTGAGGATGGATGAATGAGGTGAGAAGTTTTCACTGTAGTCACTCCAGCTCTAAGCATTACAAAATACATAACACCCTTGGCCAGTAAGAATTTACATGTGTAACACGAACTTTATACAAATAGAAGGATTTCATTCTTGCACCTGTTAGAAGGCAATGTGAAATGGAGGAGGGAAGATCTGCACAGCTGTGCTC
Source organism: Melanocharis versteri (assembly GCA_013397845.1). NCBI lineage: Eukaryota > Metazoa > Chordata > Aves > Passeriformes > Melanocharitidae > Melanocharis > Melanocharis versteri. Next base: position 617,408 of record VZTG01000995.1, on the reverse strand, counting down.
TGACATTTTTAAGTAGAACTTCTGTTCACCAGTCTCAACTGCTTTCAGGGCATCGTTAAGTTTATTCCTTCCCATGTTAGCAACAGACATGAATCGTTTGTAAGGAAAACTACTTTTCCCCCCATCCATTAGTCTGGTCCTCTTGTTACAGCAGGAAAAAAATGATCATTTTTGCTCATATAAAATATGGGGTTTAGGAATGAATCATTTTAAATCTGCAGGAACTTTGGTGGCATTGCAGCTACTTCTGTATAATAAATAATGTATAGGGTATAATAAATAAAATAAATAAATAAATAATATTTATTACAATTATTTACTTTCTAGCGTATAAAGAAGTCTCAAAATCCACCATCTTTCAGTGTGTAGTTAATATATTCTACATGACCAAGCAGATTAATTGTGTGTCTGGTAAAAGTAACAAGTGTAATTGCATGGGTTTGCTCATAGCATTTTGATTTACAGTTTGAGTCACTTAGGGACAAAATTATGACTGTTTTCTTTTTAAATAAAAAGGAAATAACAAGATGGGTTGTTTAATTCATATCTTCTAATTCTTGCATTTTTTTCCTCTGTGTTTATCAGAACCTAATGTTATTGGGGCTTTTTCTTCCAAAAAGTCTTTTTAACGATGCTTCTGCTTCTCCCAGTGACAGAGTCAAAAAATTAAAGATTCAAAATGTGGCATCATGAAAAAAGAAGGCCTTACCTCAAGCCTTTAATTTCTTTCCAAGGATTTGGTCTTTGATTTTTTAAGATGTAGGGTAATGACTTTCAACCAATTTCTCCCTATTTGTGAACTTGGTCTCAGTGCTTTGTGTGTGTTTTTTGTGTGCATTTTGGTGAGCTTTTCACGTATTCACACACAAGCTTGTGGTGATGTGAACTGGAAAACACAGTGCACATAATAAATTAACTTTCTCTAAGGACACATTTCTAAGAATGACTTTGAATCCCTAGCTATCAGTTTTGTGTATGCGGTTGCTTTATCTCACCAGAAATTCCAAAATTCTGCTTGTTTCTTAGGCTAACTGTGTGAAACCAAACTCTCCTGGGTGACTGGAAAGGCATGACTTATGAGCTTAAAATAAAAGCAAGAAAGAACTCTAGATACATTCAGCAAATCTATACCTCATTATAATCCTTTGAAAAGCAAGCTTCAAATCCAAAATTATAAAACTGTGCTGTTCTAAGCAGTGTCCAACAATTTTTTTGAATAAAATACGCAAAGCAAATGGCAACAAAATTCCGGCAGGGAAACCTTTGGTGTTGTTACAACATACAATATCATGGACACATTTTGCAAGCTTTGTGTTATCTGGCTTCGATCTCATTTACAATTTCTAATTTCAGTCCAGCTAATGCTGATGTGCCCCTCCAAGATGCATGGTAGCTGTGTCACTGGCACAGCTGCATGATTACTCTTAAGTCTCAGTGGTAGCTGCTCTCCTAATGAGCCAGGATAAAATCATTAAAAAGTAATTGTGTGCAGGTTTTACAGATAAGTCTCCGCTCTGCAACAAGGCAACCCTGACAGACAGTAATATTTCTAAGGCAAGATGCTCCTCCCTTCTTGTTTAATGAGCTATAGATTTTTAATCTGGGGGTTTTGGTGATGGGCAGGATGAATGCACGAGAGGTTGATCTGGAGACATCTGTCTGTTATACATGGTTGTATTTGCACAGACCATGGAAAAATGGGAGCCAAACCCAGCTCTCGGTCACCCCAGAAGTTCTCTGTTGCTGTTTCCTGTGGTAATTTTCAATCTCAAATCCAAATGCATATTTGCTTTCCAATGATGGGCTGTATTTTCTACTAACCTTTCATGTAAGTGAAAACATACAAACCCAGGACTTGAATTACACAGCAAAACTGGAAGAAAATCTACTCCCAGTTTGTAAAATCATTCAGAAAATTTTTGCAGCAGCAGATTTTCCATCTCTTAAAGATGGAATGCAGCTATATCGTGGATATTCAAAAACCAGCTCATGTCTCAAAAAGGAAATGAACGATAGCAACTGCTTAAAAGAATTGAAATATTGTTGGTATACTACATTCACCATTAAACACAGCCTTTTAAACACTTATTTTGTAATAGTATTGATTAAAATAGGAAAAACCCCATATAAACCAGGTAAGATATGTCCCAAAACATACCAAGGAAAACCATGAAATCTACGAGAAAATAATGACACCATTTAGAAATACCTGTTCTGCTTTTCACTGGCTTTCATGGTTTCATAAGAACAGCCTGCTGGACTCCACTTCCAACATGCTGCTTCCAAAATTTCAAGCTTTTAGCATTCACTGCACTGCATCTCCTCCATCCCACTCTACCTCAGCTTTGCCTGCTTAAGATCACAACCCTGTCATGAACAGACATCCAGCAAAAAAGAAATTGGTGAGTTGGAAAAGAACAAGTTTGAAAAATCTTTGAATTATCAGCCGTGCAATACTATTTTCCCAATTGTCCCTACCAGGTTTCACTGTCTCTTGATGAGAACAATACCAAGAGCAAATAGCAGATGACATTGCAAAGGTCTGAGTAAAGTATTTTCATGCAAATTGAGTCAACTCGCTGTGGTTTATTCTCCAGATATTGATGCATCCCCCCCAACTGAAGACACGAAATAAACTTATCCTGACTGACTCATTTATGGGGAATATGTTTTGTGCAATGCTTTTATGTAAGTTCAAGAGACCAGAATTTAATTCCAGCATTCGATGAGATGAGCTCTCTTTTCTGACACGCCAGAAGGAGAGTTTTGGCTTAACAGGGAAGATAGGAAGGTTGTACTTTGTGTGATGCTCTGTATCTACCATTTTTTCATCTATAATTTTGATCTGGAGGGAGAAAGAGACAATCAGCCATACACTAAACCCTAACGAGGATTGAGGGATTTGGGTTCACAATATTTCCATTTGGAGTCTTCAAAGGCAGACTGTGGGAAGCTTTGTAATTTCAAGGAAACCTCTTAGAACAGCTGTATGAAAGGTATAGAAATGTGCATAATTGACACTATTTCATGTTGTAGATATACACACACACACATTCTGGTACATCCTTGACTTCCCAGATGAAAGAGCTCAAGTTACCATGAGCCCTTTTCATGACTTCCAGAGATTTTCCACTCCTGTTTCTATGAGAAAGGAGAAATCCCTTCTCTCACATCATAAGGCCCATTTTATCTTCCCCAGTCATTATAAAACAAGTGCTGCTTGTTTCCTCTCCATACTGTCTCTCTCCTTCTCTCACCCCACCTTCATTGATATCTTTTTTCTAGAAATTTGTGATGATAACAGCACCTGTGCTGTTCAATGAATTTCCTCTGTGTTTCCACCCCTCCCTACCACCAGCTGATGTTAAACTACAAAGCACTGCCCCACAAAAGGGAAAAGCTTTGGTCAGGCTCTGATGCTGCTTGTTCACAGGGGTTCTATGAAATCTTCATCTTAGTACCGTAATATCAAATCAAAAGAAAGAGATTCTCTTATTTTTTCCCCTGCTTTTAGAAAATAAGTTAATTTGGTATGTCAAACAAGAGATGCTGTTACAATAAAAAGACCAGAGAAGAAGAAATTATTTTTAAAAACTGGGCTGGAAGGAGAATTGACTTTTGCACCTAGTTTCAACATAAAGGTTTTTAATGTGTCCTTCAACAATTCTCTAACTATGGCACATTTTCCCTTCTGTATAAAATATGGATTACACTTTCTTACGTCTTTGACTGTAAGAACTGGGGCCTTGTCTCAGAATGAGCTCTGCACATTCTGAGCTTTGTTCAAGACTGACAACTGCCCCACACAATGCTCAGTAGACACAGGGTAGCTTAGGGAGCACCTCATTTGTGAGTTCAGAACGTGACACCCCCACAAAAAATGTCAGTCCCATATTGTGAGCCTTTAGATCAGACTGAAAGAGCAAACGTCATAAAAGCATTTATGTCTTCTCTGGATCATTCTACTATTAACTATCTTTCAAAACTCAGCTGAAGGGATATATTTTAATATTCCTCCATATTCTCTTCTTATTCCTGGAGCTACCTAATATTTAAGACCACTCATGCAACACTGATGCTATAGGAAAATATGATCAGAATCCATGAAGACAATGCACAGTTATAAACTTATTTGTTTTCTGATTTCATTCCCTGAGGATTTAGCCTTTAGATAGGAAATTGGTGACATTTTCAACAGTCTCCAGTCTCCTCCAATGTTAGACACTATAAACTGCACACTGCAAGTTATTGATTGCTGAATTTCTTTCTGCAACTGAAAATGGTCAATGTCTTCAAGGAACTAACCCTAACTCCTCAGCCTTCTGTTTATATATCATACCTACCCCATAAATGACATCACCCATCCTGTCGAAAGTCCTTTAAAATGTCAAGAGTTTCTACAGAACTGTGTAAATGCCCTTTAATAAATCTGTTCACCTTAAGGATAGGATAGGAGGATATGAAACTGAGGGGAAAGTTGGAAAGGTAGTTTCTAACTTTCCATCAAAGGTGGAAATGAGCATAAGAAAGTTAAAGCCAATAAAATTTCTCTAATTTGAGGAAGACTTCAGCCAAATATAGGAAAGAAATTTTAAAAAGAACTGGACAAAGAACAGAGCATTAAGTTTGGTGTCACCTTTATCTGTTTGCATAACAAAAAGAATTTCCTAGAAAACATTTAATTCTATTTTTCTAGGGTGCCTTCCAAGGTGAGTTTGTGGTTGTGGCAGAATTACCCTGCAATATTCACTTCCTCCCTCTGCCCTAAGAAAAGTAGAATTTTTCTTCTTAAGGAATCATCAAAGTTTTCAACATCAACGTTCCTAAAAAAGAGACCTAATGAAGTCTTATGCCCCAAACGAAATATAAAACATCCCTATCTGCATCTGTGTCAGGGAGCTAAAAAGTCTTTCAAAATTCATTACAGGTTCGGTCTCAAGCCACATTCTTGTTCTGAAGTAGGCATATTTTACCTTACAATGGTTATGTTGCATATTTAGTCAACTGCACATTTGTTCCTCTTCCTAAATTTCATGCAAATGAACCTTAATGAATAATCAGTGTTCATCCTGGGTAGGATGGAGATGGACACACGTGCTTGGATTAAGTCTCAGAAGACATATGTCTAGTCACTGAAATATAGATCAAGAACTTTTTAATTTTCATTCAGACGGCGCATGAAGAAAGATACACATGCCTGCAACCATCAAATTGATAGAATAAGTTTTATTTATACAGAATTTAAAAAGCATGTACCCCCTTTGGAGTTTATAGCAGTAATTTATTGCCTTTTTGTCTTCTACAACTTTGAGTTGTGCCACTCCCCAGAATAATATATCCCTCTGAAAGGATTGACCAGAAAAGTCATAACACGAATCCTTTAGAGAATCTTAATTCCATCTGAGTGGATGTTTTCAGCTTCCAAACTGCCAAATCAATTTATAAGAAGCAGCTTCCTTCTGTCTGCTTCCTACAGATGTAGATATATCCTCATGGAATTTAAGTTATAGTTGGACTTCTGGTGTTCAAATAAATTTTTCCCAGAAAGGTATAAACAGGAATTAGACCAACAGAAAATAGGAGAAAAATAGAATTAGCATTAAATGGAGTAAATAAAAACAAATCAAGTAACATTTATTACACAAAATGTCTTCTAAAGAGCTGTGACTCTTCATCTGGGGCACACAGGAAGGGCAATTATTGACAAAAGCACTGAGTGGAAAAAAAACCCCTTTAAAATGGTCTGGTTTATTATAAAATCTGTTTCATAATGAAAGTTGTTTTCTCTTTTGTTTCTGTGAGCAAGGATTTTTTTGGTTACAAAAGTAATGATGCTTTCTGCTTTTGCAATCTAGCAGAATCTTGAATAACAGAGATATAATTATTATTTAAGAGTTTTAACTGGTGCTAAGTAATTACTTTTTACTCCTCATTTAAAACCCATTTAAAATAAATCTCTTTGTTCCACAGCCCATCTTCTATATTCTTTAAAAAAAAAAAAATGTTGAAAATTACTATGTTAAAATTGTCTGGTGTACGTTCAGTTTTGTCTCCATTGTAAAGCACACACACTCAACTGAAGTGAAACTGGGAAAAGTTGGAAGTCAGGAAAACTGTGTGTAGGAATTTGTTCAAGGGCTTCAGGATCCACAGATTGGATATTAACTCAGAATCTCAAAAAGCTAGTATGTTTTCACTGAAAATTTCTGAAGGATTGAGGTGGAACATCATCCTCCACCAATGAGGAGAATTTGGACCCAGACAAAATGTGGTGAACTGAACCACCACTGGTTCTTTGGTGTTTCAGTTGGGAGAATTCATAATTTACTTTTTTTTTTTTTAATCTAGGTCACAAAACTAGTTCATTTCAGCATTTGGTTATACCAATATTCTGTTTTAACAACTTCATTTGAAAATATATTTTTCTGCTCGAGTGGGAGCTGGAACATAAAACCTTTGCCATTTTGTTACTTTCACAAACTGACAGTTTTTGCTGCTCCATGCTGCCAGTTAATTTTTTTTTTTTTCACCAGGCAAAGTATTCTAGCTTTTCATGACAGCCAAGACAGCCAGATCTGGTGAATCAACAAAAAGGTTAAAGGAAAAGGCAACGCCTGATAACACCTACCTTCACTGAATAAGTTATACAAAATGTTCTCAAGCTGAGCCCCTGGCTGGGAGCTGTGAAACCAGAGCAGGTTCCACACGTGCCTGCTGTTATTAAACCCACACTCCTCTCCCCAGCCCTTGATGCTCCTTGGTTCTACTGCAGCAAATGTGAAAGGGTAGATGATACAACTCCATGTAACTGATGTCAGTTAAGCCAGACATTTGTATTTTAAGGTTACGGTTATCACAGTAATAAAAAATCAAAAAGGCCAAATTCTCCTTTTTTACAGATGTTTTTACTGTGGCAAAAGGTTAGCATCAGAATTGTTTTTTCAGGTGTACACACCTGTGGCTGCAGCACCTCCACCAACATCAGTGACCCTCTGAATCAGGGAGCCTTCACCAGAGTTCAGATGATGTGCTGTCCTGTTGCAGACAAGTGTCCAAAAAGATAAGCAAGAGCCATGATCTAAAGAACTGAAATATAATTATCCTCTCGGCAAGAATATAATTTTGCCACATGTGGAAAAATACGTTTATGTAAATAGATCACAGTAAATCTCTTGGGAAATTCAGAAAAATTAAAATAAATCAGGGTGGAGGGTACAGCAGCGAGCCTGTCTGAGTTCAAGAAGTGTTTGGACAATGCTGTCAGGCACAGGGTGTGATTCTTGGGGTGTCCTGTGCAGGGCCAGGAGCTGGACTCACTGATCCTGATAGGTCCCTTCCAACTCTGCATATTCTATGATGCTGTGACAGATTGGGTTTTTTGTTTGATTCCATCCAAGTGGAAATGAATGTCTTTCTCCAGGCAGTGGAAAATGCGTGGTTTCCAACAACCTTCTCATTGAACCAAAAGCAGATCTTATCACTGGGGTGATGCTGCAGAGTGAAGATGAAGGAATAATGACTGTAATTTGTCCGGGTGCTAACACACTGTGTCTGGGAGTTGCTTGCTGCAGAGTGCAGGGCAATAAATCACTAGCAGTCTGTGGATGTTGAAATATCCAATCCTTTGGTACATTTGCAGAGACTTTTTTAGACACCCTAAAATGACTTAATGCACTATTTGCCAAAAATATAGAAATAGAAATGCTGAACTTTACTACTGAGCCACAGAAAATTCCTGGTCCTTGAGATGTGGGAAACTTGTAATTTCTCAGGTGTGTGCTGGATCTTTTGTTAAATACAGCTAAGAAAGCTTAATTGTAATTAGGAACTAGCTAGAGCAAAGCTTTATTTTTTCACTCCTGTTAATTCTTTTGATGGTTCTAATGCTAGTTGATCCCAACTAGTACATTTTGAATTCACTGGAGCTTTTATTTATAGCACTGATGTACTTGCATTCAGTATATGCTGATGGGTAACCAATGTGGAGGGCTGAATGTTAAATAATCAGATTATAAGCTAACATCAATTTGAAGATTTTTATCTAGACTTTCACCTAGACTTTCACTGTTCTGAACTTCAAAAGAACCAGAGCAGCATCTTTGTATGGCTCTCTCTAACATCCAAATGTCAATGTCCCCAAAAATTGTGTGAAGCTTGTCCTTCTCTTTAGTAACACTACCCTTACAGACTTAATTATGGCCTTTATTATCCTATTATCCTTTGTGTCCACCTTCTTGAAGACTATTATGTAGAGAATCTGTTTTCCATGATTCAGTTTCTTAAAAGAGAATCCAAGCATTGAAATGGTATCTGAGGAAACTCTTGTCGTGAGGTTAATAAGGAAGATAAGGAAGATTTGTTTATGTTGACTACGCGCTCCCCTGAAAGAGCACAGGAAAAAAATAGTTGTGGTGCACAGCATCCTTTTTACAGCCTTGAAAAATTGCTCATTTTGGTGATCAGGCCCTGATGGCAGCTTAACATAACGAAGAATGAAATGTCTCCCAATACACCAAGCAGGTATTTGAATACTCTGCCAGGTGTTTTCTCTCACAACACAATGCTGAACAGGAAGCACAAAGGTCCCCAAAATTCGTGTAATGTTTGTTAGATAGTGTTGTATAGTGTTGATCTGTACTCCAAAAAAAATAAAAGGGGAAATAGTAAGTATTGACAAGTATTAATTTTGTCATAGATCTGGATGCTGCTCATCTTCTTGGACGGTGTGGAAAAGGAACCAATATAACCACATTAGGTAAAATATTTTAAAAGATCAGATTCGTTAAATGTCATGTACCAGTAGGTATGAACTGGTGACAGAAGAAAAGATAAAATGTCTGGATGTTTTCCCCCAGCCTGTGCCACAGGAGTCTGGGTATCTCTCCCTTTTTAACGAGACAGTAAAACAGGAAAAGCTTTATCCTCCCTGTTTATACAATGTGCAACATATTTCTGTCTCACAGGTCTATTTCACTGGAGAAAATGTATTCTATTTAACATGACACCCAGAAGCCAGGGAAGTGCTTAAATGTCAAAACCCCATCTATGACTGGTGTGGCAGAAGTTTATCTCACATTATAAAGTTGTTCCACAGCTACACGGCTCCCCTGAGAAAAGAAGTCATTTACCCTCTACACTGAAGAACAATTGCTTGAATATATTTGCAGTGACTAATCAGTGGTGAAGCAAATGCTAAGCTGTAGTTTCACCCTCCTTACTGTGCCTGTGACATGACTTAAAGTGTGATGTTTTTTTCATCTTGACACTTAGTCTGTGAGCACAGATTACTCGGGGTGGGGCAATCAGGGTGGTGTTTCTTCATCCAGGGGCTGCACACAAAGCCAGACAGCCCTGCTGTGTCCTGGGGTTCGTGTAGAGCCCGTGTGCTGGCTCAGGGCTGGCACAGGGATCTCAGGGATCCCTTGGGAAGGGATGCCTTGCCCTTCCATGTGCTGATTGTGGAGGGAAACCTGAAAGCAGAGTGAACCCTCTCTCCTGACTTGAAATGGATGAGGGGGAATTATCCTGAAATCCCCCAGGCATTAGGTCTGTTTGTGGTTAGCTCTGAGGAGAGGAAAACACCAGGTTTTGGCAGGTGGGAGTGTGTGTTTTGAGGACCACCGTGCACCAGAGGCAACTCCTAAATTCTCACTGAAATCTCAAGCACTGGGTAGGGAGGATTGCTTTAGGACAAAGCCCAGAGACAAAATGTCCTTAGTCCCACAGCCCTGGCTTGGATCTCCTGTTCTGCCTCCAGATATTTCAAGGTTGTCTTGACACAGGAGTTGCTGCCCTGAGACAATGTACAGTGATGCAGAGTCCCAAGGCAGTGTAAAAGAGAGCTCTTTTATTGTAAAAACTAGTTTTTTTTTAAGTAGTTAGTTTATTATCAATTACACAGTTTTAAATTATAACAAACAGAATTTAACTAATTACTATATACCGCGATGTGAACACGCGACGGTTGTATAATTTGGTTTTTCTACTTCTAGTTCAGTTGAGTTACTTTTCTGTAGATTTTTTTTTTTTACTTAGTTGAAGTAAGAGGCTTGAGCTATGATTTTACAAGGTCTTCTTCCTTTTGTAAGGTTTTACCTACGTGCAACAGCTGCCTGCTGATGGTCTGTGCAGAGGAGGGGCTCCTGCCTCGGGCCCTTGCCGAGGTGGGGACAGTCCCTGTGGATGGGGACAGTCCCTGTGGCTGGGGACAGTCCCTGTGGACACCAGCCCTGCTGGGGCATCTGGGGACAGGCACTGACAGGCCCAGGTGCTGCTGGGGGGTTCTGGACCCTGGGCAGGGTGGGCAGCCCTGGAAAAGTCATCCCTGAGTGTCTCAGTAGGGCCCACGGGCCCCAGGACACCACTGGCTACCTCAGGGAAAGGGCAAGAAAGGGGAAGAAGGGCAAATAAATATTTAAATGTGTTGGTAATTTCAATTTTGTTGTTAACAGCAGGGTGATACTTTAAAAATTACCTATTAAATTATTACTCTGGTGGTTTTTATCCCATTAAATTATAAATTATAGCTGAATGCTGAAGAATTAATTACCATTTCTCTCTTGGCATTCGTAGGTGAAGGCCACAGACAAGGCCACGATCCTTCAGTAAACAATCTCCTCCCTGCATCACACTGGAGTCTCCTTTGGTAACTATTGGAAATAAGCAGCCTTGTGCAAGGACAGACAACACAATCTGCTGGTTATTTTTATTTTAAACTGGCTGACCTGTAGTTCTTCTACTTGTAGTGGGTTGTCCAGAGCTACACGATCTCTGTAGCTTTCAAAATCTGAGGTTTAGCCCATCACTTCTGCATTAATATGTTTATTCCTGCCTCCAGTCTCCAGTCTCGTGCAAAGCATTAGAAAGAAAATGGGTTTTTTTCTACAATATCACCCGAATCCCAAAATGTGCTTGTTTAAGAGGAACTATATTGCAAGTTATTTACCCCCATTGTGTTATGAGTGAGTACACTGTATGTCTCTCTCACTAGGCATTGGGATATTCAGTGATAAAGCAGTTTCCTGAACTCAGTCCAGAAAGCCTACACAAAATAATACTTCAAGATCATCTTTCCCCTATCAACCCTCCCAGAGATTTCTCTGCAACTCTTCCATTTTCTGTGGCTCTCACGAGTGATAGCCTTATTTGCTGGATCTTGAGCTGACAAGTGTGATTTATTCACTGGCAGCCATCTGACTTATGCACAGATCTAGGCCCAAACCCTATCAAAAATGTGTTTAACAACAGAGAATTAGATTAGTACCAGTAACAGACAGGACTGAGATTACATTTGAAGTTGTCACCCCTAATAATTCCATCATATCCCATTACTGTTTTGCTTGCTGCCTTCACTGTTTACAGCAGTTCTCAGGTTTGTCTGTGACATGCATAAACACAACTTCCATGCAGCAAGACTTCTCAGGTGTAGGAAGAGAATATTCTCAGGAATTCAGAGTACCAGGTAATCTTCCATGGCAGCCCTAGTCAAGACGTCCCACTGGCCTTTATTTTAAAACCTCCATTTTATTTCCAGGCTCTTTCCTCCCTCTCCTTTTGTTTAGTGTCCTTGTCAGCCTTGCTGTCATCTCCTAGATTAAACCCCTACAAGCATTCATTACTGTAGTGTGGGAATATAAACAACTCCTTGGACTACTTCAAACCCGAGGAAAACAAATGGTGCAATATCACCCCTCACTGAAATGGAATATACATCTTAAACCCCTGACACTTACTCTATTTAGTTTAAAGGCTTCTTTATTCAAAACGTATTTTCCCACTGTGTTTAAGGACACAACTGCTTGGCTACTTAGTATCTCACAATAAGTGTCACATCCCTTGCCAAGGAAACGATTACTCCATTGCAAAGACAAATGGCAGAGGTCTGAAGCAAATCCGGGGCAAAATGCCAAACACAGCTGAAATTAGAGAAGCTGTGAATCAGCGATATACTGACATACATAAATAATTAGAGGAATTTATTTTGTTTAGCACAGGCAAACAACTCCGCAGTGATGTATGATGTATTGCATTCTTTCTAGAAGCTGCTGCTTCACAGGTGCCAAACTACAAAAATTACTCCAAACATTGCCACCTTTGGCCTTAGCATCTCTAAAAAGGGTCACAGATTTACATCTGACATGTCCCATGGCTTGGCAGCACGGCTTCTGATTGTTATGGCAAAATTCTCCAGTGTTTTTTTTAAAGATGAGCCAATCTGATCCTTTTTTGTAACCTTAGGGTATCAATCAAAATAACAGTGTGTTAGTAATAATTATTGTTCATTGTTTGACCAGTGAGATAAAAGGTTGCTATCAGTATCTGGCTATATGTAAATTTGTTGCATTATCTTGTATTTCATATGTAATTTTTCATTATCTGACTGAATGAGGTTAGGCATCATACCTGCATTATTTGTGTATTTCAAAGATTTTTATTGAACTCTGCGTTAATCCTTTACCATCTTCATAAACTGTTTAAAATCTCTATGCTCTATTCTGTAGATGAGTCTTGGTTAGCCGTTGATTAGGAACTGCTAAATACAGCAGTTAACATGAATTTAAAGTCACATTCTATCTCAAGGTATTCAATCTCAAGGTGTGTAAAATCGTCCTTTAACTAGGAGTATTAACACAGCAGTATCTAAACACATCATTATCTTTTCTTCTTAGCTTTTAATTTGTATAAAATCTTTTTTCCTTTAACATTTGATTGTTTTCTCACTGCAGAATGAACAGCATTTCTCTGTAGCCAATGGCATCTCTAGGACTATGTTGAGGGAACAATTCTGAGGCTGAGATATTTGACTACAAGACAGGAGAAGGTTCAAAGGTCACAGGAAATTTAGAAGAGCTTTTAGCTTAAGCTATATTTCCAAGGCTGTCGCTGTGCTGATGAAGTCTGCGTGGTGAAAACTGCAGGTGTTTGCAATGCAATTTAACTAACACATATAATTTTAATTAGATCACACTTTGCCAAACCCACCTGCAACACATGCAGCACTATAAAGGAAACCTCTCGAAGCTGGTGGAAGGATGGGTCCAAGCAACAAACTGTAAGTGTTTGTTGGTTTGTTATTCAGTGGTTTAGAGGGTTACTAATTGTAATACTTTTGCTTATTTCACCATCTGAATCGCTTCAAATGCTGTGGGAGATGAGCATGATTCTTCTGTCTTCTGAGTTTGAGCATTTGTACTTTTGGAAATGAAAGGTAAGAGAAAACAGCCTGGATGGTCGTAATATATCTAGGCAAGTATATTGCAGCCTGAAAGTCATTCCACTGAGCAATAAAAAGCAGTTAATATAGCAGCTGTCTGATATATTTTGAATTCTGTCAGAAACTTGCAGGTAAACCAGAAGGGGGGCTGTCTACATGCAGCTTTACAACTTAAAAGCATTAATTAAAATTCTATATAAAATCTTTAGCATTAACAATGTGAAGTGTCAAGTTGTTGCATAGCACTTTCAAGAATATGAATCATAGTAGCAAAAAGCAATTGGAACAACAACCTTTTGTACTCTTAAAAGCAATTTTGGAGATGGCATTTTCCCTGTCATTTTTTTATTCTGGTCATACAAGATTTGTTGTTAGAAACATGAGATGGTACAAGCAGGTATGGTTTTTTTCCATGACCTGTTCTTAAGGGGTTTTTTTATCCTTATGAAAATAAGCTTAAACAAAAGCATGGCTGATTCTTTTTCCACGTGTGACTACTAAGAGATGTAGCAATAAGTTTCTCCTCTACAGCATTTTCAAACATCAACTCTCTTAGAGGTAACTGTGGGTGCAATTCTGGGAGAGAGATATGCTGGACTTTGTTAGAACCAGTGTGCAGGCTGAGTTTGAAGGTCTGAAAGGTAAAAAAAAAAAATATTTGACTTAAAATATATAATAAAGGTTAATTCTGTACAGTGTTTTGACAGGCAGCAAATATTACTGAGGTATTAGCTGATACTCCAAGGCTAATTGTGGAATTAATAATGAAATTCAAGCTGGATTTGTGATCTGTGTGGCTGGAGGGGGTTTGTTTGGTAGTGTTACCTGGTCTGTATGGACACCAAAGAAATGAACCCTGTCTGGTATAGAAATTGGACAATTGCATGAGTTTTCTTAGAGGTCACAATGCTGAAGCAGAAGTTTGCATTGCATTTCCCATCCTCTCTTAAGGAGTATCTATGCTGGAGTCTCCCGTTCATTTTCAAGATACAATTTTTTGTACCTTTAAAGAGCTGAGCTCAAGCTCTGCCTTAGCATGAAATCAGGTGCTACAGGTTTGCATCCAAGCCTGGTGTCTTGGGTTTCATCAAGCAAGCACAGGTAGCAGGGGATTTTCTAGCTGACAGTCACCTTCTTCTGTCCCTTCTATCTCAATTGCTGGTAAGTATTTTCACTGGTCTTAGGTAATGCTTTCAAAAGTAGAAGAGGCCATATATGTAAAAATTACTTTAAAATAACACTCTGTCAAAAGATGAGATTATTCTGAAGCCCTGTTCAAAGCAGCTCTTCACTTGGTGTGAAAGGACACTCTGTGGAAGTGCCACCACTGCCTCAGGTACAGACTGGGCAAGGTGAAAATTGAAATGACTGTGTTGAAGAACCAGAAGGTCACTGCATTAGTTATGGGATTGATTTTTCACGTGGAAGAGCGTGGTCTAAAGGCTCCCTAACTCAGGGTTTGAGTCTTGGGTATTTTCACAGCTGCATGGCATGATAGCCCAGAGGATGTTAATTTCTGAGCACTGAAATTAAGTTTTACATGGACTAAGAGCCTTCATTCATGGGCACAAGCCATTCTGAAGCATCTATTTGGGGTTTGGAACAAATAAATCTGTTTGTACAGGTACAGCTGTTATGTCACTTATTATTAGCAGCAATTAGCGTGACAGAATTTGACCCAAAAGTCCTGAAGCAAGCAATTCTAGGGTATTAACCCACTTTGTTTAGCTCCCAGTGTAGTTTAATAAAGTTATCACGTTCATGGAAAATGCCATATTTAAACACAAGTTTTGATTACAGAGATGCAACACTTCCTGCAAATTATATGGACGATAGGGAACATTTGTGTTTTCTACACTAATGCTTCAAACCTCTCATATTTGTAGAGCTCAGAGGTTTGGCAGCAGGCCTGCAATACGATGGCCTTGCTTATCGGGTTTTTTGTATCTCTTTTTAATTTTTATTTTCCTAGATCAGCAGATTTCTGAACTGTTCCCTGCACTTTACCTGCTAGAGTGCAATTTTGCCAATAGAAATCCTGCACTCTGTGTTAGGCAGGAGTCAAAGGGCACCTCCCAGCTGGCACGAATGGGAATTGTGTTAGAACTGCTCTATGCAACAGAAATAGGAATTTAATTTTTTTTATGTTCTGCTTACCTGAGAATTAAAGATCTGGATTTTGGTTGGTTTGTTTTTTGGTTTGCTTTTTTTTTTTTTTTCCTGTTCAACAGCTTCTAGCCAGGACATAGGACTAGATTTCATAATCTGCTATCTATATTAATTAGGAAGCTGCTTTTCTTTAGGCCTAGGACTAGATTTTCTCTTTGTTGCTAGAGTTCTTGCTTCAGGCAAAGCAGGCTACAAAAGATGCTGTTCTTGGAGTTCTTTAAAAGAGGTTTTCTATGAGAACTCACTCAGGTGAATAAGCAAGTTTTTAATATATGCTTGTTGTAATGCATCAGATGATGTTGTTTATTCCAGCCATTCAAAAAAAGGGCCAGTTTAGTTAAAAACTGACTTAGAGGAAGGCTTCTCTATAAATTGCCTGAATTCTTGCCATTTAAAAACTGGAAAATATTCTGTCTCATCTGTGTTAGAAATAGACAAGAAAATAGCAGGAAGATCGAAGTTATTTAGGATGGAGGACACTGTCAGAAAACTTTCAAACCAAGCCAAAACTAATTAAAAGAAAGAGAAGATGGAGGGGTCTGTATTTTACATCTTATTTCTAATTAATATCAGATAAACTAGTAAAGATGTCATCTTTTCAATCCCAAGATTCTTGTCCCAGAAATAAAGGAATATTGAAGAAAGGTTTAATGGAGGTATTCTTGACTTACATGGGAGAACCGGGACCGGTAAATATTACTTTAAGCATCTCATCATAAATAAATTGGAGAATTTGCAAAGAAACCTGTGAATATGGTCTTGTAAAACAAAATTCAGTCGTCTTCCCATCTTAGTTCCTTCTGATGGTTTTAACACACATGGAGAGTCTGATACTTAAGAGTTGATTGAATTTGCGGTCTCATCAAGTTGCCTATGAATTTGTGCTAGAAATTAAATAGTGAAGTGGTTAAGCAGCATTTTCTAAACAACTGTTTAAGGGCACAGACACCTTATTTTTGCTTCTAAATCAGAATCTTGCTCAGTTATCCATTACTCACAAAGCTTATAATGGCACCATAAGCTTCTGCAGGTCTGAAAGAATTCATGGACACTGCTCTCTTCTTCTCTCTGTTGCACCTTCTGCCTGGTGAATTCTGTCATGGTTTAGGAATGGGGACCACAGCAATAGCAAATTGTAGTAGAGCATCACAGAAATCTTCAGCCTGAAATGCTGAAAGTGAGATTAACAAAAAAAAAAAGCCCACAACAAACCAACAGTCTATAGCAAGTACCTGCAGAACATTATTCAGGTTTTTAGAGCAGGATAAAAAACCCCTCTTGGTTCAGGTATGTTCATTTGCCTGAAAAGCACCTGCCCCAGGGCTGAAAGGTCTAAGAATTTTGATGTTGCTCAAAAGAAACATCCTGATGATTGCCTTGATTTTGTGTCAGACCACAACTTTGTTGTGACTTTTTTTCTTCTTGTGCTGCACTGCTGGGGCTCTCAAAGAAATGTTACCATTCTTGGAGTTGGAACAGAGTTTTCTGTTTCTGTCTCTGATCCTTGCTGCCTGTACCTCAGCATCCTGGTCCTTCACCTCTCAGTGGCTGTTGCAGGTGTTTTCCCTCTTAGCTCCTTTGATATTGGCTGCTGTCTGGTTGACTCCAGAAAGGCAGAAGAAAAAGGCAAAAAGAGCATGAAACAAAGCAAAGCTTTAATAGATGAAGGTATGGAAATGGGAAATATAGGGACAGGGAAAAGGAATATCCATTGATTCCGCTGAGCTATCACAAGTGAGTGAGGAGTGAAATACATCCTCATCACATGAAGGAAAAGTGAAATATATTCTTTCTCCAAAAGCTGAATATAAATCTTGTCAATAACTTTCCCCACAGTCAGGCCCTGATCCCCACAGTCCCTGTGCCAGACACAAAGGAAAGCTTTGAGGGGATCTCGTGTCCCTCTGCAGTTCAGTGAGGATGAATCCTGAAGACGGCATCTCCCCTGTTATTTTCTCCCTTCAGTCCATGTAATATGAAATAGAATTGTCAAAGTTCACCAAAAAAAGAGGAAAAATATTTCTCTGCACTGGGGAAGCAGCATGACAAACTGCAAAAATAGCAGTTTTATTTTGCTAATGTGCGTGATTCTGTAATTAAGACAACTTCTCTAATTTCTAGAGATTTTCTCATTCTTTACCTTCATCTCCTAGTGCTCTAACTGCCCCTGGGTCTGATAAATAATATTTACAGAAAAAAATGATTATCAAATTGTTTTTTTTAAATCATGAAAATAATACAGTATTCCTATGAATGTTGTAAGCTTAATGAGGAAGATAAACCCAAGCAGTTTTTATCGTGCACAGTTTTTTTATTAGTATATGGTCAAAAAAGATTCTTATTTGCAAGTTTTTAAAGTTTAAATACAAATATATTCAATCAAGTTTAATTGCTTTCATTGAATCTGACCCAGTGCTGAGGAATGAATAGTCTTATCTGAACCACAAATCTGCTGCTAAATAAAATCAATGAGAAGTGCAAAAGTCACTTGAATTATGAGCTGACCCTGCTAAACAGGACTCGGGTGACCAGCAGCAGATTTCAATTATTGGATCACCTCTAGGACTGGATGCATACTTTACAATTAGTTATTGATTTAGCCAACTTCCACACATCATTCTTTTGTCTCGAAACATAATGGTTTTGTCATTCTGTTTTAACTCCCCAGTTGCTGTACAGCTTATTCCCGAGCCTAAATGTGTTGGGTTTTTTTCTACATGATGTATCTTCTGAGTCGCTTGTCTTGTAATCACTCAGTAAAGAAAAACTGGATAAAAAAACACCTAATCAGGGCTGTTGGAACAGAGTCTATAAAGGTGGATAGCAGAGCATGTTGAAGAAATTAAGTTCCCTTCGATTAGAAACAGAGTTTTCACTTTTTTGAAGGTATCCTTTCAATGGACAGAAGCGCTTAATCTTGTGAATGCTGTTCTGTGGTGAAGTCCTGGAGCAGTACTTTCAAATGTAAATGGAAAAGAAGAATGGATACATTGTGAATAAGATTATTGCAGTGAATTGCATCTTGGAGGCCTTTTTGAAGGGTGCAGACAATGCTGTTTCTCACAATAATAAAGAAAGTTGCTGCAGAACAGTCTTACTCGGATTGTTACAAATGCATTGTGCTTGTCCTGAGAGGTGTTTTTGCAAAAGAAAGGCAAAGCCATCGTTGTCGCTGGCCCTGGTTGAAGGTCTTGAAAGGAATTTTTCACCCACAGTTCCTGAAAGCTTTGACAAGCCCCAGCTTTGGAATAAGTGAATAATAGTAAGCAGCAAGCTAAAAATACTACAGCGAAATGAATGAATACCGAAAACAACTAGCAGAGGGGTTTACTGTTCCTTTTTTTTCCATTTGTTATCCTAACAATCGCAACTGCAGTACGTGCTTGGAAAGTAATAAGTGTGTTCTTGATTATACTGATTAGAGGACCTGATGGAGCAGTCCTTTGAGCAACAAGAAATCGAGCTGGAGTAAGCATGCACTGTATCTTCAATGGTCAGAGTATGTGGGGAAGAGAAGAGGAGAAGGTGAGGGGTAAAAAAAAAGACCTTGATGTTTTCTTCCTGTGGATATGCAGTGAGGTCCTGCAGCTGCATATGGGTCAGGGTGCCAGTCGTGCCTAAAGATTTTTTTTTTAGCTTTTTATATATATTTGTCATATATTTGTAGCCTCGTGGATTTTTAATGTAATTAAAAATAGCTTCTAGTACTTTTCCTGCCCTCTCTCACAGTTTAGCAAATCCTTACTAATACATTCTTGAAGTTCTGTTTAGTTTTATCATTCAGAAGAGAATTTCTGACATTTTTTTTGCTACCAGAACTTAAGAGACATAACAAGAAATGGGGCAAAGAAGTCCCTGGACCAACTCCAAGGGGCTGACCCCAGGCTGGGTTACTGGGGTAACTGGTCTCCTATTGGATGTACCTGCTAGATATATTAATTTATTACCCTCATAAAAATTGTTGTAAATCACGTGCGCACAGAGCCGTATTTGTGCACCTGAAAGCTTTCATTAGAGAGTTGCTTTTATCCTACCACTTTAACAGGGTTGCAATGTTTAGGTCAGCCAAGGTGGGCAGCAGCAGTAAGGCCAATGGTGCCAGCCTTGTGACAGAGAGCTCTGATTTCACCTGGAAGATTTTTGTGCGAAGTTCAGCTTAATTGTGAAGCGTTATTAGACGTAATAATTCTCTGGCCTATCCTCTTTCGAGACTGGAAGCTTGCTTTTGTAAACCATTAGTGGTTCTCAGAACCTGCTGAGGGTTTTACTAATGTTTATAGCCAGTCATGGTTCTGAGATCCCACGGCAGAATTCCACGTACCTGTGCTAAAAGAAGCGAAGTGGTCACTGAACTGAGTTCACTGTGCCAGCATTATTACAGGACACCTTTTTCTTTTTGACCCATGGGTCTTTAGAGAGTATCACTTGTAGGTAGGCCACTATCGTATTCTTCTGGTTTCCTTGGGCTGGCTTCCTTTCAAGGGCATTTAAAAACCAGAGTGTGCATCCCCTCTCACGGTGGCTGGGACATCTGTGTGGCACTAAAGAATGCTGCAAAATCATTTGCTGTAATGAGAGAGCTCTGGTGAAGCAGCTGTAGAGACCCGTTAATGTTTCTGTAAAAGCCGTTCCTTTGCAGATATCTTAATGAAACTTTGTGCTGAATACTGCAAGCTGTAGGCTTTGCACATATTCGGCTGCTCCAAATGAAATGGTGGAGCAAAAGGTTGGTGGGAGTTGTTAGTTTATTTAATTGTGAATTTTGAATAATTGTCTTCTCAAAGGAGATTTAACAAGCTTTCTGAAGTCAGTGCTTTCTGAGCTTGGTTTGTCACCAGCCCTCAAAATTCCAGCCGTGTGCTTTTTTTCTATGTAAGGTGTGATGCCTTGCAGGGAGTTTGAGTACAGCCAGTAACTGAACAGGGATTTAGACTGGGTTTTTTCTCCTTTATGAAGTCTCTATGCAGCTCCAGCAGGAAACCTGCAGAATATTTCAGTTAATGTAGGAATAGCTTACAAAACATGGCGATGGAAGAAATGCATTGTTAAAAAGTGTGTATGTCCAGGCTTGTTCTAAGTACCTGTTGGGTTTTCCTATCATTTTCCACTGTACTGTTGAACCTGCATCACCTTGTCCTAGCGAGATTAAACATATTCCCAAGTGTCTAATCTCATTTTGCTCAGGAAGAAATCTGTATTCCACATTTCCATTAATTCTGGTGGAGCAGCTGGTGACTGGTTAATTTTATGTGTTGCTACCTTGATTGCATGAACTCTAGCTTTGTCATTTCTTCATGTACAGTGAAAGGTCTAAGTGATTCACAAGCTAAATGAACCCCAGTAGTTCATCATAACAAAGTTTAATGACATGGTTTGATTTTAAATGATGATGCTGTTTTTGCTACCAATTAGTGTTAAATTTCTCTACTGCTCTTACTTTATATTTTTATTTTTAGGAGGGTAAACAGAAATGAAAATTGCACAACGGGGCAGACTGACATGGGAAATAAACAAGTAATATTTTTTTTGGATGCTTGACACATGTTACCATAATAGAAAAATATTGTAAGCAGTCAGAAGTTTTAATAGATACCCAACCAAAGTGTTTATCAAGATTCTTGAGAGAGAGTTCTGCCAACAAGATTACTTGTTTATTAATTTAATCCAACAATATGCTCAGTTTGGCAGTGCAGCACAGAACTCTCATGCCTGACTTTTGTAGAAACAAACTTTATGCTTATTTTGTAAAGAGTTTGAGAGGCAAAGATAAGATTTCACAATAAATATTTCTATTCATTAGATCTTTAAGTATATGGCATTGATTTAATAACAAAGTCAACTGGATCAAGGCCAAGAGATACTACAGGAATAAACCCAAGTGTTTCTAACCCGAAACTGGTGAGCATAAACCTTGTTTAAGGTGCAGCTGGCTGCTCAAACAAAAGGCAATGGCTGCTCCAAAGATGTTCCTAGCTGAGATGTGAATGAGAAAATGATTGTGAGCTCAAGGCTTTTCAAAAGAGAGTGAGAATAACATCTTCCAATTGTTTCCTTTCCCAAAACTGAGCGATTTTTTTTTTTTCCCACGTGCAATGCTTTTATCTGGATTTTATCACATCCTCTGTAACGTTAGTGAGACTTTAGAACACCTTTCAAAAATTACTGTGGACACTCAAATCTGATGTGGTTTCTGCTAGAAACTTGAATCTAAACACTCACAGCTTGCATGCAAGCAAACTTCATCTCTTAATTAATTTCAGGAATTGCAAGGATGAGCAACCACCTTTAATATTTTAGAAAGGAAATGAAAACCAAAATCTACCTTTGGACACCAAAATTTCATCTAAATTAGAAAAGAGACCAGCAGAGAAAAGAGTAATTTAGGTATTTTTTTTGCATTACCTTTTCTCTTGGATTCTACAGGCTTTTAGATCTTGAGATGTCCTTTTCTGAAACGTTTAACCCTGAATATTGCCAGCACAACTAATGTCCAACCAGGTATATGTTACAATCTGTAACTCAGGACATAAGTATTAGGAAATGCCATTTTTCTAAAACCAGATTTTCATTGATTTTGAATCTCCAATGGAAATTTCACTCCCCAAAATTGGTACCAATGAATCTAAGCGGATTCAGATTTACCAAATGTCAAAATGTTTGCTGACAAAAATATTTTTTTTTCTTTCAAAACCCCTCTCTGCTTTTCCCTATCCACTTGTCTAAAGGCTTCTTTATTCCTCTTCTTTGGGGCACACGTTTCACAACCATTATCTGTGTTGTACTCTCCCATGCCTTTCACAACATTTTGCTCTGCATTGTGATGCCAGTTTTCTGTCTAGTAGTTCATTTTCCTTTTACTGTGACCTTTATTTCTTTCTCTTTTCAACCTGCTGCACAAATCTATATTTCATGTTCATACATTCCCTTTTCTTCTCGCCTGTTTCTTCCTCATTGCTTTCTCTAATTTTTGTGTCTTTCTCATTGCCAGACTTTTGCTCTTCCCCTGCTGCAGGTGGAATACACATTATATCTCTAAAATGGTGATTATTTTTGACACTTTATTCACATCTGCCACCAACTGCTGCCTCTCTACTGGCTGCTGAAATTAAAACAGCTAAACACAGGAGCTCTTTATACTGTCTCCCACTAATTTATCAGTGATACTCTGTTCTCACTGCTTCACGTACTCACCCTCTGTCATTTTTTCCCCCACAGATGGAATTTTGGCTACACATCTGCACTGTCATTGAACCTCCACCTCTGTTTAATGTGATTATTTGGTTTTATGTAATCAAAAAAATACATTGGTCTTTAAAAAAGCAGCACTCCTGCTCTGTCTTATGAATCAGACTGGATATTGTCCATCAGCCTCTTCAAGTCTCCTATCTCATGGCCTCTGTTTAGACTAAGAGTTAAATTTGCCCTACATGCCAGCTTATAATGAAAATAAACCACAAATATAATAAGAATTGCCAAATATTCGAATTAAATATTTTACATTTTAAACTATACATGAAGTTTAGCCTGTCACCCAGAAGTGGTCTAAGTATTTGTAATGCTGATCTGCCACATCTTCTGAATCTGTCACCTGTTGTGGTAGGAAAGTAAATGTAAAGCCAGAGAACAAAAACTGAAGTCTGGGATCCTGAAGAGATGGGTGTGAGGAGGTGTTTCTCTGTTTCTGTTATGACTTACTTGCACTTTTACCTCTCTGACTGATAGACAGATAAGCAGAATGGTAACTCCACTCCAGATTGAAGCTGTGTGTGCCTGTGTGAGTAGCAAAGCTGAAACCCATTGCTAACCCTACTTACAAATTCCATAAACTGCTCAGCTGCTGCAGCTGCAGTCTGACAGTTACTGCTGTATTTTGCATCTGATGTGAAAAATATGGATCACAAGGGTGGTTTTATCTCCCTCCCCATAATTCCTTTAAACCCCCTTTTCAAGGCACCCCCTGCTTTATGTAAATTATATTGGTACTGGTTAGATTTTATTGGCATGGTAATTGCTTATCAATATTTAAGAAAGTTCTTTCAGAACAGATCCTAAATAAGAATAGTTCAGTTCCATTTCTTTCTTTATTTTTTTATTTGTTACTTAAAAGGGGAAAACTGGTATGTCTGTGTACCAGTCACAGTAAGGGGAACAATTATGTTGTAATTAACCTTTAGATTTTAGAAGAGCTTAATGATGGCCGGTGATGAACAGAGGGAGAAGGGGTGATAACAAGGTTGAAGTAAATGAACGCTGTACAAAGGGATGCTTTAAAGTGCTCTAGGCAAAGCAGGCAAATTTCAGAGCTTTCTTCATCTGCTAGAAAAAGAGAGCCTTTGTTTTCTGATAGATTGTTGTCTTTGATACCATTCAGTCTGGGGGCTCATCACTCTTAAGAAAAGAACACCTTTTTGTTTGGTGACATCATTATTTCTCTTTTCTATAGATTATTGAGATGAAGGCAAGATATATGTCAGAGCATCTGTTGCTGTGTGTGTGTGGAGGAAGAACATTTTCCTTACGCTGTGAGCCAACTTTTGGGGGTGTATTTATAACCACCGTGGCAATGTAATCTGCACAGTCAGACCAGGCTCCCTTTGGGACAGAACTTCTAGATCTCTGACCCTTTAAAGTTGTGTCTGATCTTGGAGAAGTCAGCTTTTTGCAAAAGAGGATATTTATCTATAAGACCAAGCTGAAGTTTTGGGATTAATGTAGGAGGGCAAAGCGCAGGAAACTTCCTACAAAAAGTAACCCTATTTTCTGTTTTCCCTAGCCAGCTCTAGGGGATGTTGTTGTGAAAATGGAGTGAGACATTGTAGGGTAAAAGGGAGAATGTGAGGGCTGAGGGAAAATATAAGAAGAGGTGCAAAGCAGGAATAAACCCACTGTGAATGATCAACAGGAAAGGAGGAGGTTTGATTGAAAGGGCAGTCAGCATAAAGTTGAGAAAATATAATCAAGACATCCTCTCAACTTACGGAGATCTATACTTTTACAAGCTATTTTTACAATGATGTCTCTGTGCTCAAATTCCTATCTATATCTTCCCAATATTTTTCCCATGAAGCTGCATTGTCTTGGTTTCATCTGGGGTAGAGTTTGTTTTCTTTTTTGTAGGTGGTGCAGAGCTGTGTTTTGGATTTAGTATGGGAATAATGTGGGTAACACAGCAATGTTTGTGTTGTTGCTGGGTAGCTCACCCCAAGTCCAGGGCTTTTCAGAACTTCATGCTCTGCCAGTGGGCACCTGCACAAAAAGCTGGGAGGGAGCACGGCCAGGACAAGTGATCCAAACTGGCCAAAGGGATATTCCACACCCCAGAAAGTCTGTGTATAAACCTGGGGAAGTTTGCTGTGAGGAGCTGATTGCTGCTCAGGGCAGGGCTGGGCATTGCTCAGTGCATGGTGAACAATTTTGTTGTACATCACCTGTTTCTCTCTCTCTCTCCTTTTCATTACAATCATTATTATTATAATTTTTATTAGTATCCCTTACTTTGTTTCAATTATTGGACTGTTTTTACCTCAACCCGTGACTTTTACTTTTTTCCCTTGTTCTCCACCCCATGCCACCAAGGAGGAGCAGGGGGCAAGTGTCTGTATAGTCCTTACTTGCTGGCTGGGATTAAACCATGAGGTGCATATGAAAGAAGGAAAAAAGAAGTGTCATCTCCAGCATCAATCCGAGTGAAAGATTAAAACCTTTTCCCCTCACTTCTCCCACCTCTGCCAGTGGAAAATCAGCATGAGGTCTTTATTTGTTATTTTTAAACGCAATATTGGAAAACAATTGCCTTAGCAATCGTGGCAGATCAGCATGAATGTGGAACACTGAGAATTAGCTAGACCTCTTTGATACAGCAATTACCGTTTGTCATAGAACTTCTGCACTAGAATATAGAAAATTAAGCAGATCTGTTACATGGGTTTTTTTTCCAAAACCACTGTAATGAAACATTCTAGTAGTGGCAACAAATCACAAATGGTAATTTGCACTCACTAGGCAGCCAATTAAAATTCTGTGTAAAAGCATTGGCAAGATAATATTTTCTGTCTAATATCATGGATTTTGCCTTAACTTCATTGTTCTGGGCACTTTAAAGTGCTAATGCACTAATCTTTTTAACATTTATTTGCCTGGTTGCCAATAGATTAATTTGGAGAAAGGCAATGTTTTATATTCTCTTACCAAGTTTCTGCAGTATGTTGAAAAACACTGATTTATATACTCTCTAACAGATAGATAAAATACTCTTTAGTCTGATAAATATTCCACAGGAATGATTGCATAATATTTTAAAAATTATTAATTCTTCATCACAGACTTTTCGCAGTTTTAAATTTGATTTAAAAAAATGCATGACTAGAACTAGCATGGTTTTGCTGACCACCAAGGATAAATGACAAATTTAGAAAAAGGAAGCCTTATAATTACTTTTCTACAGTACATTTGGGATCAGCCTGTCCTTTACTTTTATTAACGCTGCTTCAAAATTCATCAACGGGGAGATATCTTTGTTGTTCTTTACTTCTTCAAAGTGCCACTCTCCTCAAGCCCATTTAGTTTGAACCCTTTGATAGAGTAAAATAGGCTTATTTCTTTTAAATGACACCTCCTGAGAAAATAATTGCATTTTCTTATAAATGGAGAATTCTGTCCTGCTTTCAATTATGCCAAAAAATATCTTAACATGTGTCAGGTTTTGTTACACGTTTCTTTTGAGACAAAGCACTGGTGAGAGAACTGTCATTGACACTCCAAGAGATGCTCACTAGAGAACAGATGCTTTTCTTCTGGGCTTTGTCAAGCAGCAGCTCCATGTGTGGAATTCTCCAAGGAGAAGAAAAATCATTCATACTTGAGCAACTTCTAAATACAAAGCGCGGTGTGACCGTGCTGGCACCAAAGTGGTTTCTGAGAAGACTTTGGGAAAAGTTTTCTCCATGTGGTGCTGCTCAGGGATAAAATTCTGTGGGGTAGCTGGTGCTTGAAATAACAAAATCGGACACATTTTGTGCAGAAGCAGAGAATAGAAAGAGCTGTCAGGTTCTGGGAGGGCAGCTGTGGGGAGTGATCTCCCTGCAGGTATGTGACAGGTCGAAGTGACTCTGGAAAATCCTGCCAAAGATGCTTCTCTCTCTGACTGTCACTTCGTGTGACTGGCTCTTCAAGCTTAGAGAACAAGAGACTGACAGGATTGTGGGAGCATTAATTTGGAGTGCTTGGCTCAGACAGGGGAAGGTAATGTCTGCTGCCAGGCTTAATAGGCCTGTAAGGAGCCACAGGCTTTTCCAGTAGTCTTGACAAGCCTTGAACCACTGGAAAAAAAAAAAAATCCCACTTAATTGCAAAGCTTAGCCAACATTTACTCTATTTGGAGACAGGCCCAGAAAAATTCCTGTCTCTTTGCGCTGTGTCCACACTTTTTTCACAGCAGTTTCTGTGTTTTCTTCAGCTGCAGACCCTGAAGTCCAGCCAGAACTCCCCAGCAGAGGAGTCCAGAGTTTCAGAGAAGCACTGTTCAGAAAAATAATGAGGCTTTGACTTTCCTAGGTGTGTCTGACAGAGGTTTCAATCCATCCTTATGTTTTTTGTTCAGTAGCTTGGAACCCTTGGTCTTGAAAAGTGAATCAGTCAGGAGCAGCAACTGATGCTTTACACCATTCCTGCTTTGTGTATGTCTTGTCTGGTATTGTGTCAAGCCCACTTTGCCATACAACTATAACAGGAAACTTGTGGCTTGATATTTGTCCTAACCATTAAAAAAACCCAGTAGGAATTAAAATATTTCTTTTTTCTTTTTCTTCTTAAAAGAAGACCAAAACTTTCAGAGAATCTTTAAATGTTCAAGCAAAAAACGTAGTGACTTGAGAAACTGAAAACTGTGTGTGACTAAAGCTTAGTATTTCAAGAGACAGTAGTACTGGCAAAGAAATATGAGATTAGTGACTGAAATAAACAGCCCTGGACATGGTCTGGGAGGAAAGGCAAGCTTGAGGATTCCCTGACAACCACTGCAAGGAAATAATCTGATGGAAGTGCAAGGGCCAGTGGCTGTGGATCTCACCCACTGCGGGAGCTGATTGACTACAAAATTCTAGCCTGTAGTTTGAGGGATGTTTGTGTTCCTCTTTTTTCCTTAAACTTCCTCTTTATGTCCTTGATCCCTCTTTTTAGCAGCATCTTGATGGTTTTTGAAACAGAAATGATTCCACTGGGCAAAAATACCATATCTTTCTTCACCTCTGCTTACCTTTTCTTCCATCTCTTAATTCCCTGAGTGTCACTTCTGTCTTTGCCTGTTTGCTCTCTCCACCTTCATTCCTGACCTCCCTTGCTTAATCTTGTCTTCTCAGAGTGCCTGCAATTCCCTGGAGATCCTTCTGCTCACGGGAGGTGCTCAGGAAGGCTGCCGAAGCAGAACAGAGCTGTTTCATTGAAGGGCTTTTCTTAGGCTTCCTTTGAAACCAGCTTTAAAGGTGGGGTAAATGTCTGCAGGTCACCAGGATCTAATTGATTCCCCAGGTCCGTGGGCTGGCAGAGGAGGGACTCTGCCTCTTGTCAGCTTTTGTACTCCCTTGTGAGTCCTGTGGTGTTTCTTATTTTGCTTTTCATTCCCCCCTGTGCCAGTGATGACATGATTAGATAATCATTCGTTGTTGTTCATTTCCAGAAAGCCACTGCTATCCTCTCCATGTATAATTAGAAGACTGGAAATATAATAGTAAAATTTTTAATACCGAACCCCAAAGTTTGGTATTAAAAAAGTTATTTTATGTACTGTGAGTTTTCATCCAGCTGTGATATAGGCTAGAGTAAACTTTTTTAAAAAAATAATTTAATAAAAGATAGGTAGTATGGAGGAAAAGGAGATATCTGCTTTACTTTCATGAGAAGCTGCTGTCAAACCCCTGAAATAATAGCTATGGTAAGATTCTGTTATTTTGCTAACCCTGATTGCTGCTCCACCCTACTGGTCTGGAAACACCATGTTAAACTAGAATATCTGTGAATTTAGCCCTTGAGTTCTTTCAAACAGGGGTCTGACAGGCCTGTGGGGACACCTGTGTCCAGTGTAGTTCCTTATTCACTCTCCACTTTATCCCCAGTCTGTGTTTAGGGCAGTACTTTTGGAAGTTCTGCAGGCACAATACCTGCACGCAGAATCTATTTCCTCCGTGTGATCTCAGGAGATGAGGTACTGTCTGATGAAAATCGTGTTGCAGAAGCTTCGAGGTGCTTAAGCCTCTGCCTTACACGGTGTGATTTAGAGGATTGCACAGGGGACACTTCACTGATCAAGGAGAAACACCAGCAGCTCCCTCCTAGTGCTCTTCCAGTAACAGGAAGGAAAGAAAAGCTCGGACAAAAAGAAGTTAAGAAATGGGGGGAAAAAACTGTGCATCAGATAGGAGCTGTAATGGACAGAAGGTCCAAGCAGCCAGTAGCAAGGCATCATTAAAAAAAATTAATAAACAGACCAGAAATACACCAGCTAATTAACTGAGATCAACAGTGTGTTCAAATAGTTAATTAAGCTGTAGTTTTCCTTGTGCTAATTTTAAAAGTTAAATGGCTGCTCGAAACCATGAATGATACTTGGGAAAAAAAATGTAAATGTTGGGATTACCTCCACAGTTAATGACACCTGGGGACAAATGAAGACAAAGTACCAGGGAGAAAAAATGGATGAAAGGAAGCTTGCAAATGTTTATAGAAGCTACATTTCTAGTCTGCCACTGTCAGCTGTAATAAAAACAGCTGCATGAGCCTTTCAATACCTGACAGACTCAGGGAATGGCCACTAAATCTGTGACAGGGGTTGTTCCACCTTTAAAGCTGGGTAAATTTTGACTCCGATTCTGTGATTATTCTATTAAACAGACATTGAAAGGGCTTCTTTAGCTGATAGTTCAGAAATGCTTTCTGCTTGCAATGAGAAGTGCAGCTCCTACAGATTAATGTATTTTCTGGGCACAATGTGAGTGTTTAGGCAGGGCCTGAAGTGATAGTGATGCTTGTCAAGTCCTTTGCAGGTTCCCACACATGGCACATTCAGCAGCTCTGTCCTGCTTCCAGGTGAGACAAATCTCAGATATTCATCCTCCTTTCCCACTCCTGATTGCCATGGAAAGGCAGCTACTTTGGAGAGAAGGTATCCATGACTCAGTCTGGCCAGGCTCACAGTTCTGACAGCTGGGAGATCAGAACCAGGGACAATGCCAAGCACTGTCCCTGCCTGACCCTTTCAGAGTGACCTTTATGAGTAATAAAGGTGAATTACATCTTGGGTCAAAGTTTGAAAACTCTGGCCGTGTAAAAGACTTTTTTTTTTTCTCCCCTTTTTTTCTCTAAGTCATGCCAACCTTTGTTTCCATGGCAATAGGAATGAAAATCTATTGGCAGCTTGTAGGCAGGCAGCAGATGACAGCTCTCAGTACCAGATTTCAGCAGTTGACTTTCAAATAACAGTCTTAGGAACCCACTGCAATTACAAGCACGAAGATTTTACATCAATATTGGCTCCTCGTGTGTGTATTACTTTAAAACTGGGAGAAAATGGATACAATTATTACTTAGAGGAGTGTTGATGCCTCTCTATTGTCAGCTGCTTACTTGTGCTTTTTGTCTTCAGCCTTGCAGTGTGGGTAGATGTAATTGTGTACTATCTATGCAATACATACAGGATAGTGCAATTTTTGATAACCAAAGAAGCAGTTTGGTACCTCGAAAAGGGAGGAAAGTTTAGGTGAAGAAACAGGCTGAAACGCTCAAGGAACAGAAGAGAAGAACCTCACAAAACTTTGGTGAGGAATTTAGGATGTCCCATCAAATGTAAAGGAAGATTCCAAGAAAGAAATCTATAAAGAGAGAAGAGGTGATCTGGGGGTTCTCTGAAGAGCTTCCCAGGAAGGAGCACAGCAGTAAAACACTGTTAAAGAAGAGATTTTCACTCTGTTTGTGAGAGTGTTCCAGGAAAGCTCAGTCAACACCTGTTCGTGTATTTTATGAATTTTCCTTTACATGCAGCTTGCATTTTTTGCGTATCATTTTGCTGGTGGCATTCACCTTTTGAAGAGTGAAAACAAATTAAATTACAGTATTTAAGTCAAATTCAATGATGCCAATATTCCACAAGCCTTGTGGAAGCCCCATGCTCACAGAGAAACTTCTAAGCTGTTTTCATTCTCATCATTCTGTCTTGAATGTCTCCAAAAGGTCAGCACATTAAATCACTTCTCATCAGAGGCATTGAAAGCTCTGAATTCTTAATCCTAAACTCTTCTCCTCATCTCCAAGATTAAAAAATTTTTAGGTGATGCAGTTCCTGATAAATTCAGACCAAAAGTGAGCGGCTTGAGGTTGGATATTCATGTTCTCTGACTTCTCTCTCTGCTTGAGTAACTATAAATTAATTCTGCTGTGAACAATTATAAATGTTTTGGAGAAAACAACAAAATGAAAGAATTCTCAATAAGGCATAAAAAGAAAAAAAAGGGTGGCTGTCACTGGTTAGGTGGTGCATTAAGATACTCTATTTTCTCTGGGTGACACTATTTTCTGTGTAATCCCAATTTTCTTGATCACTATGAGGATTTCATATGTGATTACCTGGTGTCATGCTGCTTCTCTTGGAAAAAAGAGGCTTCTGTGAGATTCTAGCTATTACTTTATCTGTTTCTGCATACTGCATCTAACATCTTCAGTTACTCCCCAAACACCCAAGATTAGGAGAGGAAGTGCATTTTCACGAGTGCTTCAGTAGAGGGAAGGTAAAGATGACATTTCTGGGTGGAAAGGCCAGAAAAAAAGCAATTACAGAGTTTATTACTGATGAGATCCTTCCCTTCCTTTCCAGTTCCCCTATTGTGCCAGTCTTTGCTAGAACACTCCACGTCCTAAGCTAAATATTGGTCATTATGAGGTCAAAATAGGGAACTGGCACAATTCTCAAGAGTTTGGGCTTTGGACAAAGAGACTTTAAGTGTTGGACCACTGTTTTTTTTATCCCAAAAGGTTGTTTGCCAGTTTCTTCCAAGGTAGATGATATATGTTGTTGTCTGCGTTTCTAGGAACTTAGCACAGTAACACATATGGTTCATTATGAGTTCATTAATTCCTGACACTTTCAGCTGAGTGCACAAAAAACCTGTTCTTTGAAGAACCTAACAATTAAAACCCCCTCGATTCACTGCAGTAATGACAACTGAAAATCTGAAATCGTTCTAATTGAGTATTGAAAGGTAGCATGAAAGAAACCAAATACAGCACTGCTGAGTCTGTAAGGATGGTGTTGGGAGACTGTTTTTAAAGCTGCACTATGTAGTAAAAAATATCACTTCTGAGGCCTGAGCTAAAGGGAAATTGATAGATGTCACGATCTGTTCTCAGGAAGGTGGGGGAGAGGGTAGATATTGAAGTGAATAATTGTGATATGCTAAACTTATGCCAATTTGTTATTGTCTAATGTGCCTGATTAGAGCATCAGTAGGGTTTCTGTGAAAAGGAAATGAAGAGAAGGAAAAAAACCACTTTTGAATAATGAAGCTTGTTGAAACCTCACAAATATTCACTCATGAGCCATCAGTCATTTGTGCTGCAGTTGTGGCTGCAACTAATAAATACCAAAACATGAAAGTTTCTATACCCTCCTAAACTACAGTTCTCCTTGTATCCAGATTCAGCCTTTTTCCCTAAATCATGATTCCTTACTTACAAATGTCATAGTTTTCTTTTCAGCTTTTGTCTAGCAAAGCACTGAAGTGATCTGTATCTGAAAGACCCAATCTCAAAGTGTTGGTGTAAAAGGGTATCTGAAATCCTCTTATCTTTGGGCGTGGAGGAGTTTCTCAGGGTGACTTAAACGCTGCAGTTTAAATTCCCTGTCTCCTTGTAATGTAAAAAGCAGGAGAGACAACGCTTCATGGACTCAGAGGTGGACGTATAAGGAAATGTTTTCCCAAGAATCCAAATTTTTATGTTCCTCTGTGCTGAAATACTTTGTCTCTAACTAATCTGCCAAAGCAGAAAAGCTCTCAATGTGACTTTCCTCTCTTTTTATTGAGAGGAAGATGGTTCATTGTGAGAAAGGAGCTAAAATCTTTAATTTGCTGAAGATCTTTACAGACAAGATGGTGGTATATGCACCAAGGCATTGGATGAATAAACTATCTAATTTTATATTAATATTAAACTCTATTTAACTGATATATCACATTTAGGGTCTTTCATCCTATATATTTTTGCTCTTTGGCTTTGGTTGCTTTGGGGGTTTTTTTTGAGTTTGTAATGAGAGTCAATCTATTAACGTTTTGGGAAAAAATGGAACATATTGAGAGAATGCTGAAAGGCTGCAGTGTAATGTTTAAATTTTAACAGCAAAAATATGAACTGGAAGATAAAGTAGTGTGAGAAAACCAAAGGCAGAAGTCTGGGTCTGTTGGCATTAATTTCCATAGGCCAGCCAGTCAGTTGACATGTGAGAGTTTATATTAGTGAGGAACAGCCCCAGAGTTCAGTTGTTTTAATATTTCTGCAATAATCTGAATTGTAATTCTCTGCCGAGGTTCAGTTAGATTCTCAGCATTTAATGGCCCTTTGAATTAAATCACAATATATGAAAATGTTTGCCCACCTAGGCATCTCTCCTTATGTATAGGAATCTTTCTTCCTTTTTTTTTTCTTTCTTAAGGTGTTCTAACATCTAAAGAAAGAAAAAATTGAAAGCCACATAAAATTATGTGAAATTATGCGAAATAATGTTGTGCCTCAGGGTTTTTAGGAAACGAAATACATATATAATATATATTTAAAGCATAAATCTGACATTTTTATGTCTCTGCTGCTGTTAGAACAGAGAAAAAAACTTGAAGCCTATCAAAACTCAGATGTGAAAACCCAATTCTGTAGCAGGCATAATGAAACTAGTTTTTTCCCCTTGTTACACAAAATTTATAGAATTGGAACAAACCATGCCTTTCAGATGACAGCTGTTCCTAAATATTCTAGTGAGGTGTAGTGCAGGAATGCAGAATATATTAATTTCAGGGTGAATGAAGGAATCCTGTTTATTACTCCAATCCCTACTTTCCCTAATAAAAACACTGATTCCTACAAAAATCCACCAAAACTTTTTTTCTTTTCTGGTAACCTTCAGAGTGATGGTATTCCAGTGTTGCTATGGGTCTGTGAAAGAAATTATTTCTAACTTTGGGAAAAACATTTTTGACACAAAAATACCAATTTCTGCTAAAGTAGCCACTTTAATAGTATGTTTTCATGAAACAGTGAAAACAGATGTTAAACCTGTAATTCAACTAAATGTACTCTCACTTCTGTATCTCATGGAAGACGTAAGGATTAAAAAGTACAATTCTGTTCCAAATTCCTCACACTTAGAGAAGTTCTGCACAACAACAGTGAGAGCATTTTCATTACTCTGCTCACAAAGTGTTATTCTGAAACCAAGAAGTAGAGATGTTTTAGGTTATTGGTATGGGCAAGGTCCTGAGCATTAGAACAAGGAAAAAAAGCTGATAATTTACTTCTGGGACCTTCAGTATGACCCCAGTCCACACAGATGCTAAGAAATGTCTACCTCCTACTCAGTTTATTTTGATGTCTCTTTTCCAACAAAGTTTTCTTCTAAAATGGTCCAAAATGAGGCAGATGTAAATTTGTATCGAACCTATTCATTGGTTCCTTTGTTTTCACCAGTTCTGGACTTTTATTCAGTAGGTCTTCAATGAAAATCTTGAAACCTGATGAATAAAAAGAACTTTCTTTCCCTCTGTGTGGTAAGGGGCTTCACCCACTGCTGGGTCCAGAGGCCGTTAGGAACCACAAACACACTCTCTAAGGAAATTTTTGATGAATTATTGAACAGAGATCATTAACTAGATGTAAATATATAAGAACACCAACAGATTTAGGACCTCAAGACTCTTATGAAGTCCTTGCATGTGTAACTACATAAAGAAAATAAAATAGATAAATAAGACAAATTTGGGCAAAAAATATAGTGAAAATTCCAAGAAATTTCCATGTAGAACCGACCTATTGACTGTAGAGTTTCAGTGCATGTGTAAATTTCTCCCTTTTTTTTTTCTTACAGAAGAATGTGGACTTTTTAAAGGACTACGTATGTGCACTATGGGGAGAATGCCATTTATTGCTTTTCTAATATTTTTTTCTTTGTAATGATGCTTAGTGACACTTTGAAGATTACAAACTGTCTTAGAATTAAGTTTGAAACAGCGATGTCACAGGCCAGAAATGCAGTAAGGCACTGTTCCCAATGCTTCTGTGACTGCACTCAAGGGAAGCTTTGCATTATGATGAATTATATTATTTATTACATAAATTATATTATATGAAGGAATGTCAAAATCTCCAGTAAGAACCTATTTTTTAGTTTTTTAATTAAGCTGCAAGAAAAGCAGTTTAAATCTGTGCTGCACTGAACAAGGATCATACACAGGCATTTAAATAACTTAATCTAACTTTTAGAGGTGTATTCAGGATTGTGTTCTTTTTGTATTTGCAGCTAGAGGGTTGAACAGATGTGGAAGGCTCAGCCTAACATGAAATGTTAAATAATCTTTGTTTTTGAGGTATTGCTCACCTATAGAAAAGAGTTTATGTGCTGATTCAGACATTTGTTCTGTTTAAATATATTAAAGGTATAAGGGATTGTAAAGGATATATTTTGGGGGCATGTGAATGTTCTACTGAAAATTCAATTTCAAATTATTCTCATAATAATGAATTTAATTTCTGTTGGTTAATTCTGACATAATAATTGACAAACAATTGTAAAGGATTTTCGTAGTTCTTACAGTTAAATCACAGAGGTATCCAAGGCAAATCATGCCTATATTCTTCATAAAATGCTATTTTCCCCCCCAAGATATACCATAAAACTGCTCTTTTTATAATTGCACTGCTGCAGTGAAAGTTCTATGCCTAAGACTGCTGAACATTCATGGTGAATCATACAAATACAATAGGAAAAAGAGAACAGAAGTGACATTTTTCCAGGGAGTTGTTTTCAGACCTGTGAAGTAATTCTGAAAGCAGTTATTTCGGTTGTGAAGTGAGGAGAACATATTGCTGAAGCTTAGAAGGAATGAGGTTGTGTCCAGTGAATAAGTATTTTTTATCAACCTGTTTGCTGATAGAATGTAAATGCAATAAATGCAATTTGTCTTTTTTCTTAGATTATTACCAAAGGTTGCCCACACATTCACCACTGTCCTCCCACTATTGTTTTCCACTGGTTCTTAATTATTTTTCTTTCAAAAGATCCTATACTTGATCTTTTGCTCAAGTGTTGTGTACAGATTGAATTGCAGGGAGGAATCATAAATTCCACATATGTTGTGGAAATGTGACATTTTCTTTAAAATAGAAAAGTGTTACACTTTATAAGTCGTTAACATTGTCCGTAGACTAAAGTCTTTAAGAAACAGAAATGCCAGAAAGAGAAAGCTGCAGACTTTGCATGCAATATAAATGTAAATTTTTTCCTAAAGTTTTATGAATATATGCTCACGTACGTTTATCCACCTTCTCTTTAAGGTCAACACCAAATAACTGCCGTGTAATAAATAACAGAAGGTCACTAATCTTAATTTAAACACTTGAGGATAACAAGCACGGTATAAGTTATGGGAAGTATTGAGCCAGGAGCAATTCTTGGTGCTAATTGAGAAGTCTGGCTGGTGATNTATTGAGCCAGGAGCAATTCTTGGAGT
Organism: Melanocharis versteri; assembly: GCA_013397845.1. Lineage (NCBI taxonomy): Eukaryota > Metazoa > Chordata > Aves > Passeriformes > Melanocharitidae > Melanocharis > Melanocharis versteri. Next base: position 581,270 of record VZTG01000995.1, on the reverse strand, counting down.
CTGGCTGGTGAGGAAAGGCTATTGTGGTTAATAGAACCCCAGGCAGAGTCTTCTAATTGTGGAAGCATCTTGCCACTGACAAAAACTACCTTTTAAAGATCCTCACGGCTATTTATAGACGTTCTCCTGAATGTTTCCTCAGTTGAGCAGTAGAAAATTTTGATTTTAATTGCCCTGACTTAAGGAGCAAGGAAGAAACTTCCCTGACTGAAAATTATTCTGAGTTCTACCTATATAATCATGCCTGCCTGGACTCTTGGATATGTTCACCAAGCAGTCTCTTTGCTTGTTAAAATGCCTTGTGTTCAAATAATCTCTTCTCCTTGTTCATCAATATTCCCAGAGCCTCTCAGTACTTCAGTTTGGTGTGTGCATGCTGTCCTAATAAGGACTGGATTTTGTTACCTTATTAATCCTGAGCAATCCCTCGAAATAAAACTGAATTGAGGTAATGAACTCCTACAAGGTCTTATCCTGAAGCTAAGGAATGGAGATTGGCTGGCATAGTAGCTTGAAACATTTTTAAGGATCCCTTGAATTCTGCCCAGCATTTTCAGCCAAGAGCAGCCATTTTCCTGGCACAGGGTTGGAACTTCTGGACAGACACTAAAATGGCATCAGTGAAACTCCTGTGTCCATGGCAGAAGTCTGCACGCATAAGAAAATCAGGGTTGAGTTTATAAATACAATCACAAATGCAGAAAGCCAGATGGAGGGCAAAATCCACCAGAGGAAAGGATGCAAGGGTCAGGTAAAGAGACAACAAAAAGAGGGAAAGCTATGCCAAAAAAATTAACTAAGAAACAATGGTGTCCTTCCCAATCAGTGATATTTAGCAGCAGAAGAATGAATGAGAAGTTTCTGCAGCATTAATTGTGCTTTTTCCTCTCAAGGGAGCTCCTCATTCAAGGATTGACCCCTTGTCTGGCATTGTGTGAAGTGTGATTTTATTAATTAAATACCAGCCTCTTGAATGCGCTGGGCTCTTCAAATCAGCCTATTAGCAGTTTAACAAAGTAAGATGAATTAAAAATAGGATTCCTGATTAAATTAAGACAGTATTTAATATTCCTTTATGTGTATATATATATATTTTTTTTTTTTTTTTGGTAAATACCCATTTCACAGCTGTTTTAAAATAATGTGTTGATATTGCAAAGGCTGCCCTGGCTTCTCTGGCCAATTTCTGCCATTCTAACTCACGGTGAGTAATCCTTCCCTGCCTAAACTAAATCCCTCCAACGAGAGTGAGCTCTTCATCTCGAGCCAAGTGTTGCTCTGTGGAGTTGAAGTGGCAGAATGGAATCCTTGCTGGAATTTTGCTGTACAAATATTCACAATATGGAGTTCTGGTGGGTGAGATTGTTAAGTTACTTCTTACGTTTTTGTTTAACAAGACTTCCTGCAGAAATCATTACCTGAAAGGCCTCTAGCAGCCAGAACTCATTATTAGTGGAAGTAGTCTCCAAAAGAGAATATAGATATCAGGAAACCTAATTTTGAGAAAGGCAAGGGGGTTTATGTTCTAATTTGCTTTAAAAAAAAACTCCCAATCAAAATAAAACCCTAAAGAACCCTTTAGATGCGATAGGTTGATGTTGCTCTGTCACCCTGCTACCTGAATTGTTTGGATGTGTGGGCAGGACGTGGGTAGCTGTGGGTGGCTGCATGTGATGTAACTCAAGGAAATATTCTTTGGAGAGGCTTTGAATATGCAGTACGTAGCATTTAAAAACTGACAGATTTTGTTCAGCCATACTTGGCAGCTTGAGTGTGATAAATAAGCTGGCTATGATTTGAAATGAGGCTTTTTTTTTTTTTTCCCTGACTGAATTTGTGTCAATACAGACACTGCCATTTTAGCCATACCCATAGAAAGTCCTCTTCTTTAAAAATGGGGAAGTTTATAAAATCAAAGCTTTCTAAAATCCTGCAGTTGCTTGCATGGGAATTGATGAGAGTGGCTTGCAGCTGGTAACCAAGCCTAGAAGTAAACCATGAGTAAAGAGGGGTGGTTTTGAGACCAGGAACACCCTCGTGCCTTTCAGCAGTGCCCTTTGAGGCAGCACAAGCCCTGCAAACCATCCCAGGCTACATCTGGCTGCATCTGGATGAGTGCAGTTCCAAAAACAAGCCCAGTTTTTGGTGTGCAAGGTAAACCTGAGCTGCAGCACTCCCCACTCCTCATTGTGCATTTGGGTCTTGAAACATGAAATGCTAAAATTGCCAATTACTCTGTGGTCTCATCCTTAAAGAACTGATAGCTATAAACCAGGTTATGAGGTCAAAGTGATGTTTAAAAGTGCAGTTCAAAGAGGTTTCTTTCCTTAGATACTCCCTAAAATTGTCTTTCAGTGTGTGGTGGATGCTGAGAGTCCCTGGCGGAGCTACCAGAAAGACCTGAGGAATTATGTACTGCAGTTTGTTGCATTTTTATTGTCTTTGTTGTATCTCAGATATCACTGTCTAAGGAAAGTCTTGCAGTGACCATATTTGAGAAGTGATGCTACAGAAAATTCTGGGGTTTTTGTGGATTGCTGAAATCATAGGAAAATCTTACTATGTTTTATTTTCCATTTTACCTTTATTCCAGAAGTTGTGACTGGACAAAGTTTAAATCCTGTCTCCAATAGCCCTGTTGTCTTTTAGGAATTTCTACCACATAAAAACAGATTCTATAATCTTCTTTTTGCTCCATATTGTACATTCTGCGGGCTAACTCATTGCAAAAATGACTAACTCATTTCCCTGAACTTCAAAACATTAAAAACACAGGGTCTATTTCCCTCCACCTCCCTCCCCTCCATATATAGGTACATTTACAGGACAAAAATACAAATTTTTTTTGTTTGTTTTTATAATAGGAAATCATTATGCTTCAGGGCTTCTCTCAATTTTTAGATGCCCTGTAAACAAAAAATAGGGAACTTGAGCAGTAATAATCTTATAATCCAACAGATAATGTGAAAGGAGTAACTGCTTCTAGCTGGACTAATGTTCTCTCAGCAAGCACTGGCTTAAGCACAACTTACACCATATTTATGACTATTAGGATGGCTGAGAATTGGCCCCTTCTTAGATGATTTTGATTTTCTTTAGATTTTCTTTCTTTTAATTTACAGGGCACAGCTGCAAGTCCGCGTTCTTCAGCTTGTGTATCTCACTTTTCTTCCTTTTCTTCATATTTTTATGAGAATTAGAAAATGCATTGTAATGCCTCAAGAATCAAGGCCAGAGGTAGTTCTCACCACAGAATGGGTGCCTAAGAAACTCAAACTGTGATCCTATTTATATTCTAGGTGTATTTCAGAAATTAAGTTTCCAAATTTTGTCTGAAAACTGCTTCTCACGTATTTTCAAATGGAAAAGCAGGAAGATTTTGGTTGATAACAACTGTAATTCCATCAGCCCTCATAAAATGGCATATTTTTATTAAGTCTTCTATTCCTCTGATTAATTGTTACTTCAAAATTAGTAAACTTTTATTATGATAGTGTATAAATCTGTATAATAGATAATAATAAATCAATGCTATATAAGCTGGATTTGAGCCACAGAATGCATTTTGCTGATGTCCTGTAGGTAAAGGTGAAGGGTTTTTCTTATTCCCAGGTTTATACATGGATTTAATTTTTTTTTTTTCCAGAGAGGATTTTCAGCACACTGTCTGAAATTTTCATTCCCTTTTCAGGCCACTTTTTTACTCTCTTTCAAGCCACCTGCAATTTGATTTTCCTGTAGCACCCTGTACATAGAGTGTAACCTCTTTGAGGTGCAGCTGATCTCAGAGCACCTGACTCAGTCATGCTGACAGCACTTTTGTAAAATATTTTTGCCATAGCTGTAGAAACATCTCCACGGAAAGTGCCACACCAAACTGTGATGGTGACAGGTGAGTAAAACACACAGACAAATCTAAAATAACAAGAGCTTCCTATACAGCATGCATTAAAAGAATTTCTTTGATCATAAATGGATGGGAAGAAGTATCCATCCTCTATTGATACCTGATGCTGTTTTACAGTAAGAAAAAGTGGTCAGCTTTGCTTCCAGTGAGTAGGAAAGACATCCTCAAAATAATTGGACAAATATGCTGATGTGTGCTTCGAAATTCCCACAACCCTGGGTAATTTATTAATCTAAAAAATGACCAGTATAGCACTAGTTAAGGTAAATAAATAATGACATTAATGTCATCTTTTTAGAAGGCAGCTCTGAAGAAATTAATGAGGTAAAAAGTTGGAAAATATAATAGTATTGAGAATTTTATTATTTTGTGAATATTCTATGAACAGAAATCAATAAAAGCTGATATAATACATAGAACCAGTATAGAAAATAGGAAATATGAATTATGCATTTGTCTCAAGGGTTTTCTGATGCCTTGATTTGAATTTTAAGTATGCAGTGAGACTAATAAACATCAAAGCCTATACATATACAGAAATCTTTTTGGAAATGCTCCTGCTGTATTTTGAGGCAGGTATATTTTCTTCGGTGAATTATCTCTGATACATCACCAGGAAAGCATCAGCAAGAGGTAAAATAATTTGCATGAGACAACAGAACAGAAAAGATCAAAGTGTAGAAGGAAATCTGTGTCTATTTTTTTCCTTCTCCTTTTCTAAACACTCGATACCTTTCTGCTTGTTCAAGACTGGCCACAGATTGGGAGCACTTTTAATATTGTAATGAGCAGCTGTGATAAAATGCTCAAAAATACTGGGAGCTGTCACTGAACCTTAGAGTTTTCTTAAGAGTTTAGAATTCTGGTAAAATATGAAAACAAAACAATGATGCTGTAGTAGCTAAGATAAGCATTTCCCACGAATAAGGCTTACAGAGTCAGCAAATTAGATACACAGAATAAAGAGTATTATTGGAATGTGCTGCAGGATAATCCAAATTCATGGCTGTTACCTGTTGCATTTGGGTATCAGCAACGAAAACCTGCAACAGCTGAATGATGCTTTTCCTCTGCAATGCCTTGGGAAAGCATTTGTTTAATCATTCTCATGGCAGCATGCATGAAGCAACCACGAATTACAGGGCTGTCTTGTTCTGAGCTTAGTGAAGCTAAGGTAGAAAATTTATATACAGAAGCAAAGCCTTGCATTTGTTACGTTAAAAAAAAAAAAGTTAAAAATTAGAGAATGCTCTAAAGAATGATATCTAGATCCTCAAAGTGTAGCTATCTCAAAACAAAAACCATCAGATGTTATTTACATTTTTTCTTTTCGTGTATGAGTGTTTTCAAGGTAATTCTGAGAAGCCCAGTTTTGAAATCTGAAGTGTTCAGGACTAACAGCCAATCACATGATTTTATTATTGAATCATCTTGCTGGATCATCCCATCTGTGGCAGCTACTTGCATGTATCTCCAGGAAGAATAAGGATTTTGTACTTAATTCCATTTAATTTTTTTATTATTTTTTAATTTTTTTTTTTTAATCTGACCCGCATTTTTTCATCCAGGCACACAGGAATGCTCATCTGTTTGTACTGGAACAAGCAGAAAACTCAGGAGGCTTGGACGTAAGTGGCTTATTTTTTTCCCCCCTCACAATTCCTGTGCAAACGTGGAAAATAACTTTCATATAATGATCTTTATTTTGTTTTTTTTATTACATGGATTTAAAAAGCTGAAAAACTAAGACCAAAACCAATGACTAAGCCCATACATTAGAACAGTCAGGACTCACTGTTATTCAGCCATTCTGTTCATCAAATCTCTTGTTATCAACACAGGTAAATACCTACAGTACATCTGGAATTGTTTCCCTTCCTGTCTTTCTGAAAATGTCCTTTATTTTTATGTCCACCACCTGGTTTTTTTTGCTCCTTCTCTTTCTCTTTTTTCTGGGACATGGTTATATTCTTTTACCTGCTTTATGATTCTTTGTCTGATTCTCTCCACCTCTTTTTTTTTTTTCCTGTCCCTTTAGCAGATGTTTCACTCCTATGCCCAAATTCTGGTTGCTTCTCCTTTCCATTTTTCATTTGTTTTCTCTCTCTCCTGCTGGCAGACAGATGGGGGACTCGCTGCTTGGCACTGAAAATGTTATGGAGAGGGTTAGTTCCCATCCCACTAGGAGAACAGGCTGTTCCTGTGATATTTCTTTGCAAATAGAAGGAGAATGCTCTGGAGTACCAACTGGCACCTTCCTGGGACTGCTCTATTTTCATGACATTCTGAAAAGTCCTCCAAGAAGTTTATGGAAAAATTGGATATAGGGCTGACAGCCTGGATCTGAGCCCTTTTGTCTTCCACACAATTGCTACTGTCATGTACTTGATCTACTCAGCTTTTTTCTTTTTGGGTAAAGCACTGAAAGGCAAACGTGGAAGAAGAGCTGGCTTGCGCTCTTCCAGTATCAGCCCGGAGTTCTCAAAACACAAAATGTTCTTTCTCTCAAGAAATGATACATTCTGTATATGCTGAGCTGGAACTCTATCTAAGCATACATCAGAGGCTCATCTCGTATGCTGTTTTTATCTGAGCAGCCTGGCACTGCAGCCATTCCATTAACAGGCATCATTCCACTCAGACACATTCTATGGAAAACTTCTGCCACTTTTTAATTGGGAGGTAAAACAAATAGTGGGTTGTGTGGTTTTTGTTTTTTTTTTTTGTTATAGTTTGTATGAGCTTGGTTTGCAAGCTAAAATAAAACTGTTCCTAAAGAATTATTACAATTGATACTACAACTGACAAGGCACTGGTAGAGTGCCTTCAGCAAGGAGGAATGCTTTACCTGCAGCTGCTTGTTCCTGAATGCTTACCCAATGCCAAGCTTCTTGAAATAAGGTCTTACCCCTCTCATTGAAATGGAGATTGAGAATTATTGCAAAAACAATACTCAGAAGGAGCCTACAAACAGTATCACATTGGTTTTCCTATGCAGCTTTAACCTTCTGACTGAGAATGAAGTACTGTCTCCATCTGACCTCCAAAAAGTTGACGTTAAATATGTTAAAAACCATTGTAGTTCTAACAGACTGAAGTACTCCATAGGCAAGGATCACCTTTTTATTTGCATTTCCTTTCATCATTCGGTGGTACTTCTCTGCCTGGGATGTGAACCTCATGGTGTGCTCACCACTCTCACTCAGCTGAGTAAGAGCAGCACATCCTCCTTTGTAGTACAGGAAACTGAGCTTCCCTTCACTGCTGCCAAAAACCACAGAGGTAGAATTTTAGATTTCCAGCGTGTAGAGCAGTTTACATATTTTATCATAACTCCAGCCCAATTTGCTTCACGAGCAAGAATGACATCATAGAATACTTTAGGTTGGAGAAGTATTTTGAGACTCAGTCCACCACTAAGTTGTGTCCCTAAGTGCCACACTGGCTGCCAGCAGGCCAGGAGATCCAGCCAGGTAAAGACAACCAGCAGAGAACCCGTGCCACGAGGTGAAGATGCTCCCATCCTTTCTACTCCAGAGCTGGACAGCAAGGCAGAGCTGTGCTCTGCTTCACAGGCAGTTTGCTGGTTCCTCATTCAGCTCTCCTGTCCCTGTGAGTGGCAGACAGAACCCACACAATTTGCAGCCTGGAGTACAGAGGGAGGGACACACTCATCTGTGAACAGCTCCAGTCCATAGCCCAGCTTAATGATGCTTTTAGAAATCAATAGAAGTGGCACAGAATAGAAGGGGAAGCTGGGGAAGGCTTGTGGAGACCAAAACTGTCTTTGCTCTCCCCTCCGTTAAGCACTCGGCAGTTTCGAACATAGACTTAGAAAAGGCAATTTAAGGAGTTTGTATTCATCAGCTGTCTTACAGCAAAAATGCGTTATGACCATTCTCTATAAGAAATAGGAGATAATTCATGCTAATTATTAAATGGTCCCTTTTTACATGCTCTTCAGTGTAGTGTTTCAGTGACACCCTTAAAAAGCAAAAGTATTATTTTTGCTTCTAATTGCTATTAGTTATCAGAAATTCTTCCTATTCTTTTCTAGGACACACCAACAAAAGCAGTTATACAATCATGCCACAGTGCAAGTTTTCTGTAATCGCTCAAAACCCCTCAGAAGTGCATTATCCTAAACAATTCAGCTTACATTTCTAAAGTATTGATAATTAGCTGGTACTGAAGTAGCAGCAGAAAAGAATCTCATGCCTATTCTGGTAGGAATTCTGTCTTTTGCACTAAGAGCAGAATAAAAGCTTCCATTTTTCCCCCAGATAACTGTGCTCCCACTTGACAAATCATTAAATGTAATAGATCAGCTTCCTCTATTTGCTGCAGTAATCCTTAAAAGTGGAAACCATATCCTATTCTTTTGCAGGGATGTCCAAGCCTAAATTGCTGCATAAGTTAAAAGGGGCAATTAGGAATCAAAAACATAGAAAGAACATACATAAAAAGGTTTCTGGAAGTTATTTACTGTTTCTTGAAATAATGGTACATGAAATGATGTGACTCAAAGAGAATAATACCTTTAAAAGAAATAAGTGACAGATTTTTAGGGTTTTTTTGTCTTGTTAACCCAGACTCATTTTCAAAAAATCGCTTTAGTGCCCAAGTGTCAAAGTCACAAAATCTTTTGGGATCTGAGACACTCAGATAAATTTGCCTCAAACATTTCTAAAATATCCTCAATTTTCAGAGATAAAATTAAAAGTTACTTATTACCCATGATCTAGTTGATTTCTAGAAGAAGCATCTAAATTTTCTTATGGATGATAGGAATATTTCTTTATTCCTAAGAAAAGAGGGGAGTAGTCTAGTTGTCTTTCTACGATGGGAAATTTTGATATGGAACAGCCCAAATACCAAATTTCCCTACAAATGTTTCTATTGATTAAGAATTGAAGAAAACATGGAAATGGGAACTATACTCTTATAAACTTACTTTTGATGCTTATGATGGAGGACTGATCCCCCCCAGCTTTATAGCAATAAACCCCCTCATCAAGACAGGTAATCAAATAAAACTTTCCCAGGAAAAGCAGCAAAACTGGACATCACTGGGCAGTAGCATTAAAGAGGGAAGAGGAATTCACTTCCTTCACCCAGACAAAGTTTTCTGCTATTGGAGATGACAATAAACTCTTCACTCCTCCTTGTCCACAGGCATTTTAACCTGAGGTAGATATGGGACAATCAGGATAACTGCTGGAACAAGGTAATTAATTGAGATTGCTGACACATGGAGTCGTACTGCCAAAACAAATAAAAAACCCAACAAAACAGGTGACTGCTATCTGAAGTTTTTTTTGACTTCTCAGGTGTACTTGATCTCTGTGATGAATCTAAGCTTGTCTTCAAGTAAGTCTCAGAGAGAACGTTGAGTTTGGGCATGAAGGTGTCTGTGAGCAGTTGTTTTAAAGGAAGAATTATCAGAAAACGTGAAAAAGGGAAGTTAGAGATGAATGTGAGGGCATAAAAAGGATGAGGAATTTTTGTGCAGCGTGGTAAGTATTTGATGAATGTTGATAACCAACTTGGCAACAAGAGTAGTACTGTGTTCTCTTAATTTTGAAATATCTTGACATCATAATACAGCAAACATAGTTTTGTTAAGAGCTTGATAGAAATAAGGTTAGATGTTTGAGTAAATTATTTTGTGGGTTTTGTTTTGGTTTTTTGAGGGGGGAGGAGGTTGTCTTTCTTCAGACAGAGGGTGGCAAGTAAAGGAATATGTGAAACAAAAAACAGAGAGAGGAAATTGGAGCCTCTGATTCTCTCACTTTCCTTTTGGTTTTGGAAAGATTACAAAAGCAGTAAACGTGCTGCTCAGGAATTTCTTTTCTCTTTCAGCTCTGGGCCACTTGGAGAGCTTTTACTTTCTTCTGGCCCATCCGTGGTATCCAAGACTTGCAGCAGCGTTAGGCTGTGCAAATTTCACTTTTTTAGGTTGACAAATTGCACCCAAATTGTACCCAAAAAACAAAGTGTTAGGGTGCATCTGATGAGAGAAACAGAAAAGCATAAATTTATTGGAAAACTGTGTGCACCCTGACACTCTAAGAAAGATGATGGAAAATTGATCTGTATTTCGCTGATTTTTACAGTTTTAGTGTTTTTTTCACTAATGTAAAAACAGAAATAGTGATGCTATTTCTTTTTGCTTTTCTAGGCTGTGGATTTGGAAGTGAAGTGATGAAATGTGGTGAGTAGGTTGAGGTGGAGCAGCACTGTAATATGCAAATGATTGCCTTGGTTATATCATCTTGCTTTCCTTCAGTCACTTGTGGCAAAATAAGATTTCTTCCAATGCAAACTTTATTTTCATGGAGAAAGGAGTTAACTTTGTATGTGGTATGGGTTGAAGGGCAATTTACACCTCACTGGGCAGTCTGTGTCAGTTAACTTGATGTGATCTTGCTCTGTATGCAGCACCTTTCTAAAATTTGTGGGACTTCTTAATGTTATCTATTCTTGCTCTGTATTTTTTTTTTTTGTGGGATTGAAAAAAAGAGCAAAATTTTGTGTTTCCTAACTTATCCCAAATCACTCATTGTCTCTTTCAATGGTTTAAGTGTATGAAATGTTCCCAATTCACATTTCAGTGAGATTTTGTGTGGCCACAAGAAGGAGAAATTATTCACCAGCGAGCTTAATTTTTATTATTTGCTCAGGTGTCTTACATTAAATGTAAACCAGAATCTTACCCAATAATGATCTGAATAGGTTCCAGCAGTTCTACTAATTTTTTTTTCAAATGTTCTCTTCCGAATACATATTTTTGTCAGTAGCCACAGCCTTGTGCAGTAGGTAGCTCTGAAACTCTCTGAAGCTCTCTCAGTTGGCTTGTTTAAAAAAACCCCAAATGTTTTCCATTTATCGATACAGTCATCATAGCTGGTATTTCCAGAGTTCTTGTCAGGAAGACTGGCAGAGAATTGACAAGAAGCACTGGTGAGTTGAAGGGAGGCCCCTGTGGATGTGTCTTGGATTCATTCTCACCCCTCCTGTTCGTGTACGTTGTGAGCAGATGTGAGATTTTGAAAAGCTTGGGTACCAAGGAGTGCCACGAAATAGCTGTTTGATTCTGTCTGCAGACGTGGAGAAAGGTACAATGGGAACGTGTGATACTGACAGGATGGGTTGGGAGGAAGTGTTTGTAGTGTTCTCTGTTTCTGGTAGAATTTTCAAGTCAGACGGATGGTTTTGTTCCACTTTTCTTCCCTTTCCCACCCCTCCCTTTTTTTTCTTTTCTCCATGGTGTTCAGATTATGTGTGAGACAGATGCTCAGCCTCCAGCCACCATCCTCCTGTGGCTTTCATGCCTCTAGTTTGATTGAATATGAGCACAGCAATGCTTTTTCTCCTCGAGACAGTCTGACAAACACTCTTTGTGTGAATGGTGCACTCGGTTGCTCTGGTAAACAGAGTTGTCTTTTTATCCAGATGTCAGGAGAAGTGATGACTTCCTCACAGTGCACCTGAATTGTACCATATCTCATTCCTCCAGGGAAGCAGAGGCTGCAGATGTCATCTGATATTCCTTTCAGCTGATTCAGAAATATTTGCCATCAGGCTGAGGCCAAATGCTTCCTCGTTGTGGAAAACCTGTAGATAACAGCTCTTATTCAAACAACTTTTGTAACATTCACGTGGTGGGGCTCTGAGGAAATGTTCCCACCTGAAGGGAGGCATTTTCAGCCACACAGCTGGGCAGCAGGACAGAGAGGAATGCAAGAGCTCAAGCTCCCTTGCACAGCCTTCCCAGCCTGAACTTTGCTGGGTGGGAGGGAGATGATAGGTCTTACAAACTGGAGGAAGAATTGTTTTTCATTGTTGTCTTGGTGGGGAGTTCTAGTTTAGGGATTTTTGGTTGTCGTTTTTATGTAAATTGTTTTTTGAACCTGAAGGTGAAGTCTCTTTTATTTAGAGTGCTGCTTTCAATGAAAGGGAAAGAATTCAGTGTGTTATTGTCAAGGCACGAGCACATTGCTAAGAAATACATTGGTGAGAACAGAAGTCTAGCAAGCCAGACGATTGAGATGACAAGCATAACAAAACCAGGGGTGTTGAAAGGACTTTGACAGTTTTCATTAGAGGTGTTGTCTGAGGGAAATGCCTCCTTTGCCTCCTTTCGGCAGCGAGTCAAGACAGCAGTGTAAGGAATGTTACCTTGGGCACTGAGCCAACTAATTTTGTGGCAGTATTTTAATGCAAAACCCGTTAAAGATTCGACATAAAATAGAGAATATCGGTATACCTCCTGTTTTAAATGTCATGTTCTTGACTTAAAACTATTAAAACTACCTGGGAGGGTTGCATGTGGAAACTTCTTAAACTAGGCATTCTTACCATCCAAAGTCTGATGGACGGTGATATTTGTCTTTGAAGTGGAGCTCTGATTTCAAAGTGTGGCTTTTTCCTGGGAAATCGTCTCAGGCACTTGCTTGCTGGTTCCGACTTTGTGTAACAATGCAGTTAAAAGCTACAATTACCAGAGAGTCTCACTCAATGAAAGAGAGCAGACTGTGGGAGGGAGCACTAAATCTACTGATAACTTCAGGACAGCCTTCAGAGGTTTCCTTTATTTCCCTCAATCACTCTCTTGAACTCGTAAGCAAATAATGCAGCTTAATGAAGTGACTGAAGACACCTTCTAGTGTATTCATGCTACAAATTACTATAAATAGAATAGTTTTATGCCGTAATTCCATCACCTCTCAAATATAGTTCTTGTCCAGCAGAACCTCAGAACTGTGGAAATGTGTGGTCAATTTTCATGTACATTCTGGAACACCACTGTGGTGATTCAGGGATGACTCTTTCCCTGCCTAAGAGCGTGGAGAAATGCATTTCACCTCAGCACGGCTTTCATTTTCAGATAGCTGTTTTGGAAGGGAAGGCATGAACATCAAGCAACTGATTTGGGTGCTAAACTCTGTTAAGATGTCGCTGATTTTTCACGGAAATTGGGTGCTTTACTTTTTTTCCACCCCTAACATTCTGATTGCACTCCCTGCTTATGTAACGTGCATATGTCTTGCTACGCATAACATTTTTTCCCGTTGGCTGATACCTGACAGGCTTGATAAACTTCTACATATTTTAGAGCTTTCTCTGTGAGGCAATTTAGTTTGCACTACAAATGCCCGACTTATTTTCAGTTGTTTGGATCTCAGGTTTAAATCTGGGTGTGGTATTGAAATATAAATCTGTGGGTAGACACTTGCAAATTCTGTCTTCTGCTGGGAATATGCGAATGTGAAGCACAAAATATTAAACTTGAGCTGCTTCCCCTCTCTCTTTTCCCACCCTGTACACCATACACATGTATGCTTTTTGTCCCCTTTCTTGCAGGAGGAATAGAATGTGCATAATTCTGCCACCAACCTGAGTTTTCAGTAGGACTGCCAGCTCCTGCCTTTCAAAATCAAGGGTCAGAGCATGAAATCTGCATCTTTTCAGGAAGATGCAATACCTGTTAATCTAAAGAGAAAGAAAACGATTAGCCACTTAAACTTCTGCTTGCTTTTTTGTTGACCACAATTGGCTTTGACAGAACAAGATTCGTTCAAGATGGATTCTGTATTGAGTGAACTTCCTGATAAATTTGAATTTTTAACTTGTTTTCCTTTTTTCTCGGTATCAGCAGGCAGGACATCTTCTGTGAAATGTAACTGTGGCCTGGGGTAACCTTTCTGCTTTGGGAGGAGTACAGACAAGGTTCTAAACTGCTGGCACCCATATGCCACTATTTTTTTGTGCCACGACAGCAAGAAAATGGCTGAAGATATCCCAACGACTCGTGTTGCACTTTTCAGCCTGGTTTTGGTAGTACACACAAAGCTGGCAATGTTTTTCGTAGACTTCCTTAGGTTTGCAATGTCTGTGAGCAAAAATCACCTCAATATCTGGTGTCTGATCTTCAAGTACTCTGGCCAGCAGGTTCTTGCTGGGGTAAATAAACAGGTGCCTCAGGCTGTTTTCTTCACAGCTCCTCGGAACCTGAGGATGCTGCTTAGGTCTAGATAACCCCACAGCACAAACTGTGTTTCACAAGACATTTGGCCAAATTCTCTGTTGTGGCACCTGCTGTGCCGTTTGTTTTTTTCTGGGTTTGGTGCAGGCCTGGTGGGAATGAGGGGAGAGTCTGTTTTTGCCACATTTTCCAGCCCTACTGTGGAATGTAGAAGTGCATGGCACCCCACTAATGGACAGACTGTGCTGTCATTCTTGGACATCTTCCCAGGTTTCTCACCTTCCCTGTAGTTGTCATCTGATTTAAAAACTGTTTTTGATAGGATAGTGTCTATAGCAGAGAATACACACTTTTTTTTTTCCACCCTGTTGTTGTGGCAGTGTTGAGTGAATCTCCTTCTCAGATGAAAATCTAAAAACTATGTTGAATAGCAGTTCAGCTCCTCAGAAGAGCATTTGGCTGCAAATGCTGGCATAAGCTTGTCCTTGCAGCCTTCTGTACTTACAGATGCCACTGTAAATTTACCCGTTCAGTGAGAGCAGCCATTGGAACAGCGCTTTCTACAGACTTGGACAAGTGCAACAGAAATTTTGCATTTGTGTCTTTATGACTTTATGCCTTTTAAGCAGCTATTTTTTTAGTCAATTGCTTGGTTCCTTCTTTTTGTGCCCAAGTACTCTTTTGTTGTTTTTCTGCTGTGGAATCTTTTATACTGGCAGTTTTGTTTTTTTTTTTTTTTCCCCCTTGTTCTGTGAAAATGTGTCCCAATTTAACTTCTTAACAGCTTATTTTAGTGGTTTTGTTTCATTCCCTGCTGTGAGGAAGTGCTGTAATAATAGATTATTTTTCTGAGAATGACGGTGCTTTTTTCTTGAAAGTGCAAGGCTAATAAATGTGGTTGATATTAAATGTACCTGAAAACTCCAGGTGATGATGGGAGGATCTGAGCTCTTGTGGTAGACAACTAATGGTGGCTCACAAAACCTCTTCAAGCCTCACGATCAGGTTGTGGTTGACAGTAAAACAACAAAGAGAGGCCTGAATAGGTCGTGTGCTAAGCTTCTCCTGTGGAATAATGAGAATTCCAAGAGAGGAGAATTAGAAGATTTTTTGGGATTGTGCTTAGTTTACAGTGATCCTACAAGGAGGGTGACCTCTTGGGTATACCCCAGGAGATTTGGGATCAGGCTAGAGGCTCTGCTAAGAACTTTCTTTTTGATGAATGTTCTTTGAGTTTTTCCGTGGCCTCAGCTCTTTTACGTGTCTGTTGTCAGGTAGAAACGGGTCTTTCTGGAACTCTTCTTTAAAGCAAAAGAAAACCCTCTGCAGAATAAAGGAACAAACCCAAATCCCCAAAGCTGGAATGCCAGCCATGCTGCGTAATGCCAACATCTGATCTCCCACAGCACCCTGTACAAACTTTTTTTTTATTTCAAGGAAAGGGCTTGACTGAATATCCAATCTTCTTGGATCTGCATATCATTCTACCTGCCTAAACATTTTTTTTCCAAAACCCTGGTGATAATAGGTGTGTTTTTCTTTATTGGCTGCCTTCTCTCTGTGTTGCCAGTCTTACTGCATAAAATAACCAGGATTGTGCCAGAACTTGGTCCTTGAAAGAACTTCTTGGGTTTTTGTGTGCATTTGTTAATATTTCCTCTTCCCCCCCCCTTCCTTTTTTGGATGTCATAATCTACATTCTGCAGTAAAGGGGTAAAACACAGAAACATGACAAAAGAATATCATTATTCATTTTTCAGTGGGTGCATGACAGCTTGGGGACTACTTTACCATTTTTTTCCCTCCCAATTTGCCTTTTTGTTATAAATATGAAATGACTGAACATAATGGCTTTCCCCCCCAATATTCTAAACAGTATAAAGGCAAGGAAGGTGTTGAGTGATGCCTGCCTTGCTTTCTCTTACTGGCTTATAGGTATTTAGCAGACATTTGTGAGCATATAGAGATATTTTACTAATATTTCGTGGTTTGAAGTATTATGAAAGGAAATAGCCTATGAAAAGTACAAAAACCTGATTTTTCTCTGAAATGTCAGTGAGCCAGGTAATTCTTCATGATCAAATACAGTAAGAACAGAGAGCCTGAAGTATTTTAATCTGAGCGGAATTCATTTGTTATGTAAATTAAGTGGGAAAATTGTGCAGATGTGAGAATAGGACATTTCACATTCTAAATCCAACTACTAATGTCATTGCACCAGTTCATCTTTTATCAAAAATTTTAGCAATTTTCTGTTAAACTGAATAACAGGTATGTGGGAGAACTTCATCATGTAATGAGTAAAGGTGTTTCACTTTAAAGCTACATATATAGAGTTTGTATATATAGATAATCTTATATTATTTGCCTGTTCCTTTGAGTTGTTAATTATTTGAAGTAATCAAAGCTCTGCAAGACTTTAGTGTTTCAATTCACTCATAATTTCCAACTAGGTTTTTATATAGTAGGCTTCATCTGCTCCTATTTATTTTAGACAAACTGTTCAGTCACAGCTCCCAAATCAAGAAATCTTTGTGAGCTTTGTAAACTTGACTGTCAAAGCACAGCAATTTTCAGAAATTTTCTTAAATGTATGTCTCCCAATGATCCCTCTGTTTCTGACTCTGCATGTGCAATACTGTTTTGCATTTCTAAGCTGTAGAATTTTGCAGGCTATATAGAATACTCTATTTAAAATATGGAATAGATAGGATTTATAAGAATAATGTCACCTGACCTCCTATAATTCTATAGGGCTGAAAAGTCTGAGGTAATCAGTTAGTAAATGTTTGTTATTAAAGCAATGACAATCTATAAATAGAGCTAAAGTAGAAGCTGTGCAAGGTATAGTCTTCCAGAATTTACCAATGGTTATTTCAACTGGTTTAGTTGCTCAATTAATCCACAAATAGATTAACCACAGCAGGTTCATCAGTGTTTCAGGCTTGCCATCCTACCTCTCCTTTCCTTATGTTTTTCTCTTCTCTCTTTTTTATTTTTATTAAATTATGGAAAGTATTTATCTATGTTTGAATACAGATGGTAAACCTCTAGAGGTGTTTTTGGGAGGTGAAGCTTCAGGGGTTTGAAAGATAGACATTTACATTTAAAGTGCAAATTATTTGGCCTAGTGGGTTGTTATGACTTCAGGGCCATTTCTGCCAGTGTTTCTCTAAATGTGACACATGGGACTGACTTCTTCAGCCTTCATAAAGATGAAGGTTACCAGAGCATGAAACTTTACAAACAAGTTCTATTGATATATGTTGAAGATTTTACTCATTTCCATTTAAAGTGGAAACCAGTTTATAGCCTTGTAAAATGGAGGATCCTGATAATTGTTTTTAGCACTAAAAATAACTGATACGGCTGCAGAGTTACACAGCACTTCACAAATGCAAAGTAGGAGTCAGCCTGAAACTGCTCTGAGGCTTAAATGCAAAACAGAGACATAGTCTTGGAATAGAAAACAATACAGTGAAGGAGAACAGGAGATGGTGAGGAAAAAGAAAGTATAAAAAGGGGTTTTTCTTGAAGTGAGAGAGCCGTTATGGAGAAGGAATAACCGTAAAGAGCAGTGTATGTAAAAATAAAGATTAAACAATCAATGGATCCTCCAGACAACAGCCAGGGGTTTCTATCCATAGTTCAGGAAAGTAGACTTCGAGGTGAAAAAACTCTTGAGAATGATTAGACTAAACCCGATAGAATAAACTGGCCTAAAAAAACATCAATGAAGCATGTGGAAGAAAGGGGCAGAGAAAAGTAAGAAATGATTCACTTTTCCCTAGACTTAGGGGAAAGGAAGCAAAGACATGTGGTTGAGGCAGGCATGTCTGCCAAAGTGAGAAGGAAAACTGAGTGGTATTGAAGCTATAACAACAAATCGGCTTGAACAGTTTGAGCAGTCTGTCTGCAGACTTCCATTTGCATATTTGATGCCTTTTGCTTTTTAGTGCTGTATCAGTGGTATTTCTTTCTTGTTAAAGGGAGATAGAGTTAGATTCAGTTATTGTTATTGATATCTGCTTTGGCAGTTCACATTTGGCATGAGGGGCCCTTTAGTGGAGTAAGAGGAAAGTTAAGAAAGGCTGAAGGGATGCGTTTATGTTCAAAGAACTTGGAGAAATCCCTAAAATCCCATTAATGTGTATTCAAAACAGCAAACGGAGAGAGAGACTGAAAGACACATTTGACACTATGCCTTCAAATAATAAATGTGTCTTGTTCTACACTCTGTTGTGCATGACAGTTCTGGGATAGAGATAACAGCAAACCTGTTCCCTCAGTCTTCCATCTGTGAAATCATGCCCAGAAGGATCAAAGGAAGAACACAGACCTGAGGTCTTCCAGTGCAGACTGGTAACCAGTCTCTAACCATGGTGTCTGTAGAAGTTTATAGGTATTTGACAGGCTTACAGATGAGTTTTACAAGCTCCTTTACATTGCTCCTTCAGATTATCCTGGCCTCCTGAAGGTCCTTTTGGGTACAGACACGGCCCCAGCTCACAGACATGGCCATTTGTATCTGTCACCTTGCGAGGCAGAAATGGAATGTGAAAGCCTTGGGGCAGGAAGCCTTGGATGTTTGATGCAGGCTGGGTCACTGAAGGGAAAAAAGGCGACCAAAACCTCCTTCCTTTTATTAACAATACGGGGAGGAGATAGCCCTGTTGATATAAAACTCCAAAGACTGGTAAGAATGCCTCTGATATTGATATGTGACTTGAAAGAATGTAAGTTATTTCGCTGGCACTCTCGTCTCAAAAAGTCTAAATCAGTGTAACAGTCACAAACGCCTGTGATGAATATCGTGGGTAGGGCGGTGCTCTGGCATTTTTGGTGGTGATTTGGTTGGGTTTTGTTTTTTTTTTTTTGGTGTGGGGTGTTGGTGTTGTGTTTTCTGGGTCTTATGGGATTATTTTTGTTTGTTTGTTTGTCTGGTGGAATTTTTCTACTTATGTCGCTTGTCTCAATGATTTCTGAAAAGCAGTAGGAAGTGTGGAGCTGCTACAGATGGTTGTGCACATGCCTTCCTCTGCTGAGTAGGCTTTCTGCTCCTGTCCAAACTTTCTCCTGAGCTTTTTCAGGGGGGGGAAAAAAAGAAAAAACCCTCTCCTGGTGAGATTCCTGTATTTCTCACATCAATAATTCATAATGTTCATTCCCTTGCTGCTCTGAAGAAAGGCAAGGAAAGAAGGAAGATTGTGGTAGAGGGAGGTGGAGAAGCAGGTTATTTCGGGAGAAAAGGACTGAGAGGTAATATAATGTGAAAGTGGATTGTAACTGCTCTCAAACTCATCTTTATTGCCCTGAAGACTCTAAATTATCTTTTCATAAAAGCCTGCTTCTGTGAGACGTGTGTTCTAGTCCCTTTCTGCTCAAGAGGTCTCAGGTTTCAGTGCTGCAGAATGATTACCTTGACAATCGATGAGCTTACACTAATCCACCTGTGATTTCCCATTTGAAATTATTTACTTACCGGAAGTCACATGTAGATGACAAAACTGAGCTGAAACTGGAAGAGTTCTGTTAAAAATGCATTTGTTTCCATTAGTTCTTTCTGAGAATTTCTTAGACCTGAGCTTCTAAGAGTTGTGGTGCTCCAAGGAGCTGCTTCAAGTGGGAAGGCGCACTCGAAGCTGACGAGTGGGAGGGAAACTTTTCCCTCGCTTCTCAGGGAGAGCTGTGGGACTGCTGATGTACCAAGTGATCCTTGCTCCACGGAGGCTTTGATCAGCTGATGCTTCCTTTGCCCTCCCTCAAACGCGTTTTCCTGGGAGAGAGGTGTGTGTGATCCCATTTCCATGGCAGTGCCACTCATCACAGGCCTCCTCGAAGTCCTGCCTCTCTTCCCTTTGGCTGCCCCTGCTGCAGGCAGCTCTCTCCACAAACACTCCCTGCCAGTGTTTCTTCATGGAACTTCGAACTGCAGTGATGTAGGGTGGGCCTAGATTTGCTAAATGTATCCAGGAATTGAATGCTAGGTGAGAGAAGTGTAGCCTGACCAATATTTGTTTTTTGAGAAAACATTATTAGTTGGCTTTTCCTCCATAATACTTCAGAGTGAAGCCCTGAATGGAGGAGAACCTTTAGCAAATCCTGTGTGCTGAATATTTGCAGAATGTGGTTTCTCAGACTCTGCTTTTCTACTCCAACACTGTGATTTTTGTGAATTTCTATTTCTGTCCCAAATGCCATAAATGCCCTTGGTTAAGGGCTTGATTTCCACTAAAATGTTTGGAGTCAGGAATCTGACTGATACCAAAGACTGATATCAGTCAGATACCAGTGTTCTTCTCTGGACTTTCTGAGAATTACCTTGTGAATAAACTGAATGTTTTCACGCAGCTCAGCAAGTTTTTTCTGACAGAAAACCTAAGACTACAAGGCTTAGCTCAGCTGGTCAGAACATGGTGCTGGTAATGCTGAGGTTATGGGTTCAGTCCCTGCATGGGCAAGCCACTTAAGAGCAGGACTTGATGATCCTTGTTGGTCCCCTCCATCTCAGGTTTTCACAGAATCACAGAATATTCTTACTTTCTCTAGTTTCTGAGAATTTCCAAATAATCTCTAGAAAGTTTTCATTTCAAACAAGAGAAGATATTTCCCTCCCACCTTTTCACTTTCATGTTCCTGCTTCAAGTTCTTGTCTTATTTTTTAAAGATTATTTGCCTCTGTCCCCCTTTCACCACAATTTTTTTTCATGGGAGAACTATTGTGACAAACAGGAAAGTGCTTAGGAGACTTGGGTGGGGTGTCATTTTTCGCTCTCACTGGTTTATTCTGCTTGCCTCGGGTGGTGGTAAAATGATTAATATTTAAGATCGGAGATGTCTGGCTAACAAGTTTATCCTAAATAAAAGAGCATTCCTTTCAACTACAGAGTGTTTGTGATTGTTTGCAGGTGCCCACTACTGCACTGAGGTAACACTGTGTGTGCCACTCCTGCAGGCTCAAACAAGAGCCATCTCAAGATGTCAGACTGGTTGCTGTTTGCCTTTTTAGAAGTGTTGTTTTTCTTTGTGTGTGTGTTGTTTTTTTGTTTGGTTGGTTTTTTCCCTTCTGAAACACCGTATGGGTTGGGTCCTTGAAATCACTTGGCAGAGAACAGAGGAACAGAGAGGGAAGTGCTGTTCAAATGTTCTCTCACTATGATCATAGCTAAGGAGGCTTTTGTCTGCCCTATCCTGAATTATATCTTCATTTGGAGTGCTCAGATCTCCATCTCGAAAGCTCAGTTTGTCCATTTTTGAAGAGTCATTAATAGTCTGATGTTCTAGAGAATATTTTGAGAAGTTGGTTGAAAAATGTTATTAAAGTGGTAGTAAGTCACTCTTTACCCATTCTGCAGAAAAATAGAGGACAGAACATGTACTTTCATTAGTATTCAGGTGTGAAGGATAAGAATGGAAAATGGCTGGTAGGGTTTTGTATGTATAACTTTCTGAATCTGCTATTTCAGACTTGCATTACCATGACTTATTTGTAAAACAAGACTTATAGACCAAATCTCCCTCTTTCTGTGTACAAGACAAATCTGGGATCATAAGAATTTTGCTCAGTGCTGAAACAAGCAGGAAAAAGTCTTTCTGTTGCCTGTGAGCAGCCCTGGGTTCATAAACAGGTTTCACCTGTCTATAGCTTGATGAATGATAATGTTGCTCTGAGCTGGGATCGATGCAGGATAAAGCAAGGCTTGCTCTGGGCATGTCAATACCGTTTAAAATATGACTTGTTTCAGCCGGATAAATGCCAGGCAAGATACTGCTGACATCTAAAATGTAAATAGCTTTGCTTTTGTACAGAATGTGTCCACTCCACGCTCCCTTCTACGCAATTTTTATATCCTGACACCTCCCTGGATTCCTGCATTTGCTGGCCATGAGGTTCATTAGAGTTACCACATGGATCACCCAGTAATCCACCCATCCTTGTTAGTTAATTGCAGGAACATCTGGCTGCTTGGAGGACAGGTTTAACACTGTTTCTGCCAGTTCAGCTTGAATATAACTTCCTGCCATCCCAGTCAAAACCAGTATGAATAATTTTGGAAATAAGTCCGTTTCAAATTTATTTAGCATCTGTTCCAGCACTCCTAGATCTAAATATTGAGCTTAAATGTAGTGAGGCTTTAAAACTGGGATCTTTATCTATAACTGGTTGTATGAGTTTGGGTTTTTTTATACATAATTTTTTATACATAGTTTAATTAAGGAAGGCATGAACTAAAAGCCTATGCTAGTTGTATTTCTGCACCCCAAACCTATACAGGTACATATGTTTTTGCCTTTGCAGAATTTCATTAACCTCAGGTCAGTTTGCAGTCTGCCTTCCTGCATAATAATGGAGAACCAGAAAATTGTTTGGTCCATTGTACCTTGGATTTGAGGGAAATGCTTTTAAAAACAAACCCAACATGAGGAAAAAAAAGTTTTAAAATCAGTTATTATTTGAATCTTATTCAATTTAAGTCAACCAGTAGTCCAGAAAGAGAAATACAGGACAGAAAATTAGTTGTTGAATATTTGTGTGTCTTTGGGCTTCTCTAGGACTTCTGTTGTGGGAGTTGCATACAACAACAAGGATGCCCCTCCTATATACTTCTAATGTATTATGAGCTTTTTGTTTTGCTTTGTCTTTGTTGTTTTGGGGTTTTTTTTGTGGTGTTTGGTTGTTTTTTTCTGTATTACTAACAGCATGAAATAAACAACCTCAGTATTAGGGGGTGAGTGTCAAAGCTGTGCATGTGGAATCACATGCTGAGAATGGAAAGGGAGCAAGCAAGCTTTAAAAATATCTTCCTGCAGGAAAAGAACTTGAAGATAGAACAAAATCTAGGAGTATTTCTCTCATTCGGTATTTTTGTGCTTTGTGCTGAGAGGTGTTTTGGGGAAAGCCAACAAGAAGAGTTAATATAAATATGCCAATACTCATTGAAAATCCCCGTTTCATCATTTCACTAATGGTGTGCTGGAGAGCACAAAAGCAGTTATATGACTATTCCTGGTTCTGAAAAAACTGCTGTGTGTGCTGAAAAGAGCCCTAATTTGTAGACCAAAAGCAGAACATTCCAGTCCTGGGCATATTTTGTAATCACTTACAATTTTGACAGGGTTAGCCTGCAGCAGAATGAAAATAAGTGTTGAATTCACTTGATGTGTAATTTCTCTGAAATAATCAGGTGTTTTCCATGTGAAGTCAATGGGAGAGAGGGGAAAAATGCCCCAACCTCTCCTTAAATTTTTTTTTTTTTTTTTTGCATTTCCTGTTTTTTTCCTTATCATAATGTGGACTATCACTAGAAAGACTTTCTTGTAATCCAGTCAGTGGGCAGGGGGAAAATACTGGGCAGTGTCAAAAGGCCACTAAAATAATCTAAGATTGCCTTTAAGGAGAGAGAATTTGAGCTTTTCATAATGAATCTTCAGAAATGTGTTCTATTCAACCTTTTGAACCACACCTGAACTATAAAAGAAATGTAATTATGTTGTTAGAGTTGGGTGTTTCACACAGAATTGCAAGAAAGCTCAGTGGCCAGTAGTTGAGTTTACATTAAAAACCCTTGAAATTAAAACTAAGAATCCTTCAACTGAGCTTAACTAGGCTCAAAACCACTTAATCCATGCATAGGTTGTAAGAATAAGATCTCTGTTGAAATACTGAAAGCAACAACAACAACAACAAAAATCAGCTTTAAGTAAAACCTATTTATTATACTTTAAATTAGATCATGGGGCAAAAGCCAAATCATCAGATTAGATGACCAAAATGTTTCTTTATAACTATCAAATCAAGGTCCTGTGAGAGGGATCACAGTGACCAGCAGACCTCTGGAAACTTTGCAGGGTAAACAGATACTGACTCATTTTATTTTACATAACAGCATCCTTAATTCAAGTCTACCATATCTCTTGGCCATATCATACTTTTTAATGCCTTTTTTTTAATGTGTTCCTTTGTATCCAGCTCGTTTTTCTGTAATTTCTTCAGGATTTTTTTGTAAATATTTCAGTAAAACTTTCTTTCTCTGTTTGGTGCAATATCAGGCAGCTTGCTGTGGAACTCAACCACGTATTCTAAATTTGCTACAGAGAACAAAATATTTAAAAACAGGGTGGAAGGGGAAGTAAGTTACCTTAAATATAATTCTGAAAATAAACTGCTTTTATTTTTTTCAGCCTACCCATAACTCTGAAAGTATCAAGAGCATAAAGTTCTGCTGAAAATATGTAAATTCATGTGGTTATATGCATTATGAGATGCATATGCTTCTCCTTCACCATCATCTTTTTCTTTCCTCTCCACCTTTATGTGAACTCTTGACTGCAATTCTGCAGGACTTGTGAATTAATAAACCTTTTTGGCAAAATACCTAAAAGTTAAGATGTTGTTTGAGCTCTCAAACTCTGAAAAGCAGTGCTTATAAAAATTTCTGCTGTTCAGAACTGACTTTTTTCCACTTTGGATTTTTATTGCCTCTGGACAGGTTAAAGAAGTAGGGCCTAAAAATGAACCTTCTTTTGAAGGTAGCAAGTATTATTGAGTGCTTCTAGGGCATAAGATGATGTTATTCTCTAGATCATGTTAATTGAGACATCTTCATGCCAAAAAAGAAAAGTGTATGTGCTCCTCAGACTGTATTACAGACTGACCTAACAAAAATCTTTGTACATATTATAACATGAGGCAGCAATATGCAAAGGAAGAAAGACCAGAGAAAGAAGCATGATTTTATTTTAAAATTTTTATTTGTTGTAGCAGTTGGTGACTTATTTAAAATGTGTTTAATAAAATGAGTTAACTTAATTTGCAATGAGTAACACTTGGAGAATGGGAACCTGTATGCTGGATAATGATGAGGAGTGGCTGCCTGAGCTTTAAACTTGCTTCATCCACACTAACTTGATTTTCTTGGCATGTGCTAGATGAAAAATATTTTCAAAGCTTTTTCCTCAGCAGCAAAATGCTTTTATAATGAAGCACTTGTAAAACAGTGTAGCATGAACTGAAGATCACAGTGCCATGAGAATATATAGACACGAGGGGAAAAAACCCTGTAATTTCATTACTTTTTTTGCTGGCAGTATATAGGACCTGGTTATTTGTTTGCCTCCTCTTCTGCACCTGATATTCATTATTTTCATTATTAATATAAACCTGTGTGTCTATTCAGATGTCATTCGAGAAGTAAGATTTTGCTGTCGCGTATGTCTTGATAGGTTTTTGTTTCACACTAAAGATGACTTTTTATTTCTTTTAGCAGTATGGTTCCTCATTTATTACTTTTTTTATCTTCAGTTCAGTGGGTGGGATTGTTAACTGTGGAGTTAATTTAGCTGTGTAAGCATGTACCCCACCGTTCTCCTGAAGTGTGGGTCAGGGGTAAGATTGTTAGCTACAGGACTAACAGAACTACAAACCCTAAATGGTCTGCTTTTTTCAGCAAAAATTCTTAGATACATCAACTAATAAGCTCTTGTTGAGTTAGTATTTCATAAAATGGTTTGGGTTGGAAGGCACTTTAAAGATCATCTCATTCCAACATACACATGGATTCATTCCACCATCCCAGGCTGCTCAAAGCCCCGTTCAGCCCGGCCTTGAACACTGCCAGGGGTGGGGCATCCACATCTCCTCTTGGGCAGCCTGTTCCAGAGCCTCACCACCCTCACAGCAAAGAATTTCTTCCTGAAATCTAATTTAAACCTTTCCTCCAGCTGGAGGCGTTTCCCCCTTATCCTGTCACTCGCTCCATGCCTGTGTGAATGGCCACGTGCAGGTAACCAGGGTGACCATCAAACCACAGCTGAAATGTAAAGGGGAAATTCATTTCATTGCCTTTCTAACAACGCTGGGCAGCAGAGACTCGCAGGGATGGGGACTCCAGGGACAGGGACTCGGGCTCTGTTAGGCTCAGTTCATCCAAGGGCTGCTGCCTGCCCCAATATTCAAAGAGCTTTGTGCACACACAGTTTATCACAAGGCTGTGCCTTTATGATTTCTCTCTCCCAGCAGGAGACTCAAGCTTGTGTTTCAGAATGTGTTGTCTCCAGGCAGGAATTCCCCCTCTCAAAGCAGGCGAAGGATGAACAACGATAGGTATAATGAAGGAAGTTTTCCCACAGCAACATTGTTTGCATTCTCAGCTGCAAGGTAGCCTTGAGCAAAGCTATTCCTTCTTCACCAAATCTTCTGCTTTTAACCCTTTCCTCCCTATGATGCCCTTCTAAGAATTCCATCCTTCTTGTAGCCCCCTTTTAGTACTGGAAGGCTGCTCTAAGGTCTCCCCAGAGCCTTCTCTTCTCCAGGCTGAATGACCCAAACTCTCTCGGCCTGTTTTCATAGCAGAGGTGTTCCAGCTCTCTGATCAACATTTCCAGTCAGTGGAAAAGGGACTGGCAGTCCCTGGACTGCCGTGACTTCTCAAATGTTCCGGATAGTGGCTTAGCTACTTCCTCAGGCAGTTCCCTCAGGACTCATGGATGTATTTCATCAAGACCCGTGGATTTGTGCACCATTTAGTTCCTTAGATGTTCTTGAGCCTGGTCTTCTCCTGCCCCGGGCCTGTCCAAGTGAGACATTGCTGTCCAAGTCCTATTCTCCCTCACTCTGGAGCCATCCCAGGCATCTGAGAGTAGTGAAATGGCTCTTTCCTGAGCAGCCTCGGGGCTCAGGAATCCTCCCTGTGCCTGGCAGGACAGCAGTGGGTGCTCCAGAGCGCTGAGGCCCTGATAACATCATAACATCATGATAACATCATAACCTGTGCATCCTATTTCTTATGGCTGCTGCCCTGGCTCCGTGGGAGATGAGGGTGGCAAGCTCTGCAGTGCTCCTCAAGGAGGCATTCCCTTGGTCTTGTCACTGTCATCCAGCAACAAAAGACTGATAGCCTTGGGTGGTTGATGGTTCTGTTCATCTCCAGCGGCCTCTGCTCTTCCTTCCTCAGCTCCTGCTAAATTACTCCACCAGCTTCTCAAGGACTTCCTCTCAGATGTCTTTCACCCACCTCCAGGCCACCCCTGGCAGTGGGAGCAGAGGATGCTCCCTTTTATCCTGCCCTGGAGCTCCCTGACTGCTGCATTGCAGGATGTGAAGAGGAGCTCATGGAGCCTGCCCATGCAGAGAGCCCTGACCCCAGCAGCTGAGCTGGGCTGATCCTGATTCATCACCTCTGCTCCAGCCAGCTCCACCCTCATCAGCTTTCTGTTCCTTGCACGAGATCAGTGAGTATTCCTGGTGCAAAGAGAAATGCTGCTGAAATGTCTGCGAACTGACAAGAAGTCTGAGTGCAGCAGTGAGGACTGTAGGGCAGGGTGAAGAGAGACACTAACACTCCTTGTAGACAGGAGCAAAGTGGCAAAGAATTCTTGGAAAATGGTTTTCTTCTCTGTGGTGACAGCTTGAAGTGATAATCTTTAAATAAATCTTTAAATCTCTAAATTAAGTTAGTAAATAGGAATAGAAATGACCCTTCCATCTCTACTGGATATTCACCTCATATTTGCTTATCCTGAACAATCAAGCATTAAAGACAGTATTTCATTTTATTCAAGAGTATACCAGAAGTTATATGACTACAGATAGTGACATGGGGGTAATCTTGAAATGCTTCTTTTTGCTCTGAACTGATCCCTTCTTCACCCCCTCCCCCCCATCTTTATTAGACAAGTATTTCACAAAATTCTGGGTAAAAACTTAAGCTTTGGAAAATAAATCCGTGCTCAAGTTATGTCTTGCTGCTGCTTCAAAAATGCTGCTGAGATGATTTTTTTCCTCCAGGTCCTGTGTTGGCATATTGAATAATACAGGCCTAGGTAGTTTCATGGGATACCTTTCAATCTTATGTGACATCATTTGTAGTAACTGGTGTTGCTTTCCAGCACCACCTACCCCTTATTGTTGCATGGTCTTCTTTTGCCAGGTTCCTTGAGATTTCTGTGTGGTGCTGGGATAAAGCTACTGCTAAAACCCAGATGAATTCACACAGTCTTCCTCTGCCTGCCCAATCTTCCACTGAGCTGTAAAAAATTCTCAGGGTAGATTGTGCCAATATCTGTTTCTCAGTTGTTTTGTGTTTTTGTTTTTTTTTTTTTTAATTGCTTCCTGTGTCTTGCTGAGTTCTATAGGGAATGCTTAGAAATATAGTCATAGTTTCTTGATTGTTTGTTTGTTTTCTTTCTCTCTTTCTCTCTCTTTTTCTCTCTCTCTTTCTTTTTCTCTCTCTCTCTTTCTTTTTCTCTCTCTCTCTTTCTTTTTCTCTCTCTCTCTTTCTTTTTCTCTCTCTCTCTTTCTTTTTCTCTCTCTCTCTTTCTTTTTCTCTCTCTCTCTTTCTTTTTCTCTCTCTCTCTTTCTTTTTCTCTCTCTCTCTTTGTGCTTACTTAGTATTGTGCTTGTATTGCCAACAAGTTCAGAGGTTGAAATGCATTTCTGAGTCATCAACACGAGAATTAAGACAAAGGCTTCTGGAGCTGCCTGGGAATCCAAACACCAATGTCGCGCTAAACTGAGAAGAAACAAAATATCCTGACTCCTTAGCATCATTGGTTTGTACAAAACTTAGTATTTAGCCTAATAGCAAAACCATCTTCTTATTAAATTACATTTGTGTCAGCAGAAAAGCTTAGAGCTTTTTGCACACAAAAAGGCCATATGCTGAAAAATACAAAGTTCATCCTAAAGGTCTTGTTTCTATTTTGCCTTCAGATCAACTGGAACTCTGTTTTGCAAATGTTAGCATATTAGAAGTCATTCCCCTGTTTATTTTTTTCTCTTCTTTGTTCCTGAGATTCCTGTTCCAAACTACCAGGCATCACCTTAGAGTAGCAGCAGCTGCTGTGGTGGGGACAGCATCTGTGGGGGGAAGATTAAAAGCACCAAGATGTGTGTTCAGCAACTTCTGTAAATGTCAGATTTAAATTTGTTTCTGCACGTAAGTCAGGATCCTCAAACCTAGAAGACAGCTGTTGCTCCAGGGGGACTGAGACTCCACCTTGGGATATGATGGAGAACTGAAAAAAATCTGGTCTTTGGTGCAGAACTTTGTTCAAACTCTGCTTGGGGAAGGAGCTGTTCAAGGTACCAAACCTACTTACCATCTATCTCAAACCCATAGAAAACATCACCTTGATTAACAGCCGTTTTTAAGATTATCTTTTAAGACAACACAAGCCACTCTGGCAAGCTGCTGATGATAGTCTTCTAAAATGCATTTCTCAAAGTGTTTGCGTGGGTTGATATTTCATTTTTGCTACACTTCTGGATGTACAATATAGTTCTAGAAGGACAGGAAACTCACAAAGGACCCAATGCATCCTCTATTTCTACCAGAGGACAGATATTTTTTCTGAGTGAAAGCAACACAAAGCATTCTAAGCAACTTAAAAGCTTTTAAACAATGATAAGTCTAAAAACCTCAAATATGCACTAAATACACAATTTTTTTTACATGGAATAAGGAAAAAATAGTTGTCTCATCTTACTGTGTTTCTGCATTTCATCCATGCATTTTTATATCGTACTTTGCAAATAAAATATTCTCTCTAGTTTTAAGACGGGTCCCTGGGTTTTCCTGGTCTGTGAACAGGCACTGGATTTTACATTATAATTTATTTATTTTTTACAAATACGAATAAATTTTAATGAGCATTTATGAACGTTTATATTTACAGAAAACTTTCAATATGCAAACTATATCCCTTTAAAATGCTCTGTAAACTAAGTGAGGCTTAAAGGATCAAACCCAAGCCTTCCGAGCCCTGATGTGTCATCAAAACTTGATAAACATTCTTAATCCTTAGGAGTGTTCTCCCACACTTCCAGACATTTTTGTGGGTTGAGATTTATCCACGTAGGTCTCATGCAGATCTCAGGACTCCATAACAAGTCCAAAGCATGATTGGTAAAATACAGTGAGTTTTTAATGAGTAATAACAGCTTTCTGTGCCTCTTTGGTGTTTACAGCCAGAAGAAGAGTAAAAGATATTTATTCTGCCTCTTGGTGTACAATAATTTTTAGCATGTGCTGTTTTAAAAAGAATATGCATCTCTACTTCTAACAAATCTTTTATTTCATTCTCTTTTTCTAAAATTGTATGTTCGAAATATCTCAGTCTTGTCTGTTATAAAGCTGTTGGCAAGTAGCTGGATTAAAAAAATGTTTTAGGTAGAAAAAGCAAAAGATGGAGGTGGAGATTAGTGGGTTTCTACAGCTTCTCAAGTACCAGTCTTTTATGAGTGACTTTTCCAGGTGACTTTTATGAGGGAAACATGGATCTGATCCAGAATTTCTTTAAGCTGCAGTGCATGAAAACTTAACCAACTCTCAAGTGAAGGACACGTGACAAGGTGTACCTTTCACACTTTGGTTTATTAATGACACCGGTAAACAGAGATAATCTACGATTAAAAACTATTTTTGATAGGCACTGATTATTAGAAACATTTCTTCAGATTTGAAACAGATTTAGATTCTGAGTATCTTTTCTACCACAGAGCCAGAATTTATATCTAAAGAAGACAGAATACAGCAAGTAGAGCTCATAGCTGCTGCAGTAGATCATTTTATGTATTTTTCATTTAATTCTATTCACTATCCCAATTAGGGTACAGAAAAAAAGGCATTTCAAATGGAACTTGTTTTACCATTCCAGCCTTGCTCTTGTGAAATTTGGAAACAACACAGCCTGCAAAGACCAGTGGTTCATTTACAATTCTATTAAATTAGTCTTTGTATGTCTGTATGCACACAATAACGCAGTAGCTGTGTGTTATTAATGAATACAGTGAAGCTGCTTTTTAAGATGTATTTTATCTTCTTTTCTCCCCTCCTCCTTTTTTTTTTTTTTTAAGTCTAGTTGAAATTCATTTCCATGGGGATAAGAAAAATGAAAAAGCTCAAATTCCCTCTAATTTGTAGTTTTCCAAATGTTTGCTGTAGTCCTTCCCCAGTCACTGGGCAAATATTATTGAGATAAAGTATTGTTCCATATTTAAATATAACCAGATTTTTTTTTAAGAGCATATGAAAATATTGACAGTACTTTTAACTTCAGAAATAACTTATTTGTTTCTTCCAGCCTCAGAAAATAAATCGCATAGCACTAAATATTGAACGAGTCTTTTAAAGGCACAAGACCTCTATTTCTGCCTGAAATTGTAGCCTCCAAAGCCTGGATCTGACAATAAGTGTTGCTTGTTATTCATTTGATAAAGAAGGAAAAAAAGTGCAATGGGGTTTTAGTTTGTTTGGACTAGGTAGGATTTTAAATGGTTTGGTTCTCTCATTTCCCTGATCATGTGCTGTAAGTGCTGTATAAAAAAAATTAAAATAGGTAAAATTAAAGGGTAGATTTTAATTTTTCTACATGTCTTTTCATATATTTAATTCCTACTTAAGCCTGGTTTTCCTGATGTGCAGAACATAGAAAACAGAGGCAAATGTGTTTCAAGGAAGGTCTTTGCAACTACCACAGGCAGAGTCAAGCAGTTCCAAACCCATTCAAAGAGGTTTTGTCTTGTTTGTACTTACTGCAGAATTAGACCTGCTTATTAAACAGATTCATGATTCAAGGCTTCAAGGCTCTCTGGGAGCTGCAAGAGCCAAGCTCTATTCTCTGCTGTTTTGGTACAATAAAAAAACATTCTTTTCTTACAGCTTCTGATTTCATGGACTAGTAGGTTTTTCTATAAATGGTGTAACTGTGTGTCTGCTTTTGAATTCCTCTCCTAGAGGAAGGATAATGCTGACAGTAACTACCATATCCAGATTTCTTTTCTTCGTTTCAAAAGGCCATGCTCAATGTCGGTATTTCTACAGCAATTTATTTCCAGCATTTCCCTGTCTTTATTTTTACGCTGCAAACTGCACACAATTGTCTGAGAAAACTTGCTTCAAACAAAAAATTGTGCTTTCAGAAAGCTAACAGGAAATCTTAGGCCATTCAAAATAGAGTGGCACAACAATATGTGACTGGCAGCTAGGCCTCTAATGACAGTATGGTGATTCAGAGCTCTAATAGTTTTAAATGCTCTGAAAATAGAAAGCTTGGATTTGGAGGATTTGATACATGTTTGAAGAAAAAAGAACGTAGAAAAACCTATGGTAATCTATTTCAGTTAAAAGCTTAGGCTGGGGTGGTGGTTGTGATCTGGTCATGGAAGGTTTACTGCAGATAAATAACTTGCTAAAAGGATTGTATCTTCCTTTTTTGAAGGAAAGGGTGTGAGGTGGAAAGACAACCCAAGGCAAGTGTATTAAACAGTCAGATAAGGGAGCCTGGTAAATTCACCCTCAGTAACAGCTTCCTTTGTTGTTGTAGGAATGTCCAGTCTCTCTGATTTTGGGCTGTAAGTAGGACATTAGGACATAAAAGTTTAGATTAGTTGAAGTCTATTGAACCTGAGGCAAATATTACAGGTAAAATTCCTGTGCATGGCATTGTGGTTTTGTTTTTTTTTCTTTTCATCTGATTTTTTTTAATTGACTTTACCCAGGATTTTTTTTTTTTTTTGTACTGGAGTGTTTGGTTAGATGGGTTGAGCTTCCTTTAAGTTATTGGCAGTGCTATCAGATTTTTAGGCATCTTCTACTCAAGGTATTAAAGAAAGAAGTATTTTCAGGGCAAGACAGCTTTGGAGGACACTGTTGAGTTTTTAAGGATGGTCAGGGATTTCATTGAATCGTTATTAAATATCCAGAGTAAGAGTCTGTAAAGTAGAAAGTCTTTGATTCCTGTTAGTACCTGCCTTGAACCTATTGCAGGAAGCCCTTTAGCATTCATGATATTTAGTATAAATAATAATTAAAAACCACTATGCGTGCCACTTGGCAACCATTGCCTAATAAATCCCAAATTTAGTTTATTGCAAAGCAACTCACTTGTTGGATACAATTTTCTTCTTATGGAAAGCAAATAACTAAGTCTCTTTTAATTTCCCGGAAATTAGACTCTAGGCCTATAAATCACAGTTTTGATAGCAAGGACAACAATTTCATCACTGAGTTTTTTCAGAATTGCTAAAATTCCTATGACTTAAGCTATGAAATTGTCACTGTTTTAGAAATTACCATCATAAAAAAGCAAACTGAATCTGGGTGTTCTGAAAGGAACATTAGACTATGAGGTCTCAACTGAATGATCTTAAGTCAAAACCAGATTTTAAGGCTTGGACATAGATTCACTTTGAACTCAGTAACTTAAAAGTCTGTCTCTGTGGTCAGTGCTAATCTATAAGCTGATAATGTAATGGATGTTTTTTATTTTTTTAATATATCTTGAGGAGATGTGTTGAGTCAGATGGAGTGAGAGGAGAAGAGCTGGACCCTGAGGTTTATAATACTTGTGCGTAAGAGGAAATTGTCGTATTGTGCAATGTTTTTGGCTTTTGATATTTTTATCCTGTGTTCAGCGTTATGGTAGATCATGGTATTTTCATGAACTTGGTAGGGATAGCTTACGTTCCCCTGCTCATTTTTATTTTTCTGCCTTTTTCAGCTTTTATCTTTAGGCACAATGAGGGTAGAAATGAAATGTGTCTGAGGGATAGCGCTGACCGCAAGACCCCATTTACACTTGCCCGTGAACAGCACAGGTACAGCATTATTGAATCCTCTTTTAGAAATGAAGCTGTCAACAAATGGAACGTGCTGCACTTCTCTTTATAGTGTCCCCCAAGATTCAGGTGTGATAAAAAAAAGAAAGAAAAATACAGACGTTATAGGTAACAATGCAGTGTGTTGGGAAGGGGAAGCATTTGTCACTAAGTCTATGCTCAGATACGCACGTGCAAGTCCTGTAGGATTTCACCAAATGTGTACAAGGGCACAAATTAGCTTCAGGGGGAAAAAAAATTATCTTGGTTTGGAAGGTAGTTAGATTTTGGTGATTCTAGCCTACAGAAAGGCCTAAGGCTTTTGTCTAGCTGCTGTATTATATAGCATAGAATAACACTTTTTCCTTGTAATAGCTTTGCATGATAGAGACAAAGTTGTGTTGCCACGATGCCCCTTCCTGCCTAGGAAATGGAAGGGGTGAAAAGTGAAATTGAAAGTCTGCTAAGGATGACCAGAATCTCTAAGATTACCTCTGTCAACTCTCTGGGAGGATCAAACAAACAGAAAAGGTAAGGTCACGAATCCTTCAGGCTCGCTTCAGTAAAAAAATCCAGTCGAGTTTGCTGCGTAACTATTTTAGAAGCATTTTGATCTGTGATGGGGAGGAATGTTACCTGCCCTAGGAAAGTCTTGTGTCAGTAGGAGCACCCTGAGAGTGGCATAAGTGCATCTAGGCAAGAGGCTGTATCAATATGGAGCATATTTTCAGGTACAGAGAGTGTTTATCTAATAGGGATACGCATGGATTTCAGTGCTCGGTAATGCCACGTTCAGATTTTTGAGTGTGTGTTGCTGCTGTGAGGCCTTTAACTTCGGTGTAGAATTATGTGGGACTTGAACTTGTAGTATAAAGCTCTTACTGGCATGTGGTTGACATAATTGTACTGCTTATTACTTGAAAACCTAATTGCAACCTAAAAATTGGCTTCAGTCTTTCCTCTTTGCCACAGTGAGTGTGGAGAGAAAACAAGAGGTGAAGATCAGAGGAACTCCACTTTAGAGCTGCCTCAGAATGAGTTCTGTGTCATTCTGCCATTTTAAACTGCTGATTTTCAATTTCTAGAAATCCAGCTGTTCAGGTCACCACAATGACCCAAACACCCCCGTGGCTCTGGGCGAGCTGGATTGTGCCTTTCCTCTGTAAAAATGGAAAAGATTATATTTGACTTAAGCGTTTTGAACTCTTCAGATGGGAAAAGGCATAGTGAGCTAAATATATTTACTATTTCTGATCCTTTAGACTGCTATACTTTATCTCAAATAGTTTAAATATAAAATCTAAAGCAGTGTCTGATTTGAGACAGGCAGCACTGAAGAGTGAGGAAGAGAAATGGAGAGAGGAAATAGTGCTGCTCTTATCCGCCTCTCCCTGGATAAGTGAACAATGACTACTCTGAGTTTCTTAATCTGGGATTTATACCAGTCTTAAACGTGCTTAGTACAGCACTGGTGAAAAGATGGGCTGTGTGTTGCTGGCACCTCACAAAAAAATGCTGTGAATGCCATTCACAACTGGTGTGATATTCTTTAACTGCAGTAAATCATCTTAACCATGATGCCAGGATTTTTATCCTAGAGATACCTTCTATACTTGCGTGATATGTTTGGCTTGTTAAATTTTATAATCTTTTGAATCCAAAGATACTATATAAGCAATGTACATTTCCTTCAGTGCTTCGTAGGCTTGAGCAACTGGTTTGGCTTGAGTAAAGAGTAGATTTACTGAAATCCAACAGTGAATTGGCAGAACTGTCATTCGTGTGTCATCTGTCTTTTATGTGGAAAGGAGAAGATGGAGTGAGTGACTGAATGATATCTGAGTTCTGCATCAAAAGATGATACTCCTGAAGTAACTTGTTCTTCCGTTTTCATCTGCTCCCACATTCCTTGCCTGGATTCCAGCATCAGAGTATTTAGCTTTCATATTTCCTCTTGGAAAAAGCTCTTTGGGGGCTTTGTTTTTTCACAGGCTTCTCCCTGACAGAAACCTCCCTTTCAGTT
Organism: Melanocharis versteri; assembly: GCA_013397845.1. Lineage (NCBI taxonomy): Eukaryota > Metazoa > Chordata > Aves > Passeriformes > Melanocharitidae > Melanocharis > Melanocharis versteri. The sequence goes on along the minus strand of VZTG01000995.1, from coordinate 545,755 downwards.
GCTGCTAGGCTCCCACATCTGATTTTATAGCACCGAGGTCACGTGCTTCACCCGTTCTTTTCTTATTTGTTTCCAAATTTCTGGCTTTTTTTAAAATTAGGGATTTTCAGTGGGCTGCATCTATATCACAGCACCTTGTCTTCATCCACCTTTCCATGAGGAAATTTGCTCCAGTAACTTCTCCAATCTACTGGTTCAGTTTATTGCTGAATCAATGTGCAAATAAACAATCATGGTGGTGCCACACATGCTTCAGCTACCTGGAAAAATGGGCAAAATTAGACAAATGAATCTATGCAAAGCAACTGGCTCAGCTGCATTTCATCTATGAAGGTGCAAAGGAAAACAATTACCGTGACATGACTAAAGATTTCTGAAGATATTTTAACTGGCCTCTGCAAGACACGATTTAAACTTGTTTTTCTACAGAAGCAAAGACATTTTCTGTGGGATGGACTGTCAATACAGTCCTAACACCCTGGAACCAGTGAGAAAGTGAAGTTATGAAATCCAGCATGCAACTAGATGGCGTTTATAATGATGGTTTTACCTCTGTGCAACTGAAGGCCAACTTTAAAGGTATTCAAATCTTGCGCTGAGATCATTTTGTGCTCTGCTGAAAAGCTGTGAAACAAAGGGACTGCTCAGCTGCACACAAACCCACTCTGATCTGCATGGGAAGTTTAGGTTGACAAACTCTAATTTACCTGAGGTCGAACCTGGCCAAGACACTGAGATCAACAATTTTGCACTTAACGGGAGAGCCGTGGGATCTTGGTTTTACACCTTGTGTTTCTTCAGAGGGAGATATTGTTATACCCCCACTGACTCAACAGCAACTGAGCACCCACAGAAGCCCCCAGGTGACCATCCCTGATGGCATTTATAGAAATTGTAGGCGTGGCCCTGAGGGACATGGTTTAGGGGAGGACTTGGCAGGGCCGGGTTAATGGTTTGGGCTTGATGATCTCAGGGGTCGTTTTACAACCTGAGCAATTTCTATGCTTCTAATGTTCAGACATCCTAATTCAGCAGCTAATCAGCTGGGTCAGTGATGATTCAAAATAAACACAGTGTGAAAACAAAGTGGGTTTAGTGTATTGAACCTTAACTGCCTGTAGAGTTTTACATGCTTTGCTAAATTGAAATTTCATACGCAGAGAATACCTGCAATACCACAGTGGCTTCTCAATCTCATGCTTTTGTGATAACTTCCTTTCAAGAGGAGAAAATAAAATGTAAACTTAATTGCTTAAACTCTGAAAAATGCTTTTCTTTGAACTCAATGAAGCACAAAGATGAATAGTTTATTACTAAAGGGAATTTAGCTCTATTTACAACTGCTTGTACTGTGAAATTGGTTATTTGTGATCTCTAAAGACTTGATTTCTTTTCAGGGATATTGCTCTGTAGCTCAGACTACAGTGGAAAGCCAGACTGTAAGAAAATTACAGATTCTAGGACAGCCTGTTTCGGTTTTTATGGAAAATAAATATGGAGCTTTCCCAACTTTAGAATTCAAAGCAGGGAACTTGTTAAAAATCACTGAAATGTAAACTAACAAACACTGATGGTTTTAAAAGCAATTATTCTGAAATACTAGATAAATGCTGTTTTATTTGTGCCTGCTACCTCATTTACATCTCCAGCACTGCTAGACCAGCTTTGAAAAGCAATCCTGAACACAGATATCACAAAGTCAGTTCGGTGTGATGGACAAACGCGTCCCACACAAAGTTCTGAATGTATTTGTGAAACTTGTGATCACTGTCTGGTGACCTCCTGCACAGCAGAAATGTAGGCCAGTGATTCAGCACATGCACACGGATTTCTCAGCTGTTCTGGAAGTTCCCAGCTCAGTTGGCCAACTAAAATCGGAGTTCTTCCTTGTGCAGCAGGATAAACTAAAATTTTTAGGTATAGCAGCATTTTCTGGGTCATCCTGACACTTAGAAGGAATGTGTCCAGCTCTGACCAGCTTTGCACCAGAACAGCTTTCAAACTGACCTGAATTCAGGGAAGATCAGTGGAACAGTGAGATTCTCTTACCCAAAGAGATAGAAAGGGCCTGATCTGCTCAGCTCTGGCAAGAACTGAAAGGATCATCTTTGCAGCGTTTTTTTCCGATAGAACTGTGTGGATGTGGGGATATTGGAGGAGGTAAGAAAGCTGACACTTCTCAAATAGCGTTTGATAGCTTGATAAGTGGGATTATATAAAGAGGGTAAACCCACTAAAATAGCAGAGCAGGGAGACTGCTGAGGCAGGAGGCACACTCCAGGTCTCTGTTCTTGTGAACAGGTTGTCTCTAGCAAATAGCTCAGCTCTGCTGGGAAAAATACTGAAGGGCTGCGTAAAAAACTTTTTTAAGATAATACGTTCCTGGTTTGAAACGCAGCACTGAAGGCACAGAATGGGTGATGAGGATTTCTGATTTTAAAACATAGGTGGAACTAACTCTGGTTTGCATGGCAATGAGAATGAATTGTTTTCACCAATTATCTATGAACAGTAGGTCAAACTAAATGCATGGTTTGTAGTGTACCCACCCTGTTAGTTACTAGTCTCAATAATGCACAATACTTGCTAAATTAACTAAAAACATCCATGCTCAAACTGTACAGATACTCTCTGTGTGTCTCACACACACTCAAAGGACCTGAAGGTCTTGGTTTTTCTGTGGAACAAGGAGCTCTGATGTTTTGTCACATTTCCATGAAAGACTGGTACAGCAGGTTTCGTGCAAGATGAGCAGCTACTTAGATCGTGCCAATAACACCATTTTGGTACAAAATAATTAAAAAAATGTATTAAACTGTCTGTATAATGTATGTTAAGGGCCACCACTTGTCAATACATTGCCAGTTTATTACATTTAAATTAAACAAATACCCAAAAATGATGGCATCTGAAACCTGCTTTTGAAGACCCAGAGAACCACTATTGTTTGGTGTATTTATGGGTTTTGGGTGTATTTTCATCCTGCATCTCAGTTTTGGCAAGCAACTCCCTTGTTTCAGTTCTGAGAAGATGGATCATGTTGCCAGCACTCTCCTGACTGGTTTAGTCCTAGCTTTGTGCTGTTGTGAGCACCTAGTTGGTATTTTGGGTCAGATTTGTGCAAATCTGTCAGAGAGATGTCACACCTGTCTGTGGTAGGGCACTCTAAGTATACTCCTTATCAGAACATCTGTATTACTTGCTACTTCTGATCCTCTGTCTGTCAGCCATGGAGTTGGAGTTCTAAGGCATTTAACCCAATATTTTGATGAAGTCATATGCAACATCTACAGGGAAGGGTGAAGCAATTGGAATTACCTTGGCATCTGAGGCACAGCCCTTCATCTGTTTGGTGAAGGGCTTAAATGCCATTGGCTGCCATATTCAGTTTGCTTAGAGCTCTGATAGGGAATGTTTTTGCCAACTTATCTCTCTTGCAATAGGAGTTGTGCCTTAGAAAAGTGGTTCTCTTGTCTAATAGGAGTCAAGGTGTTTAGAAGGAAATATGAAGCTGTTAGCCAAATTAAAATATCAAAGAATTTTGGAATTTGCAACTGATATTTCAACAGCCACGTTTCTGTATGCTCAAAATTTAAGCTTTGGTATTTCTGCTGGGGAACCGCAGAAAAAAAAAGGAACCAAAAAAATCAAAGCTAATCACAGAAATGACATGAACCTTTTCATCATCACAACAGAGCTTGTCAGAGATACTTTATGACAGGATATAAGTTTAGTATGATAAAAAATAAAATAAGACTGAAGAAAAAAAGAAAATCGAGTGCAAGCGACTTCTCATTCATGCACGTGTGGAGTTGAAAGAATGTATTGAATACAGCTGCGTGTTTCTCTTGGACCTGGGAGTATCCAATATGGTTTTGTTACTTTCAGGTGAAAATTTGCTGCCAAAAATTTGCTTATGCCTTCAGGTGGGTGAGAGAGCATAAGTGAGTTTGCAGGTGGGATTAGGAGTCCAGGTGATCATATATAGGAGATGTGGAGTTTGAAAGGGAGGTTTTGCTGGGGTCGAAGTCCTGATAAGCACAAATAGAGGTTGAGAAACAGATTTTGTACCAATTCTTTGTGCGCTAACATGAAATTAATGTAAATCATCACCACATTAACGAGGCAAGGAAAACAAGTTGGCAAAACCAGAAAACGTAGAAAGCAATGCCTGCAAAGAAAATTTGAGTCAGCTTCAATCCTGGAAAGAGAAATTCAATATTGAAATAAGCTTCTCCATGAAGAGTAAGAGAACAACCTGTTCTCCTCATACATGGTGCAAAGGACAGGAGCAGATTTTAACAAAAGTTTTCCTAAAATTTTTCAATGCTATAATCACTCTTGGCTTTCCTGTTCCCAAGCTGTTCTCGTATCACAAATTATTTCCAATAATCCATTGGATTTGTATTGTAAAAGGTTTTCTTTTTTATTCTGAATAGTTTATAAAACAGTAGAAATGAAGGACAAAACTTTGATTTTGGTGAATCTAATTGTCTATGTAAAAAAAAAAGGCAAATCCACGAGTGGCTAAAAAACCCAACAAAACACCTTCTTAAGCAGAAATCTAGAGAAAATTAATTGGGTAAATTATTTGCTGTGAATTATTCACTTTAGCTTGATTTCTATGTTTTGCTTATTATTGATGCTTAAAGAAAATAATGGTGCAATATGCAAATTTAATTATTTTTATTATCGCTCTGAACACAGGTGTTTTCTCATTGCTTTAAAAATGTGCGTCTTTAGATGTACCTTTGAACAGTTTACATATTGATAGCTGATAATTTTGTGCTGAAATCCATGCAGTCGCATTCTGTGAATATTGGAAAAGTAAGGGCAAGTAAACATGATTAACTGCAGGCTGTGATGCTAAACATATTCCATTATTCAAACAAATGTTCCTCTCTCTTTTAGCTAATGAGAAATTTATGGATTAGCCTTTTCCTCCTTCCCTGGTGGTTATTCCCTCCTATTGTTAAGAATCTAGGGGATAATATAATGAGATGCTCACTTGGTTACTATCAATAAGACTTCAAATGGGATTTTTTTTTTTAGGAAGGTGCAGCCAAATTCATCCCAAGTGCAACATCAACAAAATCAATAATATAACAGTAATGAATGAAGAAAACTGCCTCCACCACTGCAAAGTGTCTGTCTGATCATTTTGATTGAAAACATTTTTTAATTTTCAAGCACCTTTCTTGATGACATGAAACCTTGCAGTATTTATCCAGAACCAGGAAAAATGGGCCGTCTATTGAAAATCTCTGTCAGCTTATTCATGTCACACACACCCTGCTGACCTCAGGAAGGGGCAAGGCTCAGTTCATGGCTGTAGATTGTTAAGGGCTGAAGTGAGAAATTCCCAGAGATATCCAATAAGCAGCTGAACCTCTCAAAGCTGAGCACCTCCTTGGAAACCAAACATCTCCACAGACAGCCTGATTTCATAAGAAAGGTTTTATTTTAAAGCCTTTTCCTCATTTTCTTGCTTGGAATTTCATTGAAACACATGGCTTATCTTAAATAAAAAAAAATACTAGAACTGCGTGCTCTTTCTATTGATGTGACAAATCTATCATGAACTTATTGCTCATTTTTAATTAAAATTTTCTATTCTGTAAAACACGAGTCTTAGGCTGACTGGCAATCATTCAGGCTCTTGGAACAGAAGATCTTAGCACAGCTTCATAGAAAATTCAGTGAGAACCTCCTGCAGGAATTCCTTTTCCCACAATGAGATTTCAGTAAATTACTCCATCTCTTTCAAGAGTAATTGCAATAAATCTGGTATAACCAGCAAACATGAAATATGTCAGTGCATCACAGTTCATTACAACAGGATCTCCATCGTGGACTAATAACAAATAGTAATGCTCAGATAATGGCCAAGAAAATATAACATCTGAGCATTGAAGGAGCATAAATAAGGATCCGAACTCATCGGATCATGTTCGGAAGAGAATAAATGGATGCCCTGTGGACTCCCATCAAAGTGATGGATGTGGGGGTTTCTTTTTTGACTACTGAAAATGCAAAGAAATAAAAAATGTATCTAATGCCCAGACTTCCAGTGGTCTCCCTGCATTTTCAGCAACTCTCCCCTTCGATGAATGATTGAGGACTGTGAGCTCAGGATGTGAAGGACACCTGCGCCGGCAGGAATATTTGGGATCGTAATCCAAGTTGTAGCAGTACCTTGGGCATTTAAAGGGAAATGGTCAAAGAACACTGCTGTGGGTTTTGTTTTGCTTTACTTCTCAGTGTTTGTAAAAAAACGTGATTTCTGGAAAGCGTGAACATATTTCCTTTTGTTCTCAGTTTGTCCTCATTTGGAAAGTGTTGATTCCTTCCCTCCATTTCTTTTTGGAGCACGATCCAATTCCGTATGTCTTTTCTGCAGTGCTGATCCTGTCAATCAATAGCTAGCAGTTATATTCATTTTTAATACTATTTTTTGCTCTTTCAAGCAAGTGTGTTGAAGCACACTGCAGCACATTTCAGCTGCAGCACAACACACTTTATTTTAATCTTTCACTGATACCAGTGGATGCACAGAAAACGCGACTTTCTTGCAAATTATAACTGAATAATTTAAAAGCATGGCCAGATTATTATTGTGAGCTCATGAAGGAGAAAATTAAAGGTTTAAGGGACGAACTCAATTCTGATCTAAAACTACCATAACATGTGGAGATAATAAAACGTACATCAGTAGTGAAAATTGGTCCAAATATAATTTCTGAATTGACAGTGTGTGTGGATAATCTTGTGATGACATTCTATTATTTTTCAGGCTGAAACAGAAGTAATCAAATCTCATTCGTTAAGGCTGGTTTCTTTTTTTGAGCATCTGAGGGGAATATTTTTTCCTGCAGCTTAGCAGGTGTGTTGAAGGACTTTCGTTTAGTGAGGTGTATGGCAGAGGACAGAGACAGGACACCAGACTTGACTGATGAATGTTCTGAACCACTGTGGAAACCTCATTCTTTGTTTATTCTTTGTTTATTTTTATTTTTTCTGCATTTCCAGCAATTTAGAGTCGCTTACAACCTCAGAAGCCTTTAATTGTTTGTGATGCGTTTTCTTTGTAGAAATATTACTTACGCAGTTCTTGAGAGCATAATAAGTATTATTTACAATGTTTAATTTAAATTAAAATAGTATCTATTATATCCAGAATAGATCAAGCACATACATCTATTTCAAACTTCTGTTGAAGTGGTTCCACTTCCTTCCTTCAACAGAAGTTTGAGAGATGAAATATCTTGGTGTTCGAATAAAATCGTTCCACCTGAATCCAGGATGGTTGCTTTGCTCCTGCAGGAGTTTTAAAACTTAATTATCTTGTCTCCTTCTCTCTTGTTGGAAATAATAACAGCTTTGTTACTTTTAGAAAATCAGAAGTGATTGCGACGTGGGGCTGAATGAAAAGCCCTCTTGTCTGGGATCCCGGGGCTGCAGCTGATTGTTAGACAGCAGGCCTGGTGATTTCAGAGCTGACGTGCATAATGTCCCAGCAAACTCCTGCTCTAGGCTTGCCCAGGTGTCAGGATAATTTTCCTGTCCTGCGTGTGTAAGGATTTTAAAATCCAAAATGGGTTACTGAGATTGCCGGGTCTGATCTCCTGGGTGGCACGAGCTTTAAAATAGAAGCTCCTGACTTCAGTAACAACATCATAACTTTGTTTGGAACTTAAACGTGCTCTTTTCCATTTTATTTCTGTTTGTTTTTCAGAGTGAAAGTAATCCCTGGAAAATGTACCTTTTCTAGTCCAAGCTTGTCTCCCTCCTACCATTTTCATTCCAATGCTAATAGTCTTAGCACTGGGTAAAATGGCTCCCAATTTTTTGTCTAATTTTTCCTAGATCAGTGTCTGACCTTGTTGTTGCATCTGGTTGCATCACTCATGACAGGTTTCTGGTATTAGAAAATTACTTCCTGCATAAGCAGTGGTAGGCAGTGAGGAAGTTTCCTACTTGCTCATCTCTTGGATAAAATACAGAATGTGAAGCCGGGCTTCCAGGCTTGTCACTGCTCACACAGAGTATGTGGCACTAAAACCCTCCTCCCCAGCTTTTGAATACTTCCTGCCAGAGTTTACACAACCCCAATAAATATTTTAGGGTTCTGACTTGATCATTTGTTCTTTAAACTTAGCAATAAGACAAAAAATTGTGAGTAGCACGCTGTCATGTTGGCTTTGGAAGTCCTTCTGCCCATGCCAGAATTTAGCCAGGATATTGCAGAAGTCTGAGGGTGCTGTGCTTGTGCTGAGGCACAGATGCAAACCCAGGCCAGTTCTGCCACTTCATCCTTTTCCCAGCTTTTCTTTCTCAAGTATATTAATATCAAACCCCAACGCAGTCCTTCAGGTTCCAACCTTCTTACTACACAGAGGCACTTTTCATGTTTTTCTTCTCCGTTTTGTTCTCTGAAGGAAGGGCAGCCACATCTACTGCTTCAGATCTTTATAAAATTTAATTTTTAAACAGTGTCATAGTTCTCAGCAGAGAGATCAAACCAGAGGTGCATCAAATTGCATTCTGACCTCAAGGTATTATCCTCAAACTGTAGTCCATGGTGCTTCCCCTCATTAGTTTAATGAATGCTACAGCAGTTTGTCTCGGTTGACTTTTTTCATAAATAATTGGAAGTCCTTTGTTGCCATGGCTTAATGTCATTTCATGCCCTATCCCTTAATGATTCACAGCCAATTTGGTAATCCAGAGCTCTATTTTCCCTGAAACACTCCTGACCACAGTGATTATTCCCATAACTGCACCAACTGATTGAGAACTCCAGCTCCTGCCTCTGAACCATTACTCCATTTCCATCACAACAGATGCTAAGGAAATTTACTGCTTTACTCTGCTGACTCTTTTTTTGACTAGAAAATTTTGATCAGGTGCTTATTATGTGACCAGAGGGTTTGGTAGTAACAAATTTGCATTACTTGTGTATTATCTTTTACTTCTAGGGAAGTTACAGATTCAGTGTGCTGCCTGCTGACTCAGGCTGAGCAGCTGCCAGTGTGACTGTGGAAAGTGCTCATGCTGAATTTGCTGATTCCACTGCAAGATAGAAGTTGTTGGGTGAGCTGCAGAGGGGGAAAAATAGGCCCTACCTCTCACAGACAAACAGCCTTTGCTTTCCAGAAGTCTTTTTTCGCTGGTGAACTTCCAGAAACTTCCAAACTTGTTGCTGTCATGTGTACTGTGCACTCAGATGTTCAGACATTGAGATTTAGTTGGTTTATTTGGTGAAATTTGCAAAAATACGTTAACACTGTATTTCAGACCAGAAGTGGGCTTTGGAAGGAAATATTCCAGTGGTTACCACTCACCACATTTTCCCCTGTGAAGTGCCCAAATTGGATATTATTTGGACCAGAACACAGTCAGGCTCTTGGCTACAACCAGGCATTGTGAAAATCAGAGAAGTGTGAACTCTTCTTGATTTCTCCCTTTTAAAATGTTTCTCCTGGGTGCTCAGATCTGTAGCTATTAGTACCAGTCCTGGAATAATCCGAACATTTTCAAGCTTTTTGTGTATATTTATTTTTACACCCTTAGGGTAGTGATGTGGAGAAGGGCAGTGAAGATCTGTGTTCAGTGCTTTTCTTTGTGTGCTTAAGAAGATTGGTGGTGCATTTTACGGTGTATTTACAGTGTACAGTGGTCTGCAAGAAAGGCTGTGTGGTTGAAAGACAAAGCAACACCTAAAAACGTGTATGTACAGGTAAACAAGTAACAATATATCCCAGAATGAGCAAATCACAAATAATACTCAGTTTTGTCTCTGCAGAACTGTGCAGACTTCAGTGACCAAGGATGTAACTGGAGACTGATTTAGTGCTAACAGCACAGCACAAATCGAAGGAAAATAGAGATGCACACTTGCACTCTTTGTTTGCAGAAATAAATTCCTGAACTGAAACACTTCTGTGGCCTTGTGCCCACAAGTATTCCAATTTTTCTCGAGGATAGTTGTGGAGGAGTGGGGGGGAAAATCATGAAGTGAAGCCTCTCGCCTATTTATGGAATGTACTGATTCACAGGCAAGGCATGTAGGTGCCCTGTTCTTGCACACAGCCAGAAAAACAGATTGGTTTGGTGCTGGGGAACACATGGGATGTGTGCTGGCATCAGATTTAGCGTGAGCTTGAGTGGTTTAATTTTTAGGAGGACGTTTTTCCATATGTTTGCAGCTTTTAAATGGGGCATTTTGTTAGTATAAATCATGTAGCTGATTTTTTGTGACCTCACACGTATTAAATTCCCGGTACTCTGGCCATTGGTCTGGGTTTGTGTTTTCATTAAAAAACATTATTAAAAACCAACCAACCAAAAAAAAAAAAAAAAAAAAAACCCAAACCCCCGTAACAAAAATGAACAAAGCTAAAAATTTTTTGTTCATCTATTTTGGATACATCCTTTTCCAACATATCATGATTTTTCTGTCTCCACTGGATTTTCACCAGTAGTGCAGCTGGTACAGTTGTTCTTAACATTGAGCTGAAGAAGTGCTTCTCTGTTAGATGATCTTAAATATACTGTTTTCTTTGCTGCAATTGGGTTTTTTTTGTTTGTTTGGGGTTTTTTGTTGTTGTTGTTTAATTGTTATTGATGGTAACTGGAAGAATTATATCCTATGTGAAATGGCCAGCACTTAAAAAAATTAAGCTATTACAGATCTAAGCATTAATAAAAACAAAGCAATTTAAAAGACGTGTACACCCATACATTCTGCACTCAAGCAAAATAAAAAGCAACATTTTATGCAGAAAAGCCCACATATTTCACAGATCAGCACATTGCTATTCCTATGCAAAATATTTATAGACAACTCAGTGAGTTTAAAATTCAGTTCAATATGGATTAGAGAAAAACTAAAGAAGTTTGAATGAATCAATAAGTTTCTCATTAATACTAGCCTTAGAGTGAGAATGTTTTTTATTAATACAAAACACCATGCTTTGTCTACAAATGAACCTGTCATATCATTTTGTCTTTTGTACTCCTTTCTGCTCAGTAATTATTGATCTATCAACATGAAAATTCTATGGATTTTCTATATAATACCAACCATTTTTCTCGTGTAGGAGTGGCTGGTTATTTTGAATCAAGCTAATGTTGTAAAACACTACATAAAATATGTCTAAATTGTGCAAGTGGGGATAGATTTCACTTGTCTAGGGGTTTGATAGACTTCACCTTCTGTGACTGAAGGTGGGGTTTTGTGTAGGAAGTGTGATTTTATTGAAGTTGCACAAGTGAGTGTTACTTTGGGTTCCTAAGCTCAGAGAGGTAACTTCATAAGCTTTGCCAATTCCAGGGATAAAGAAAAAAGCTTGTGCAGCTGCCAGCTGTCTGAGTTACAAGGAAAACTGTTCCAAACGTGCATCTCCACTGTTCTGCTGGGCCCGAGGTGAGTGCAAAATCAGGAGAGAGAAAAGGAAAATCACCGGTCTTGTCCTGCAAGGATCCTCATCTCATGGGCCCATTGAAATCCCTTTTACATTCATAGGGCTGAGCAGTTTGGCAGCGAGTTCACATCTAAACCCCACACTTGATACTCTTCCCTTACAGCACTTCTGCTTTAGTATTTGTCCTTGGTGAATTCCAGGGAAGCAGGAGATGTGTTTGGCTTTGGGAATCCTGCACGTTGGCCTGTGCTCTTCTACTGTGAGCACTTGTGGGATTCACTGATCCAGAGAGTCAGCAAAAATCCTTGACACGTCACAGAAATAAGTCGTGTGCATGCCATTCTGGAAGGCACTGTAAATAAATTAGAAAAGGGATGAACAGGAACCAGCTCACATGTGAATCTCATCATCTCCTGACACGTGAAATCAGAGGAGCTGAATCTCACACTGCGTCCAAGTCAAGAATATGAATTCTCCTGTTAGGCCTAAAGCCTGAGAGGCTTTTATTGTCCATGCTTAGGGACTTGCTTTGGTCTTCAAAAATGATTTTTAGAGAGCCCCAAGAGTTATGTGCAGTGATCTTCCTTGCCTGTTCCCACAGTATGGTGGGAAATAGGCCAGAAAAAACTGCCAGTGCTCGAATATCCCTGAGAGAAGTTTTCCAGAGAGACTGGTGGATTTTTATAATAAAATTACTCCTGAGGAAAACAACCAGGAGGGAGAAAAGAGGTACATCTTGTCGTGGTATCTCAGGGCAGATGAGTGTGGGGAACCTTTTCACGCCTATTAATGAGATCTGGGTTTCTAGCACGCCTTTGAAAACCAAATTGTTTTACAGCCATGCTCTTGGCACACATCTGCAGCTTATTGCCAGCCAGGCAGAGTGATGGGCTGCAGGAATGATGCTTTGAGCACAGGAGTAACCTGTGCCTGTTGCTGTTCCCCCTTTGAGGGCTTGGAGGGGGAAACTGAGGCAGGGAGAGGGCAGAGCTGGGAGCTCTGGGCTGCCACTGTCTTCAACCAAGCTGAGTCTGTTTGCTTGGTCACAACATCTGCCAGATGCTAATCTATGCTGCACCAGAGGTTCCAGAAATATTTGGGGAAGACAAGAACTTGAAAGTCCCTGCTCCTATGTATAATTTAGGCAGTGAATTTAGATATCACACTGGAAATGTAAAATCACACATAATGACATAATGGGGGAAAATGCAGGTGCTGTGTACACAGCTGAATGTATGTTGTCTAAATAATTCACATGAATATTAGAAAATTTGACACATTTATAAGTGACTTAACTATTTTTTCCATATAGATCTTTCTCCTATTGGAGAAGACATAAACGGAAATATCTCCTTATACAGTTTTGAACGTAACCATCATTATCTAGAAAAGAAATCCCTTAATTAGTGTGTCCATTTGTCATTATATTATCAGTAATAACCGCCTAATGAATGAATGTACTGATCCACAGTTCTATTAGGAGCTGCTTTTGAGGCCCAGGCCGCTCTAATTGCTACCTGTGCAAATGTGTAGCTCTGGTAAATTGCTAAAGACAGGTTGATGTAAACACAGTGTTCGAATTTAGAAGGAGTGACAGTCCTAATATAGGAAAATAATCAGAATAGATCTATTTGACAAAGCCAGTAATTATTCATTTGAATACCAATTAGTTCTGAGTAGGTAGGTTTATTCCAGCTCTTTCCTTGGACTCGAGAATGCTCGTATTCCTTTTCCAAACTCTCCAGAAAAATAAAGGCAAAAATTCATTATGCAAAACCAACATATGCCCAGCACTTACCTTTTCAGTGTTTCTATTTACTGCCATGCTGCAAATCCATCTGCTCAAAATAGACAAATTGTTACCTCATTGTTGAATTTAAGTAATAAAATCTCTCAGCGAGAGAGTTCTGCAGGTGGGGGAAATCGATCCAAGCAGGACAGGGTAAAACAGAGGGAAAAGCTGCTCAGAAGGCTTTTGATGATATACTGACAGTGCATCTGCTTTTCTCACAGCAGTTCATCTCACGTTTGGAACTATTGTCTTTAATGGTATTGTCATTATGGTGGAGGCTTCTGATCTCTCTTGTGAGTGACACATCATCTATTTATCTATCTATCCATCTAGCCATCAATCAATTATTTTTAATAGGAACAAAACACCCTGTTTCCCCTCATGTTTCCTCCAGGATTACCATGGGGACTAAGTCAAATTGATTAAAACTGGAACTTCATGATTTTTTTTTTAGCTCTGAAATGCAAATAAGCGTCTGTACTTTCTGTAACCAAGCATTAGCTGAGCAAATACAAATTTGCATAACTTGGAAAGTTGGGGTATGGGTTGATTGCAAAGTCTAATGTAGCAGAAGCAAAACTTGTTAGAATAAACTCTCAAGGTTATTTTTTATTCTAGCAACTGAAAAATATGAAATTAAGTCAGTAAAATCATGTGAGTATGTCATTAGCCTTATAGAAAACCTTTCCCTTCCTGCTTTTAAATATATATATGAAAAAGCATTTAATTCAAGAGTTCAAGCAAGCTCAATAATTTCATTTTTTTTCAGGGAAGTAATTTGTATGAGACAAATCTATAATACCTAATAATTTTTAAGAGAAATAGATACAAAGAGGGGTAAAGTGGTGCAATTCTGTCTCTGCAAAATGTGGTGTCTTTTCTGCCTTGAGCATATATTTGGATTAGGTACAAGTACAGATTTTGCATTCTTTTTGCTGGGTGTAATAGCATGTGCCCTATGGACAGTGCCTCATTTATTTTACTGTTGGAGTAGTTGATACTGAGAAGAACATGGATGTTGGAAATAAACACCCTTAAGGGATTTTTTTCCTCCCAAACACTTTTAAAGTTTAGGATAAGATTTTTGAAACAGGACATGCTGTTGTTTTCAGGTGCTTTTTTTGGGCAAGAATATGAGGCATAGTCTAATTAAACTGGACAGATTATTTATGATTTAACAGAGATTAGCTGCATGAAAGAAAGTAAGTGTGGATTCTCTCAAGCTGTCATATTCCACGTTGAAGAATTGGCAAAATTGTATCAGAGAGAGAATATGAGTTGATGATGTGTGAGGTGATGGGGTTTAGTAGGCCATGAGAAATGTTAAAAGAAAAATAATTTCATGCAGTGGGTCTCTTGAAAGCAGATTTGCAACAGTTGGGCAGATCTGAGAATTTTCAAGGAAATGATGATGAGCCTGAAAGGAATCTCTTTGCTGATTTGCATTTGGCTTTGATGTTTTACATCCTAGCAGAAGTTGCAAGTTCAATTCAGCAAAACCTTTGTTATTTGCTTTTTGCGCACATTGCTGATGGTTTCTTTTGCAAAGTGGGAAAAATTCAGGACGAGTTTATTGTAAAAGAATCAAATATTTCTTTTTTTCTTAACAAGAGGTGTGTTTTCTGAATATCTAAAGTCTGGAAAAGCCACACTGAGCTCAAGCTCTTTCTAGTCTCAGACACCTGATTCCAGAAACACACCAGAAACATCAGTTATGCCACTTAAAAGCTGAGGTGTTTTTTGCAATGCTCAGACAAAAAAAAAAAATCTAACATAACTAATGTAGTAAAAAAGGTACTGGTTAAGTCCAGTGAATAAATAAGGATCACATGTTCATAAAACTTCTTTTTTTCCCCCCCTAGGGTAATGTTTTAAAACAGTTATGGAGAACTCTGGGCTGTCAGGTGCACAAATACACCTGCTAAGTGTAGCATTTTTCTTCGTGAGAGAAGGAGTTAAGTCACTGGAGCTTTGGTAATGGTAAGAAGGATCCAAAAGGATCCCAAAGGGATGGATCTTATTTGGACACAAATGCCAAGACTAGATTGGAAACCTTTTAATTTTTTGGAAGGCTGGCTTAGAACACGGTATGTGTGTTAGGTTAATTAGGTGAAACTTGTGTAACAACGAATGTTTGCTCTCTCTAAACACTGTGACAAAAAAACCACTCAGATCTTTGTTCAGCAAAGCTCAAGATTTGCTGCTTATAGAAAGAGGATACCTCAGAGCAGTAGCATTCCATTTTTCTTAGTTCAGGTTCCTTTTTCCCCCCCTTTTTGCAGTTCCTGTAAGGAACACTGCGTAAGGAATTTAAATCTGACAGCATGTCGAGGGCCATTGGATCTCTCAAATTGGCAGGACAACCTATAGTCTGACTTAAGCTTAATTTCATGAACTCATTAAGAATTAAAAGAGAAAAACATGGCAGGAGACAGAAATTTGCAGGTGAGCAGGGCTGCATAAAGGCCCTTTAGCTCTTCCTGGCCTCCTGCCCTGCCTGCCGAGCCCTGCTTTGACCAGAAGCTGCTGCTCCCAGCACACAGCAGGCCTTAGCATGAGCTGGGGTAGCCAAAATGCCAGCAGGAATTGTCCCACAGCACCCTTGTTTTCCTAATTCAGCTCTTCACATCTATCCAAAAGCCCCTGGCCAAGAGGCTGCAGCCTAATACCCTTTAGATAACGTTTATGTGTGACGTAAGGGACATTCTGAGGAAGGAAAGGATGAATAAATGAGATGCTTTTTGGATAGGTGGAAGCCCAGCATACCCAGAACGAGACTGGAAAGAGACACCACGGTCTCAATGAGCAGATGAACACATCACACATGTTTGCTAAGCCTGAGTCAGGTTCGGGAGAGCTAATGACAGTCACCCAATTATCCACCAGCATTGATAAATAGGGGTTCTCATCCTCATCACCCCGTGTGAAGGGGTCTCAGTGCTCTCTTTAATTTTCCGTGCCAGAGAGCAGCTCTATTGTCAGCAGCTGCCTTCAGCTCTATGTTCACTTCGTGCTGGCTGTCTGTCTTCCTCTAGGAGTTAGCACTCCGGCCAGGAGAGCCTCCTTTAACTAATAAAATGCAACCCCAGACGCTCTCCTGGGTAAGAACACTTAGCACCTGATACAGTCCCTACAATCATTGCTGGTTATATAATTTGTGTGTCAAAGCAAGGCACATTTGAGACGTGCTGGCCCTCGTGAGGGCACATAAATGAGAGTGGTGAACAAAACCAGCACCAAATAGGAAATCTCTTGTTGATAAGAATTGTTTGGGTACCCTCCAGACTGTTTTTCCTTGTGTCATCTCCCAGCAGAGACCAGTCCTTCCTTCAGCTCTTAGCACCCACAAGTATCTCATGGGTTAAAATCAACCACTCCTTTCCGTTCCAGATTTATTTCACTTCCTTATTTATTTCCTTCCATCACAATTTCTTTGCTCTCTCTAACTTCTCTTACCTAAACTCAGGCCGATATAGACAAAGGTAGGAAATAATATGAACTTGTTGTTAAACATACAGTGTTTTAATTAAAGGGTTCAAAAACGTTGGATTACAGTGAGTCTCACCTCCAGAATTTATGCATATTAACTACCCTAAATTGTCTTCTTTTAGATTTTCTGTGAAACTCCAAAGAACAGAATTAAAACAAGAACTTCTAAGAGATTTTATCCTTGAAATGTTAATTATTAATGACATATTAAAATTCCTATGCTTTCTATTAAAATTACTTTAATCATCAAGACAGAACAAAGAAGTGCCTCTGTAGCTGAAGATATTATACAGGTGGTTGCTTCAAATAAAGTTGAAGAATTCTGAGACATATATATAGGAGATTTTAAAACTATCTTTTTGCAATGTATTAATTTCTTCAGGGAGTGGAAATGAGTGGGAAATTGTTTGCATGGCTGATGTTCTTGCACACCACAGTGTTGTACTGTTGAGGTGGTGAAAGTGAAATTTATCCATTAAAGCGCAACTACAGGCTTCATCTGCTGGGTTTAGGAAGAAAGGAGGGGTTAATTAGTGTCTGTATGCCCATGGCTTTCACTTTCAATTACTCCTTTAAATTCTATCTAGGTTGTTTTTACTCTGAGAACCTGTCTTTAAAAAAAAAAATCGCGTCTGATATGTTCATTCCTGCAAGATAGTTAGCGCCTTCCTTTCTCATCAAAGTCATTGCAAAATGAATGAATGCAACAGATTAAGAAATTGAATCTTAAATTATTCATTCATTATTCAGAGGACTGGGAATCTCTGATGTAGCCAGGAGGATTCATAGGGGAAAAAAAGCAGGATACGGTGGGAATTACTCCAATTTTGGACGTGATCTTCAAGTGACAAGGTCAGATCACCAACAAACTGAGCAACCTTGAGAAAAGTGTGTCAGACTACATGGCTGAAATAAAGATGTAGATAAATACAATTTAGTGCATATTTAGTTTTAAATTGCAAAGTTTAGGGAATTCCTTTCAGTAGTTAAAACTGAACAAATTAATTGAAAATAGTTGGGGATGGAATTAGTACATCTACGAGATTAATCTCTGTTGTTCAGTAGCTTGTGGCTGCTGTAAAATAGAGCCAACACAATATTTATCTATGGACAGTTTATGGAATTGAATTTTTAGTTGGAAAAATCATATAAAAGCAGATGGGAGTACAGAAGGTTAAATTAAAAAAAAAAAATTGTGGATGGAGTGATTGAGGACAAAAATAAACAGAATGCATCAGCCCCTCCAAAAGGATGTTTTAATTATGGAGACCCATGACTGGAGAAGGAACATAATATTATATTAATCTGATAAAATTTGGTATCTACTTAATTAAATTCTTTCTTCTTCTGTCTTGCAAGGGGGAGAGCTCTTTGCAACCCAGATTGTAGAAGGAAATTTTTATCACCATCTCATTCAAAAGTCTCCAGTCCTTAGAAGCATTTGAGGTTCTTTGTAATAGGGGCTTCTGTCTGTATGTGTCCAGTTGGAATTCCATAGGTCTCTACGACTTAAATCCAAACTTCAGGGTCAAGCTTCAGGTTTTAAAGCCAGGACATTTTTCAGCAGTCTGTGAATGCAAATCACTCTCTTCTGCAAGGTTTTCTTCTGATGTGGGGGAAAAACCGTTTGGGTCCTTAATACTGAGAATTACTGATCTTACGGATTTTTAACATAGAAAAACTCGTTAAAAAAACCCCCAAACTTTGAAAATCAGTGATTCACCATGCTTGCAAAAGTAAAAATGATACACTTAGGATCAAGTTTTTACTATTAATTTAGAGAATTTTATGCTACTTTTATAATCACCCAGACCTATAATTTCCACTGGAAAAATAAATATTTCTTCATAGAAAAATTGTTTAGGGCACTGAATGTGAGTAAAGTACTGGATATTCAGCATATCTACTTAAAGCCTGAAATAATTATTTTAAAAATAGTGGACAAGTTGCAGTTGCACAGGTAATTCTTTCACTAAAAAATGTGAAAGACAGGAAAGAAGGTAGCTATTTTTCATAAGGGAGAAGAAGAATGAGTTAAAGCGTAAAGGTTAACTTGATTGACCTATCTTTCCTGGAAATATGCTGAAATTCATGGTTCAACAAAGTATTTGTTTGCATCTAGAAGACAAGGAGAAGATAAGAACCCATATTTATTTATCAAGAAAAAAGTCACTTGAGGCTTACTTAATTTCATTCGAAGACAGAATCATAACTCATTGGAAAAGGGAGAAGAAATAGATGTCAGAAACCTGATAAAGTTTTTGGCATTTTCTCAGATGACTCTTATTTTTGGCATTTTCTCAGATGATTCTTATCTAAAACATAGGGAAACATAAATACAACAGGAGAAAATGTAAGTTCTGTGCGGATGCATTCGGAATTCCAGGAGATAATCATTGAACCTTGCTGTCAAAGTGGAGGGATGCCTAAAATGAGATTCAACAGATTTCAATATGCCTTAAAATCCTCATGAGTGAGGTAGGAGAATATGGAATGTACTTACGGAACTTGTAGGTGAGATGCATCTAAGGATGCTTCAAACACAGTGGAGAACACAATTCAGATTCAAGGTGACTTTGCTGAGGTAGAGGAAGGGACCAGAAGTGCACAGTACAATAAGAGCAAGGCAGAAATCTTTGGAAAAAATTACCTGTGACAATATAGGCTGGAAAATTCCTGGGAGCCATTTTTTGCAGGAAAAAAGTGCACAATTATCAGGTGAACGCGTGTTAGCAACGTCATTTTATTGTAAGAACAACAGACAACATAATGATGTACATAAATGGACCCACTTATGAAAGGCACGAAAAATAATCCTTTTGCTTCACTTAGTCCTACTTAGCCTCAGCTGGATTTCAGTGTCCACCTTCCTGGAAAGATGTGGAATTGGGGGTTGTTCCATCTGAAAATATGACCAATTTTCCTCTCTTTTCTCATTTCTTAACCTTTTATTCTCTAACTTTTGTTATTTTATTTCCCTGGTGTACTACTTCATTGTGGCCATGCTTGTTTCTTTGGCTACTCCTGCCCCCAAACCTCGTGGGTGGCAGCATGGAGCAATTCCTAACATCACAGAATTGTGATTCCTGCCTGATCCTTTCTCGATGCTTTCTCTGATCAACTTCAGAAGCTGATGATGCTTGAGCACTTGCAGCCGAGGGGTCTCTTCTCCACGCTGAGCAGTCAGAGCTCTTCCCTGGCCTTTAAAATGTGTTAGGATATAGGTCTTAATAATTGAGTAGCCTTTCAGTGGCAATATTTACAGAGAAAAGCCCAGGAACACAGCACAAGCAGACTTATCTCCCTTTAAATAGCTCCACAGATGGAAACCTATGTGATAAATGTGTAACTGGGCAGAAGATTCTTCCTTTCCTAACCGACGAATTAACGTCACTTGTTAATATAATCCTGGTTGCAACTTCTTTAATTGAGTCTTATTTCATTGATTAATGCTAGATGAGAATTAACTATTTCTGACGGCCCTTGAGAACTGTGCCCCTGTCTCACGGAGTTTGTTTCACCTCCTGTGGGCTGTTCTCAGGGAGATGAGAGCCTCTGGCTGCCCAGCTGTGGGAGCTCAGCTCCGGAGCTGCTGCTCAGCTCCAGCTCCCCACACCCACCAGCCAACATCCAGGGCCCTGCAGAGGCAGCTGCTGGCTCACACCAGCACCTCCAGGCTTGGGAAACCTGGAAAACTCCATATCTAACCAGATGGGGATCTCTCATATCTCTCATATCTCTCATATCACTGTTGCAGCTGCCCTTGTTCCTTGTCAAACTAATGCTCATCTCTGCTGCTGTTATTATTTTTTTGTTGTTGTTTATATTTGCTATTTTCTAGCAAAGACAGTTTTCACGTTATTGACGAGGAGTTTTGCCTGTGTGTCTGTTCAGGTGTTTCTCCTGACAGTAGGAAGACTCCTCAATTCACCATTCAGCACACAGTAATTTCCCCCTTATATTCTGAGTTTCTTGAAATGGGTTGGAATCTAAAAATATTTCTTGACAGAAGCAGTTAGAGCAGACATCTTAATTATTATGTTTCCAAGGGGATGACAGCCAATGTAAGGAAAGCTGAAGTGTATCCCTGCAGCTATGTGCTTTTTATACTGGAACTCGAGGCTGTTATAAATTACCTGGGAGCGAGACAGCCGTGAACACCTCACACCAGATTTATACCGGGTGCCACGCTGTGTGGTACGAAGGCTCACCCTCTCCATTCTTGTTTTATTTCCGTGCTGTTGAACCTAGTGATGATCACAGGTATCTCAGGTAGATGTCCAAGCGTGATAAAAGCAGCTGCTCTGCACTCTGAGCCCCTGCAGCCACTGAAGGCAAGGCAGGGCTCAGAGACCGGGCAGAGGAGCAGTTGTTCCAAAAAATCCCACCTGTTTTCCTTGATAACCACTGTTTGATTTTGAGGCACTGCTGGTTTTACCTGCTGCCAAATTCTTTTCATCTGTCAGGGCTTGGGAGTGCTGCACCTGCTGCCTCCAGGTTAAATGGAAGGGGAGGAGTTCCCCACACCCCACACTGTGCAGGTTACAGCAGAAAAAACATAAAGAGGGAAGTAAATTTAAAAATAGACCCTGCTGATCTGGTGTTATATTGTATTACACAGAGATCTAATTGTTCAACCTGTTCAGAAGACATTGTTTCTTCAGGAAATGTATGACAGGAAAAGCAAAAGGGAAAATATTTTATAGTTTATTATTATGTGCTAGGGTTATTCTGCTAATCTTAAACTCCTCCTAGAAGAGAGAAAAATAGCTGAAAGGGGCAAACAGGTCACTGCTAAAATGGGCTTCTTATACTGTCAATGGAAATAGAGTGATCTCTAAATAACTTTAAATAAATTTATTACTAGAGAAAGAAAGGATGATTTGAAAAAATCGCTGTATCATATTTTATGTAAAGACTTCTCTGCAATTTCAAGCAACAAGCAGTTGTCAACAGCAAGTGAAACATCACAATCATCAAACAAACACTGACAGTCAGTAATTTGCAACTGAGATGTATTGATGTCTGATTCTCTCCAGCCATTAAAAACGAACTTACCCACTTGTCACTCAATTCCCTGATGTTTTCATCAACACTGCCTTCCATGAGCTTCATGAAGCCTGTTTGCCTGAATATTCAATAAGGTATTAAGTTAGTGTACTGTTTTTGACTGTATGAGCTGCTAGGTTGCTTTTAGTCCTAAAAAGAAATGGCCTGATGGACGCACATTTAATTTTAGGTGTCTCTGTAGGGATCTGCAGACCAGCAGTAGGAAAATTTCAAAGGTAGATGTTAGAAGTGATAACAGAACAGAGATACTTGTCACCATCCCTGAAATCCCTCCTCTGCCAGGAAACCCCAAGTTTTCTTGTGGATGCAACTTCCAGTGTCATGAACTTGAGAAAAATTAAATACCAAAATGTTAAAAGCTGTTAAGGGTGATTCAGGGACAGGATCACATGAAATTGAAAGTTCCTCTGAAATATCTGAGAGACGGGTTAGCCCACAAATGAAATAGCTTTTCTGAACTAAAAGTGGGTAATTAGACTTAATGAATAACCCTTTTTCCAGTAATGTCTAAAGACACTGACATTTCCTCTGACTTTTTACGTAACATCGAGTCTAAAATTTCCAGTGCAAGAAGGTTTTAAAACTATTTTAAGATTGCTTTTGCAAAGATATGTTTTATTAGAGAGAAAATCTTACGTTACTGGTGTTCCCAAGGCATTGGTAATTTCCATCATCATGTTGTCCATCATATTTCACCCTCTCCAAAGTACCCTGACAGCCTCTCTGTAGACCCTTCTCTAATGTCACCAAGTGGAAAACTAGAATTTCATAGGGAAAACCAGGCAGAAAATAAGTTTTAAAAAAATATTATCAGCTAGCTATAGTGATTCAATTTTTATACAGACAGATCCCATGAATCCAACTGCAGTTCATAGATTGTCTGAAGTTTGAGGAAGACTTTAAGCAGAAGAACCATTGTGGTTTCTGAAAACCTAATTCTGAAAATGAGATTCATCTACTCAGGGTTTTACTGCGGATTGCCTACAGAGAGTACTCAACCTGCCCTGACAGATGTTGAGCAAATATTTAACTCATGTTCTAGATTTATTTTATTTTTACAGATATTTATTTTTATCATATCTGACCTTGCAGTGTTGGCTATGACTGTATCATGCACAGAGAGAGGAGGCTGGGAGCAGGAAGGTGAAGCAGCATAAAAGAATAATTCATTGCACTTCTGTCTGGATAAAGGCATAATGAGACTTTATAAGAACTCACATATGCATGAAACAAAATGTCTTTAGGGTGCCAACATTAATCTTTATTGTTCATTTTCACCAGCCATGAGAAAATCCTATGTGGATAATTATAACCACACGTATACCACAACATGTTCTGGCCTCTCTGTTGAGTATAATTTCTTATAT
This sequence comes from Melanocharis versteri, assembly GCA_013397845.1. NCBI lineage: Eukaryota > Metazoa > Chordata > Aves > Passeriformes > Melanocharitidae > Melanocharis > Melanocharis versteri. Next base: position 522,611 of record VZTG01000995.1, on the reverse strand, counting down.
TTAGTTAAATTTTAGTGGATTCATTCATGAAGAGGTATTTACTGCCTTGCTGCAGCTGATGAGAGCTCAGAGACTGAGAATCAACCTGTCTGCATCGAAGAATGGCTTAAGTAGAGTAAGAGAAAAAAAGGAATTATATCTCTGATCTCAACTGCCAGTTTTTTTATCTGCCTTTTCAGTTTAAGGTTTCTGACCTGGTGACCTCATTAACTCCCTGAATTATTTCTGTATATCCAGGACAGTGAATAAATTAAGAGGTTTTTCCCCCATTTTTCGACAGGACTTATTGATTTGGGAGAAATTCCCTGTACTTCCACAAGCACCAGTGGAACACCGGCCAAAAATGTCAAAATAGTTGGAAAGTGTCAAAGTTACCTATGCATTTGTCATTCAGGAGATGAATTACTGAGCAGGGTGCAGGTTAAGGAATTTCTAGGAAGTGTTTTTTGCACAAAACCACAGTGGGTGATGCCCTAAGAAGCATTGATTTCATAAGGAACGGTGCAGCTGCACTCCACTCAAAAATCAATGGACAGGTAGTGCCAGTTTTGAAGCCAGAAGAATTATGTGATGTTAAATACTTTAAATTTTGATTTCTATGGGGAAAAATTGTGTCCCTCAGGTGTCTGCCTCGTGCTGGAGAGCTCACACCGAGACAATTTACGTGGGCAGCTCAGGGCATCCTGCTGGAAGAGAAGACAATAATTTCAAGGTCCTTCGTAGTGTGACTTCTTGGATGGAATTTGATGAGTTAATGATTTATAATCATCACATGTCACCTGTTTGGTGGATGGGAGGGTCAGGTAAGGGGCAGAAACAGATTTCCTGTCTGTGCTGGGCTAAACAGCAGCCGTGGCAGTTTAGGGAGTGCGTGGGTTTAAAAACAGTGGTGTTGTTATGCTGATGGGCTCGTTGGAGCAGAGGGGACTGGGCTCTGCTGCACATTCAGATGATTTCTTCTGGGATTCTACCACAGGTCACATCCTTTAACTTTCCTCCACACTGGTACCCAGCTACAAACTGGAGATAACGATCAATTTTTTCCCATTTCAGTCGTAGGGCTGTTAAGAAAGAAAATCTATTTCTCTGTGTGTAAAGATGTCATCTGACACCTTTGGTGGAGGAAGCGTAAAAATAATCACATTACTTGAGGGGAAATGCTGCTTTTCCTTTATAGCTATCTCCTCTCCTGATAAAGTCAGAGCCTGGGGATTCGTGTTGGCTGCTGACCCTGGAAGGGCTGGACTGAGGTCTTTTGGAAGGCTGCCTGTGCTTGACTTGCCTTCTCAAATTCACAGATATAGTGAGGTTGAATTTAACTTGGAGCCCATTTTGTAATTTGTTTGGATATTTCATAACTATTTGCTTAAATAACACAGAGAAAAGAAGAAAAAGAAAGTAAAAAAGCCTCCCTCAAACCAACCACGGAATTCAAAGCGAAAGGTTTTGGGAAGGTAATTGCAGCCTTTGTCTCTCCCTTTTCTTTATGTTTGTGCTGGAACTCAGAATCTGCATTTTTCCTTAAATATATAATGATTTGCCAGTTGCAAAATAAATTATTTTGCAGCTTAAAGCGTGTATAGATCCGATTGGCTGAATGAAATACTATGAAACAATGCCTGCAACGTTGCTCCTGCTCCTTCCAATTTGGAGCAACGACCATTCTTTAAAAATCCTAAATTTTTAATCAAGGCTTTCAGGCAATGAATACAATCAGTAGTGGATTTTACCTATGTGCTCATTCTTTTTAGAAGGCCTTAGTATTTATCAGCATGCTTGAAAAGAAAAATAAAAATCAGCCTTAATGCTGGCAGTAAGGCCATCTGTCAGGGAGCAGTTCCAGAACAGCAATGGAAGGAAGGCATGGCTTTCATCTGTTATACAATTTGACAAATTTGGTAGTTTGTACTCCAAACCCTGAAAAAAGATCATAAATGTTTATTAATTCCTGTATTTGTATGCTTAATTTCAACCTGTGTCTTCTCACTGTGCCTGGACATTTTACAAGAGGTAAGAAAGAAAAATCTGTAGTATCTACCTTATCCTAGGAGCTGGCTCAACAAGAGGTTTTTTTTTGTTTGACCCCTATGAAACTGCCATCTACTCTTCTCTTTGATTAATTGAAGAAAATAATGCTACACAAATTTCTCCAGCCTTTTTAATTATCAGCTCTTTGAAATTAATTGAATTTGCGAAGACAATACTTTCCACATTTTTCTCAACATCTTCAGGTCAAGATGTTATTAGACACCTTAGATAACTAAGATGTGTGAAAAGACAGGATTGAACTGAACTCATCTATGTTTAGCAGTGGCTTTAGCTAAAAGGAAGACAAAAATCACGTTTTCATCTCCAGTGGCAGAGAGTTCTGCAAGTGATGGAGTCCTACTGTAGAATTCTGTCTATCAGCACAAATATGTATAAATAGAATTCACATTTAACAGGGTACAGAGATTGCAGATTTAAACATTCACTCACATTTGTATGACAATTTTTGTGTGAAGTAGACATAAAATAACAGAGGACAAAATGACACTTGGTACAAAAGAAATCATCCAAGCAGAAAAAAAACATTACAGACAATGTCTAGGCAGTTGTATAGAGAGTCAGATATGAAATGATATGAATTCATCTTGATAAGTCAATACATTTCTAGGCCTGAATTCTTAAAAAAAAAAGTGTTTAAAGGGTTTTCTTCGGCTGCTTCTTTTAATTTACCTCTAGAAGAGTTGGAACACAGGCACAAAATCTGAAAGCTGAGGTCACAGTCCTCCTAAGAAAATAAAAGAGCTTAGCTTTGAAATCAGAAATGAAATTGGAATAATTTATATTGCTCTTTTAACAAGGCAGGAAACTGAACAGGTAGATACCTACTGATAGATGTCAATAGATGCCTATTGTCAATTATAAATAGGATAGATACAGATGAGGATTTTTCCCCTGGAGAATCTTGTAAAATCCCTCAAGGATGTTACATTAGCTGTATTTCCAATGTCTCTATCAAACTTGTGAAGATCAAAACTGAACAAAATATTCCTGGTATGACTTAAATGCTGCAAAGAACTGAGTGATCCCTTCGTCTTTGTACTTTTTTCCTCAACATTAAGATTTCTAAATTAAGAACTTCCACTGAACATCCAGATGGATTTGCTGTTAGATTCTTCTTCCAAATCAAGGAATTTTTTACTTTATTCTCCAAGCGATCAGCACAAATTGTTGAGTTTCTATTGAAAGGAAGCTCGAAGGTCTTGGGGCCAGCAAAACTGCTGACACAGGAGTTAAAAAGATCACAGGATGCCCTAATGATGGAGTTCTGTGGAGATGTAGATTCGATCATTTAGCCTGTTGGGTTTTATTTTAAAAGGACAAATTGTGACTCGTAGTTTTAATAGCAAATTTATACAGCACAGATGAAATACTCTTACAACCATGTTCATCTTCTAGACTGCCCAATCAGGCAGAAATCTGGGTGCCTTTGTATGATTCTTGCCCATCGTGGATATAAAATGAGAATTTAATGAGGATTCAACAAAACTGCTGAGCTTTAGCCACAGTTTAAAAAACCTACAGTGAACCTTGAGCTTTGATTCCATGTCTTACAGAGACAGAAGCTTTTCAGAAAACCCTGATTTTGATTTATGGCCCTCATGACATTTGTAGACGAACGCATTTGATATTTTACTAAAGATCCCCTTCTAAGATCTCAACATCTGTAGGTTGGGAACTTCAACAAGCAGATTTGGAGGTTATGACTTTTCTAGCATAAGGCTAAATTGTGATATAAATTCAGGAGAAAAAGAGAACTGCCAGATTACTTTACAGTAATTTCCACCAAACAAGTATTATATATTTTTATTTTTCTCTCAAATAATTTTTTGTGATACTCAGCATATTCAGTATATCCAGTTAAGAGAATGTGTCTAAAAGAAAAATACTGCAGTGACTAGCATATTAAATGATTGATCCTATCTTTTATCATATTTTGAAAGAGAGAAATTATACCTGTAGTGGACTTGATCACAATTTATGATTATGATTAATAGAGCCTTTTTTTATTAGCCCTACTGTGTAGATCCTGTTCCACGTTTTCAAAAGCTTTAGCAAGCAAAAGGTCTTCCAGAAGAAATATAATTGAAAAGTAAAAGAGCGTTTTCAGCTGAGCTTCTGTGTGGGAAAAAGCAATGTGAAAGACAGATAATTATCCCTAGATAAAACATCAATTACTTTTTCTTTTTTAGCGCATTGAATCTTCTTACCTTACCGTGTGCTGATACAACGGAACAAATATTTTCCAGAAAATCTAAATCTTAATGTCTAGACTGCTTTTTAGACAAGGGGAGGGGGAAGAGAGGGAGGCAAATAAACACCTCTGAGTTACTCAGCATAGGCAGGAAGGGTGAGGAGAGGCAGATTGAGCATTGCCTCAGCCAGCCAGGCTGCACAGAGCTCTCCTGCCTTTTCCTTTCTCTTGGGCTGCTCTTTGTGACACTGATGATGATGGCTTATCTGGCTCTTCCAACCAAGGGCAATAATATTTTCTGCAAAAGCCTTGAATAAATTTGTTTCTCTTGCACAGAGAGCTGGTTGGAAATCAGAGGCTGGGAAGGATGAGGGACAAGGTGGCAGGAGCTGTTTAGCTCTCTCCCAGGCTGTGGTGGGAAATACTAAATCCTAACAGATTTTTTGCCCAGACTTTTTTTTCTAGCTCTTGCAGTGAAAAGTCCCTAACATATCCTTCAGTCTGTCCTGTCACTGTGTTACTCTTCCCTCTATCTAGCCCAAATCTAGCTCGAGTGTAAACTGCCTGTTTTCCTTGTGTCTTTATGGAGAGCAGACTGCCTCCTACTCTCAGCAGCAGCTGTTTGTGCACCCCCAGAGAAGACCCAGCCTATTCTGTCTCTTCTTTTAACTGAACCAAACCAATTGGTTCAATCTTGCCTCACAGATCTTGTTTTCTAGAGCTCGGATCATCACTTCCCAAGTGTGGGAACTTAAAGCTCGCTAGAAATCTTGAAGAAAAACGATTTAGTCTGGTTTAGACTGATTAGGCCGCTGTCCCACTAGAAAGATTGCCAACGAGGCAAAGACTTTAAAAAATACACCTTACTGCTGTTGATAAAAAAGGGTGTCTCAGGTGAAATGAGGAAAGATCCGTTCAGATCACTCATAAATTCTGCTCTGTTCCTTCGTCCCCTTCCTGCCCACGACACTCTCTGTCAATGACCTGCAGCGTCAGGCCCGTGCCTACAGCAATTCCTGGTGGACAGATGCCCGTGCCAGTAAAATACAGAAGTCCAGCTCTGCTGAAGAGCACAGGTTGAATACACACACTCGTGCAGAAATGGCCTTCTTAACCTTAAGGGGTTATTTATCACCAGAGTGGTGTCAGGAGATGTGTACAGCATCCTAAAGAAACCAATGTCCTCACCGAAAGGACCTGATCACAGAGCACAGTGCACCCAAGCTGAAAGCCTCTCTGTTGACAGACTGCATTTTAGTTCTTGCCATTCTCACCACAAGTACTTAATTTGGCATTGAAGGACAAAATAAAGAGATGGATTTGAAAAACGTATAAGGATGGCTTGCTTTGTTAGCATGCACTGATTAAGAATTTGGCACGACCTTGGTTTCTCATTTTTCCCTTGTACAGNGGATGGCTTGCTTTGTTAACATGCACTGACTCAAAGAATTTGGCACGACCTTGGTTTCTCGTTCTTCCCTTGTATAGTGTTTCTTTGCTAATTCCTCCTTTAAAAGCAGGATGTTTCTTCCCTTGGTTGAAAAAAAAAGATAATTCTAAGCTTAAGCCTCTCCTCCTAATATTACAGTTGCTATCATTTTGATATATTCACCCAACCTTTTGCAGCCTACCTCCAAATTATTTGTTGAACAGGTGTTATCTTTCAACCACATGCTCTTGCCCTCTTTATTTTCATAATTCAAGGTTCAAATGTGTTTATTTCCTTACACAAACCGAACTCCTCCAAGCCTATCCATTACCACTCACTCAGTCTACAATTTTCTCCCTCTTATATAGCAAAAATCTATACTATCTAAAACAGAACTATCAACATAAATTCTTTGTCATTCAAACACAACATGGCAGCTGTTCGAACATTTGATTGCATTTTGCTTTTCAGCGTAGTTCTTACGTCTTCACCGATTATTTAATTAGTTTTTAGAAAGTATTTAAGAATAATGGGTTACAAGAAGTTTAAAACTCAGCCTTCACTGGCTTCTGTTCCTCTGATTTATGGCAGTCTCCCTGCTTCTGACAGTGCAGAGATCTGTGAGATTTCTGTGTCACCCAAACAGAGGCTGCTCACTGCAGATCCTTCTGGACAGACAATTCTTAGATATCCATGGTAATCCTAGCAAAGATATTTGAGGCTTCTTGTTTATTAAAGTCTTCTTATTTATTTGCCTGCCTTTAAGATGAAGAAATTTTCATGTGTCACCTCAAGATCGCTAGGGAAGAAAAAAATCAAAAAACCCAAACAACAAATAAAATCTTGCCACACTATTTCTGTTCTTGAAGAAACAAACATTGAATAAAAAACCCCAAAAAATTCTAGAACTTTGCAGCCACAATTTTGCAGCTGAAAACCCATTAGTAAAGCTATCACCTGAGCTATGTTTCCAGTTGCTAAACAGCTTGGGATTTTTCTGAATCTCTTATCCATAAAGTATTTAGACTTTATAATGAGATTTTTGAAAGACATGGATTGATCACCTCTTATCCTCATTTAGAAAATGATACCCCCTTCTGGATTTTAGCGTCTGTTTCCACTCATGTCTACAGTTTAGAATCCTATAATGTGTTTAACTACGATCTGGCCATACAATAGCTGCAATGCAGGAAAACACCATTAAATTTTAAACGAGCAGGATTCCAATAAGTCTTCACAGCTAATGCTAAAAGGTTCTAATATTTCACGCCTCTATTTCACACGGAATAGATTGAACCTCTGTGATTCTTTGCTTCTCTCTTTGCCAATTGCCCATAATCCAGCTGTGTCCCATTCCCAGCTTGGGCTGCACGGCTGCTTGGTTTCCCTGCATCCCAACAAAATATTGGTTTCCAGGAAGCAAATGAGCAGACTCAGTTTGCAAGTGCAAGGTTCAGGCTGAGGTCTGAGTTTTATGTTCTTAACAACAGATTTAAAATAAAATAATGCAGAGACAAAGAAATAAAAGATTGGATCAGGAAGGGTAGGAAAAGGATAGAGGATAGAGCCAGAAGAGCAGGGCAAACAGTATTTTACTTCAGAGGATGCACAAGAAATTCTAATAATAGGTATGGGCAAAGCAGAACTAGGTCAAACCTTTGAAATTCCAGACAGGAGTAGGAGATGGAGATCAATCCTGCATTTCACCTATTAGAGGTGGGCAACTTTCTCTCCACTGGCATAAAAAGAGTGGAAGTAGAAAAAAAAGATTAATAAAGTCACGGAGTACTGAGAACCAAGCACTTGCAGGAACCTTCTTTCCCACAGCAGAAAATTCTTACTGTTTGGTTTGTAGCAGCAAAGAAGGACTCCAGTGGTGGCTGGGGTTTCTGCTTGTGATTGTCAGAGAAGGGGATACAGGACTAATTCTACTTTTCTGGAGAGAGGCCAAGTAGAAACCCAGTCCTGACACCCCCTGACCTGACCTTGAAAGCTTTGCCATGGGAATGTGAATGCCCATGTTTGAAACACAAGCAAAATTAAACTCCCATTAGCTGATGGTCTCGGACCTTTATTGTCCAGGCAAGCTAATTAATTTATCACTTTATTAGGGGGCTTGTAGAATGTAAAATCTTGCTTGTTAGCATGTTAACAAGGCTGTAAACTGAGCACTCTCTTTAGATTGTAATATAGCCAGCTTTATGAGAGCAGGGGGATTATAAAAGCTTCTTCCACTGCACGTATCTGATTTAAATTAATAAAAGCACTAATGAAAAATCATCTTGGGGATGAGATAATAGACCTGCTCTGAGACCTGCAGTACCCAGTCCCCATGGAATACAGACACTGAAATCACAGCCTAAATTGATTGCTATTTACTCAAGTCTTTAGCATCAGAACCTTAATGCTTAAACCAAGGTATCACCAATTCAAGGCCTTAATTTGCATCAGCAGTCCCTGTGTATTTTGGAGATTACTCAAGGTTAGGGAACATACAGTATTAACACAATTTCTACTCTAGAATAAAGTTTTGTGCTTTCTTTGATAAGCAGTTTTTTATTTGGTATGTGCAATCATTTACTGATGAAAGGCACTCCCCGTGTAATTGTCTGGCTTTGCTGCCTGCCATCAAATCACATATTTTTAAAGAGGTTCTTATTTCCATCTCTCAGTTTTCTTCATTGTTCTTTACCAGCTTCAAGGAATTGGCCTTGCTAAACCATTCAGCTTTGGCAAACACTATTTTTAGTTCTCCAGTTGGGATCTGACTGATAGTTTTCTGCATTTCAGACTGGTAGCTTTTCTAATTTTCAGAAACATCCTGGGGATTAGTGACAGTAAAAAAAACACATTGTATGCTCTCAGTTTCTTACGGTTTCTCTTTCTGGAAAAGATGGTCAAAGGTGTTTCTTCTTCATTCTCTAAATCGGTCAACGCAACTATATCATGGTTCTCAAAATAAAATGGACTTGCCTTGGAGATTTAATCATACCAGGCACAGGAGTTCTTTGCAATTTAGCCCAGCAGAAATTATAAAATTATTTATTTAAAGTGTATATGAACAGCAGCATCCCCATCCCCTCCCCTCAAAGCCAAAAATAAAACCTTACCACACAAATCTTCATTGCTAACTAGGCTGGTTAAAAAAAATGTAGATTAAATATTACACCTGGCTGCGATTATTTTCCTGGATAGGAAAAACATTAAAATTATCAAAATAACTTGCAGAAATTTACAAAGTCTGTTGAAAAAAAAAAAAAAAGATCTTTGAATTTCCAGTCCGGGAGTACGAAACTGTCCTTTTCATTCCTTGTTGAAATTAGTGAACTTTGTTGGGGATAAGTCCAGTTTCTTTCTCTTCACTTCTAGTCCCAAAGGATAAATCACACACAGGTCGAGGAGCCACCAGACTCCCCCTTAGAATCTGAAACTTGAGGCAAAACACTTCCAGTGAATCTGGGGCCATGAACTGAAGCTTCCCTGGCTCTGGCATACGGGAGGGGCGTGGAGGAAAGGATCATAAAGTCAAAATTATGGAGATTCAAAGAAGGACTGGAAAAATGTAGGAGAAAAAGGCAATCGGGGCAGGGTTTGAGCAGTGGAAAGCAGGAATTGTAATGCTGGGAATGGGTTTTGTAGCCCTAAGCACCTAAACGGTGATGGATAGAGTCAGGCAATGCACTTTGGTGAAAAACACAGCCTGGAGGCAAGTTTGGTAGTCTCCTTTTTTATCCTTGAAGATCTAGATGCTATAACTGAAAATAAATTCAAAATCCTGCAGGGAAATACTGAATTTTTATGGGAACAGCTAGGAAAGGCTCAAACAGTATTTATCATCTGCTCTGAGGGAAATAAATCTGTTTTGAGGATAAAGTCATGGTTCCTCTCCTAAAAATTTGATTTTATTTTGGTCTTCCATCTTCTAGAGGCTTCTCATGTCTCTCAGGAGAATTGGAAAAACTGGAATTCAGACAACAACCATCAGTTGTCTAAGAATCGCCCTCATCCTGCATTTTAAAAAACCTTCCATTAAATTCGTAACCCTTTTCATCTAATTTGACATTATTGCCATGTTTTACATCCTTTCACTAGATTCTGCTTTATCTAAAAATCTCCACACGATCTAAGTCAGATATTATGGGGTCTGTGGCAAAAAAATCAGGAGAGAGGAGCAGTTTTGCTCCAGAATTGAAAGAGGAAACCAAGAGTAGACACGAAGGGAAAGTGGAACCCAGAGATCTCAGCAAACCTGGAGCACCAAGGTTCTGCCTTAGTGCTCCTATCAACAGCCCTGGACTAGACAGGTTTATGTCTCCTTTCTCCTTGTTTGGGAGAAAAAGGAGGAAAATTGCTGTGACATCCTTCTGGTAGTTTGTCAGAAAAGAACCTTTTGCACAACCAGGAATCGTGAGCCTGGTGCTCTGCTGGAAGCCAGCACGAGAGTGCAGGCAGAGGTGCTGCTGATTATCGTGTTCGAAAGTTACTAAAGGATGTTTCTTTAGATTTAATTTTCCAGCTTTATCCACTCTCCTGCCACTTTTTAACTAGAATTGCCACGTATTTCAGAGAGAAGACAGCAGTGCTGAGATCTGCCTTCAGGCAGCTGTTCCAGTCAAGATTTCTTGTTGTTCTGAAGCAGACGTAGCCCTCACAGTGCTGCTGACACCTCTGGGAAAGCAGGAGACAAAAGGAGGGAAAATGTTTAGGTTAGAGACCCAGAGAAGAGCCGTCCACATGCTGTGCATGTTTTCTTGTTATTAAGGGGGGTTTATTAAAGGTCTTATGTTAATGAAAATGCTTGTACGAACAGCCACTGGAGGTGTTTCTGGAAGAAATGATAATATGCCCTTTACTGTGGCTCAAAAGGGATTCTTATTTTAAACTTCATATGCTAATAGAGCAACCTTGCTTTGAAGTCAGTGACCAGTGCAAATATTGAACATATTTATACATAGGTACAAATATGCATTTGGGAACTGTCTGTCAACTTGCTCTCTATCAGCCTATCCCAGGTTTAGGGAGACTGCCTGGAATGTCACCCTGTCAACTAAAACCACAGTCACAGCTGGCCAGAGTGTGGAGATAAAGCACCAAGAGGACAGTGTTTCACTTCACAGCAGTAGCTGATGCAGTCTCTTAAGTTTATTATTTTCTTTCTTTTAAGTTTTCTTTTTGTTTGTTTTGGGTTTTCTTCTGTATTTTGTTGTATTCTCTTCAACATACCCTCTTCCTCACAAACCATCCAACTTGTTTTATCATTAGACAGCAGTGAGAAAACAGAAAGAAGCATCCCTTTAAAACATAATGTAAGTCCCAAGGGAACAAAAATATGCCTTATTTGCGTGCAGAAATTCATTGTAACAAGGAAAATATAATGGAATAAATTCTGGGAAAAGAAGTCTACACCTAGTCATACCACTATTTTCCACACTTTTGTAAAATTTATTATCTTCAGTAAAATCTCTTTCTTTATCATTTCAAGTGATGTTATTCTGAAGTTGTGTCCTAATGGCAAACTGTGATAGAAATTTCTGTCTGGTCGTCCCTCTTCCTGTCTGAGAAGAGAAGTGCCTGGCCCACAACTTGCTGAAATCAACAGTTCTTTTCTCTGGCTTCAGAGGACTTTAGGAGAAGATTGTTTGGATTTTACTGGATTATCACTGCTCAGAAGAGAGTGAACTGGAACTGCCTCTTGATGGGTCAAAGGAAGACAATTTCAAGTCAATGATTATATCTCAGCTTTTACAAGTTCTTAGTGAAATATTCACATCTTGTGGACTTGTAGGTTGCTGTTTGCAACCTTTGTAATACTTGACAAAAATAAATGAGGGCTTAGATGAACATATCTGCATCTCAGAGAAAAATGAAAACAGGCCTTAGCTTGTAACCCCAAAGCCATGATATTTCTCTCTCTCACTCATCTTTATTTTAATCTTTGGGTAAGTTATGAGTTCTATTCAGTGGGTGCTTGTTTTCTGCTTTATAATCCACCCAAGCTCCAGTGCAGAAATCAGTGGAGCTCTAAAACTTTGGGAGTGTGTGGAACAACACAGACATGAGGCCTGCACTCTATCAGTCTGTGCAATAAATCCACACCTGGTGTGTGTGAAAGACCTCTCAAAATCATGACAAGCATCTTCTGAAATAGCTTGAAGAATTCAATGTTTCCCCCATGTCCTTTTTCCCCCCTACTTTCCAAGAATTTTAGTCAGTCCCTCGTTCCCTACATGCATCAAAACACGCTTCCATTCCCTGGAATCAGAGCCTGCTTTATCATTCATCCTTTTCAGAACAGCCTGCTGACAAACTTGAAAACAGCACCTCAACCCACACCCAGAGATTTGAAAAAGAAACAAATCCTTGCAGAGCTGCAGAATCTGTCTCTGCTCCCACAGAAGTGGTAACGTGGGTTGAAAGTGCACAACGGGACCCTGGAAAATGAAATTATTTGGAAGAAACGAGTGGTGACCTGCGCTAATCAAAGCGGTTTTGTCTCTCTGCCATGACATGTTTACACCTCTAGATGCAGCACATTTTGGCAGGATTTTTGCTCATCACATCTATGTGGGATTTTTCTGCGTATTTCCATCATCATGAATTTTCTGACAATAACTGGAAGTCAGCTTCTGTTCCCATTTCTGCTTCAAGCTAATCCAGGGTAACTCTGGAGTAACTCCATTGAAATTCTTTGCAGTGCTGTAACAGTGGATTTCTTGTGTTTCACATTTTGTGATAGAAGAGAAAAAGCCTCTCTTTTTAATGTGAGTGCAGCCACAACACTCGGTGTAGCTTGGACAGGTATTGCCTCCTGCCAGATGCTTTTTAAAGCAGATTATGAAAAAAATTCTCCTTGTTTTGTTAAATATTCACTGTCACAGCCTTTGGAAGATAAACACTCAAATCAGCATAATTTCCCCAAGTCATCATGTAATTAATGAATACAAAGTCCCGAGGCTGTGGATGTTTTCCGTTCAGGAAGGCTGAAGATGTCAACGGCCCCACTGCAGAATGAGGAGTTTTCTGTCCCCTTCCACCATTTCTGTGTGTGCAAGGAGGAGCCTCTGTGCACTTGGAGCTTCAGTGGTGGGACAGGAGTCTGCATCTCTTTCGAGTGATCCAGAAGAGAGGAAAAAGCCTTCCCCAAGGAATGCCAGAAGCTCAGAAAATGCACACGGAACAAAAGCCTTTGTCAAATGTGAACTGTTGGCTGCCCACCAAAACACATGAAGAAATTTGGTTTGTGGCTTAGATCAAATTGAATTTTACTGACTTCGAGGTCCAAGAAGGCTTAGAAATTGATTTTATGAAATTTCAGTGAAGCTATGTCACTGGGTTTTTGGCCTGTCTCTGAGCTAAAAATACTCTTCTGGCAACAGAACATGCAAATCCAAGTTCACATCCAGGATCTAAACCCCAGCCTGTTCTGCCTTCAGGATCAAGAGTTTCTGATGGAAGGCTACAGTTTCCAAAATTCTTTTATTTAGTTCAAAACAATTTGGCTAAGTTCTTCCAAAAAACCAGAAACAAACAAAATCTCCCAGGAAACAAACAAAGAAACAAACAAACTTAAAAAAATATTTTGATACTTTATTTTCTCTACGTTGTGATCCAGAAGTGCTGTAACTAAGACAGGAGTTCTCCTTAGGACACAGACCCACAGTGCAGTAAGATCTTTTCTTTACAAATGCTCTTTACCAACATGCCAGTTACAGAGGCTTTTTGGGTTTTTTTTTTTTTCGAAACAGCTGCTAGAACAGTATCTTTATGCGAGTACATAAAAAAGAGTGATAAATATATATATGTGAACACCCTCATACAGATTGCAGCCTTTCAACAGGGTGAACTACTCACTGTGAAAACAAACCTCCTCTGGGTTTCTATCCATCCTGTGAGCCAAATTCCCATTAGCACTCTTTCAGGTGCGTCCTTCTGCCAGCAGAAATCCACACAAACACGTCTTGGTAAAGATGCCTGCCTGGTTTTTTCAGTAATTTACATTTGAATCTTTGTTTCCTCCAGGAGAGCTGAGGAAGAGGCACTGCAATAACCTGACGGGAGCCTAAAAACCCCCAGAAACAGAAATATTGATACAAATATTAGCTAAAGACTGGTAGGATTACGGGAGGGGGAGAGGGTGGGGAGGGAAGGGATTGTTTTGATAAACCTGTCTTTATATTACATGGTAAAAGACAGCCCCTGTCCCAAAGTATTGCCAGTGTAAATCCCAAAGGAACAAAAATCAGACAAGGAGGAGCCACTTGCTCAAGGACGTGCTGAGAACCTCTGTGGCAGAGCTTGGAGCTCCAACATCCAAGTCCCCCAAACTGCTTGCGGAAGATCAGATTTGTTGTCAGCTCTTTTAGAGGGGAAAATACTATTTTAGCAAAATATTTTGAAATAGATCTCTCGGTATTGGAGGGCCATGGTTTGTGTTAGGCTATATTATTACATTATAATAATTATATTATTATGTTATATATTATATTAGCTTGTGCTGATTCTTTTTGGCCTGCAGAAATAACACCCTCCCTACATCCGTGGCCCTTGCACACATTACTCCAGAGGACAGTAACACGTGCAGCATCTGCCTTTTTTGCTTGACTGATTGCATTTATTTCGTTTCACTCCGTGCCACTTCTGCTTCTAATTTCCTACAGAATACACCTTCCCAGGAAGGTGAGATTGGCAGCAGATGCTAAAGATGACTTATGTTTCCAGTGACTAGCAAGCACTTTCCACTTCAGTTCAGTCGTAAGCCATGCATGGACCAAACAAACCATCCAGCTGCTTTTGGAGAAAACCCATATTGCTCTATTACCACAATAAAAGAAAATGGATGTTTGTGGATAAACAGTTATATTTCTGGCACATGCTTTAGCAGTGGCTATTGCAGCATCACAGTGAAATTACCCTGTTAATGAACTCCTGTTTAGTGCTAATGACAGGTGATGTGCAGCAGAGCACATCGAGCTCTGGTGGCTTGCAGCAAATCACACACACGGAGAATCTGCTGTGCTGTGTGTTGAAAGGGCACCTCTGAGAGGGAGACCTTTACCTAATTATTTCTAACAACAGAAACCCTTAGATTCTTACAAAATGAAAACCTACTCGTAAAATGCCTAGTTCTTCTGATCAGAAATTCAGTGTTGTGTTTCTCAGGAGTGTTATTGACCATTCCTAGTAGATTCCCATCAGCTGGATCTATTTGGGTCCTGCAGCTTTTCCCTATAATTATGCTTCACACCCTTAGCCAAGCACAGCTTCCATTGTGACACACTGTTAGCAATAAAACCCATAAAAGATTCATATATTTTATGCCAGTTTATGTGGGATAATGCAGCAGTGCCTTTCAGTGCCACGGAGGAGTGCATTTTCACATTGTCGGATAAACCTTGTGAACGGCAGAAGGAGTTGCGAGGGGGTCACACTTGTGACAGCTTGAGACTGTGCTCCTGAGCTCGCAACAGGTCCTGCCAGATCAGTGCTTCAGCTGCACAGATTCGTGTTCAAGCTGCTACTTGTTGATCTGGAGCTTTCCCGGGAACAAAACTCCCGAGGGAAGCCAGTGGCATCACGGCATTTTGTTGCTCCCAGTAAACAACGGGCTCTGAAGTGGCAGCTGGGCACAAGAGGTTTCCCAGAGTGAACAAACCAGCTAAAGGACACTGTCAGGTGGGAGACTGTGCTCTGACCACCACAAAACCCTGCTTGGGTTGCAGTTTGGAATCTCTCCACACTGGTGCAAGCAGTCAGAGGATTAAGCACCAGGAGGGTCTGGAGCGCTGGACAGGACAGGAGCTCCTTGGATGGTGTGGGTGTCACGGCAGGGACGTTGTGGCTCTGCTTGGAGCCTCCCTTTGCAGAGGATTATCACCAGGGAGTGGGCAGTGAAGGACTGAGGATTAATTTGTTTCCTGACAGTGCTGCCTGGCAAGTTTTATTCCATGCTACCATGGTGCTGGGGCAGTTTTTGCATCCTTTGATGATCAAGCCTCTCTGAGTCGC
This sequence comes from Melanocharis versteri, assembly GCA_013397845.1. NCBI lineage: Eukaryota > Metazoa > Chordata > Aves > Passeriformes > Melanocharitidae > Melanocharis > Melanocharis versteri. Next base: position 506,937 of record VZTG01000995.1, on the reverse strand, counting down.
CATCAGGGCAGAGTTAGCAAGACTGGTGTTTGAACTCAGCTGAATTCATGACTGAATTCACCCTGACAAGGATTCTTCTCATTTTAGCTTCTCTGTCTCATATTTGTTACTTCTTTCCTTCAGTGTGGCTTCTTTCCTCTTCTTCCAAAAATCAGCAGTATGTTTAATTCTCTTTTTTCTTTGCTGATTTGTTAAATACAAAAGAAGTGAAAATGCATCTCTAATAGTCCTCAGGCTAATTTCTTTTTCCAAGCCTCTCAAATACACGAAAAGGCAATTTTTTGTTTGTGAAACTGNTCAGGCTAATTTCTTTTTCCAAGCTTTCCTAAGCCTCTCAAATACACTAAAAGGCAATTTTTCGTTTGTGAAACCAATGAATTGAGAGAGGGAAGGCAAACAGAAATACTTGGGAGCACACCTGACTCTTGACTACATTTGCTGCCTAAAACATCTAACAAATAACCCAACTGGTGTTTCCAATTTGGCTTCTGTTACAATGTCTCCCGTGAATTTTTCCTGCAGAACACATTTTTAGGAAAGTATATATTTTTTTTGAATGTATTCTCCCTGAAGTAATAGAAGATGTAGTTTTTATTTCATATTTATGGTATATATATCTATTTATTTACACACACGTTTCATAAGAGTAGGATACATTTGTGGGCACTTGTTTTGAAATAAATAGTGGAGAACAGGCTAGAAAAGACAATTGGGTTTATTGACCTGCTCTGGTGGATGCACGAAGTCTTCTCCATGATAATACTGGGAACCACGATCAACACAAGCACTGGAGAAAAATATTTGATTGCAGTTTCCCCACCAATGAAGTTTAAGTGATGTTAGAGTCCAAGAGTAAGCAATGAAAGCTGGGGTCTTCCTCTTGGGTATTTTGAAGAACCAAGTGTTCAGCTAGAGGTGAGTGAGTTGCTTTTCCTTTCCTCATTATTTTTTTCACCACAACACAGAGTTTTTGAAAGTCTTAATTTATCATTTGGAAAGTGCTTTAAGATCCTTTCGCAGAGCTGGCTATAAAAATGCAAAGTATTAGGAAACAAAATCCTGTGAACAATTAAAAATTAATCACCTTCAAGACAGAGCTTTCAAAAAAATATCCAGTGGAAATTAAAAGACAACCTGGACTTGCAGGAGGGATGCTCTATTCCCATGAAAACTGAAGAAAAACAACCACTTCCAACTGGGGGATGTTTTTTGTCCCTTCCTTTCTTCCTCTGCAGTCCCCCTGCGCGTTCACACTGCCGTGGGAAGCAGGAGAAGGGAGGACAAAGAGTATTTCCTGAAGGACAGCGATGTGGAGATGCCCAGTGGGGAGCCATTTAAGGGGAGGTTTATGGATCTGAGGAGAAAGAACAGTCAGGGGCTGCCAGAGACAGAGGCAGACGTGCCTGGGGGAAGGTGTGGATGGAAAGGGATCGCTCTGTAGAGGCAGGGATGTGGAGGAGTTGGCGTTTGGGGCTCAAAGGATTACCTGGAGGCCAGTCATGGGGAGTGCAGGAGGAAGTTCTTGTTCCTTGGGGCAGGAGGAGCAGTGGCAGTGTGAGGATGTCACGCTTGTGTCAGTGCTGAGGTAACGCCATGCTCTGCTGGCATAAACGGGGCAGTTTTCCTGGGAAATCACTGAACAAGAGCAGAACAAGAACCAGCAGATCCCAGAGGGGATCCATTGTTGTCACAGAGCCTTTTTGATCTGTCCCTGAACATCTCCAACCAAGCCTTCTTGGAGAGTCTCTCTCAGGGTTTTGCTGGCCATATCTTCAGGAAGCTTTTCCTGAGCTGAACCTGCTGCATTTTAAGCCCACTCTTGGTCTGCAGAGCTTGTAGCAGCTGCTCTGAGTAGTAAATTGGCAGAAATACAGCACTGGCTGTAAAGGGAGGAGTGAGATTATGTGTATGAAGTAAGAAGGATTGTACACAACCCAACGCTGTATGCAAAGGACAAAGAAGTGCTGCAGAAGAGTTTGTTGTTTGGTAATTGAATTTACAGACACAGGAAAAAATCTGAAGTAAAATAATCTGAAGGCAAAGAGTCAGCATGGCAACACTAATATTCAACCCTATACATTATTTTAGTGTATAGATCAGTAATAAAAATCCCTAGGAAAAATGACTCGGAGCACAGAACCTCACTGGAGTTGCTCCAGACTGAAGGTGTTTTTTGCATGTGATCTGGTTTTCTGCTGAACTGCAGGACACTTGCCCTAACCTCTCGAGAAGTTTTATGCTTAAAAAGTTTCCTTTGGGTTTTGTTATGCAATGTCCTTCTTGGCTTTTTTTCTATGGAAGTGAAAAACTAGTAATTTTATCTGTTCTTTTTTTTTTTTCCCAGCTTCAATTATTTTTAATGGATGTTTCAAGTTTTCCTTTTACAAGGTGCTGAGAGCTACTCAAACACAAGGAAAAAAAAACCATTCAGCAAGGGAGCTATAAATGCCACATTTTTCAGTGGTGAAAAAGACTGACTTTCTGAATCTTGATAGCACTACTTTGGAAACCACTTCACAGAGTGCCTTTTTTTTTATTTCTTTTAGACAAAAGTCAAGCAGTCCACATGCTGCCAGCCCGACAGTGTAAACAAATCTGTTTTTCCGGATTCCCTTTGTCAAATCAGCCTCCAGCTGAAATGCGTTATCTCGGATGAAGTGTATCAGGCACATAAAGCAATAATTACAGCTGCCTGGCTGTATGTTGAGAATAAAGAGCCAGCCTTAGATCGAGGGCAGCGAGAGAGGGTGCAGAAAACACACACAATTTTTGTGTAGAATCTGGGAGCGTTCTTTCTCCATAGACAGACAAAACCGCAGCGCACCCGAGCCTGGAGAATTCTGTGCTGGCAGGATGTTAGGAAGAGCACAGCAATCAACAGGCTGTAGAAATTACTCTTTACACATCTGGAGACTCCTTTTTCTGCCTTCATGCTGTTCTTGGGCGCTGTGAACCAGACACTACCTGAGAGCCACGCTGCTCAGCCTCTCGGTGTTCAAATGCGGATCTGCAGAGGAAGGGAGAAGCTGCCTCAGAGGGAAAGTGCCTGAACCAGCCTCCCACAGGACGTGGAAATCCTCAGATTGACTTTCAGACCTTACAGGAGGACTAACTTCTTTGCACTAGCTGTTCCCAAAGGACCTTAGTAGAGGAAAATCAAGCATTTCTTTGTATGGGAAAAAAAATCTCTTTATAAAATCCTGAGCATCAGGTCCTCGGAGCTGTGGTAGTCTGAGAGCAGCACTATGAACCTGGGAGAATTTGCTCTTTCTGAGTGGTTTTTAATGCACCCTCAGGGCCATGCACCTTTGCCATTCGGCCTTCCTGCAGCCTGCACTGAGCTGGTGTCATGGAAAATTCCTGAGTGAGTGAAGCAGTTGGTTAAAGCTGTCCTTGCCTTGTTCAAGGGGACAGGTTTTGGAAAAACACGCTGAAGTTCCTTAATAGGAGTTGATGACTTCCTAAGAGCCGCTTTAGCCTGTTGGAAAGGGTGCCACAGCAGTGGCTGCCAGGCTCTACCCTCTTCAATGCCTTTGGAGACCCCCAGGCAGAAAAACTCCCGGCAGAGTTCCTGGCAGTCCAGTGCTGCTGCCGGATCCACGCTCCAGGAAAAGTGCAGAGAGCCCTAAACAGCCCAATGAGCATGGCCTGGTGCGTAATTCCCTGTTCTGGACATGGGTATCCCAGCAGGAAATCTGAGCTAGGCCCCTGGTGCAGTCAAAGGCTGTAGGAGAAATCAAATTCCATGGTGCCCTCAAGAGATAAGGCCATGCTCACCCAGAAAAAAGGAAAACAGAGAGTAAGGATGAGATCCTACGCAAGGACCATTCCTCAGGAGCTCATCCCGATCATTCCTCAACACTTCATCCCAACCACTCACTTAGGGACAGCAAATACCCACAGTTCGTGCATTTTTCTTCAGGAAACAGCGTCATGAAAACAAATAAAAACTAGTTAGCTGTGTTGTGTCTTGTTTGAAGGCCACAATTCTAAGAGATGATAAGATACCACACTCAGCACTGCTCCACAGAATAGCTTAACAGTGTTAAAAATTATATTCTTTGTTTGGATTATCTTTTTGTTCACTAAAGTCTAAACCTACCCTGAAAATTTGTGGAGAAACAGGGCAAAAGCAAACGCCAAAGAGCAGAAATATCCCCATTTTATCTTCACTCACTTTGTTTCATATAGGTTTTTAGTGCAGTGTTGAAGAAAGTTTTCAGTCTGAATATTTATTTAGGCATTACTTAGAGCATTTCTTATTCAGACTATCAGTGTTTGTTCTTTGAGAAAAACAACCCCAAACAAAACAGAGAACAAACAAACAAAACCTCAAGCCCATATTATTTGGTTTAAAAGTCATAAGTTTTTATTTGGTAAATAGGATTTGTTTTGAATTAATCTGAAATTAACCCTGCAGTTTTTAAGCTGTCAACACTGCCAGCTTTTGATTGTCAACAGCTTCATTTTTCTACAGCATTAATGTGCAATAGCATAACTAATTCGTATCAGTACAGACACAAACTTATTTGCTGCTAGAGACTCAGAGAGGAAAAATTATGGGTTCCCTAGAAATAAGGGGGTTTAGACTTAATAATATAATTAAAATTATTTTTAAAAAGCATCAAACTTTGGATACCTCCTTTTCTCATAACTGAGGTGTGAGTGGGTTTGTATTGGTCGGTTGATTTTTGTGTGGTTATTATTCACTTACAGACAAAATAGAATTTCTACTTAGATCGTATGAAGTCAAAAATTTATTTGAAGAAACGAATTAAGTTGTGTCATCATCTAAAGTGTTCCTAACTAAGGGGAGAAAAGAGCTGATGTCCTGTACCAGAAGATTTTTGCTGTTCTGTGCAAAAGAAACTGTCACAATCGACGGTGCAATGACACCCCTCTCAGCTGGAAGGTTGGTTTCAAGGCACCTCTCTCATACATTATTCTCATCTACTGTGCAAAACTGGAATCATATCCAGGTGCTCTGGCAGGGAAAGAAATAGTTCTGCCTACTGAATGTGGGAATTTAATTTTCAAATGAACCATTCTCCTGCACTGTTTTAGTCCATGCTCCTGTCCATGGAATCGCAGAATCACCGAATATCCTGGGTTGGAAGGGACCCACAAGGTCGAGTCCAACTCCTGGGCCTGTACAGGACACTCCCCAAAAATTGCCCTCCCTCTGGGAGTAGCAATGCTGTGTTTGAAATCTTACCTGCAGAATTAGGGTCCGAAGTATTTTAGCGGAATTTTCATTGTAGGAAAGAAGTGAGCACTTGGCTGGTTTTGACTGCTCCTCTTTTAGTTTGAATTTGCCTGTAATGAGATGCACTCTCTGTATTTCCAGTGGCATTGTTATTCAACTGATGGGTGTTGTTATGTTTAATTGGAAAGACCTTTTCCCCTATTTTCCCAACACTCCACCAAAGAGTTACTTGTGCCATTTATTTTTTTATCTGAAACTGCATTTTTTCTGTCAGAACACTAAAGAATGATGCTCTCTTTTAACTTACAGTTTTTATCTGGCTAGACAAGTCTGCATTTAAGCATCTCAGATCATCTTTTCTTCCCGAAATAAAAAACACCTCAAAAATCATTTGATGGGAATAAGAAACATGAAAAAACCTCCTCAAAATTAATGAGAAGGCTGGAAAATTCTCTTCTAGGTCAATAATTTAAGTCATAAAAGGCCATGAAGCTCTAATTTTGGTAGCATTTATTAGAGCTTTTCCCTTTTTGTTAAAGATATTGCCTTTGGTTTTCAATTTATCACAAATTAATTAGGATATAGTAAGTAGTGGGGTTTTTTCCAAACATTCCCATGGATGTAGTGCCTACAGGCAGGGATTTACACAGCCTGTGTTTGTGTGTAAGATCTGCTTTTCATTTCTTTATTTAAGTCAGCTAACAAACGCGGTTTATGTTATTAGTGATGGGAAAAGCGTTCCAGATGGATTTGTTGTTTTGTTCTCTGTAAGCAGAATTAAGGAGTTGGGAGGATGCAAGTTCCTGGTGACACGCATTTTTATCTAATTAAAGAAGCGCACCAGCAGTTTGCACAAAATAATTTTCTGAGCTCACTAATAAATGTCCAGAACAATTTGAAGATAGATTGTTTCTTTTTTGTCTGGATCCAAGCTTATTGAGTTTTTGTTTTTGTTTTTTTTTTAACTGTCTCAATAGCCAGCAAGCATTTACTTACAATTATTTTTTCCTCCAATTGATGGCGTAAATAATTAATACGATAAAAGGTTCTAACACATCAAATCAGTAAACAACCTTCAAGAGGAATTGGCACGCATCCAATCCCCCAGACACCCAGCAAGAATAACTTAAGCCAATTAGACCCATGAAATGGATTGATATTTTTGGCCTACGATACTTAGCCAAGCTCTGTGGGTTCGGTTGCCCCAAAAACATTCAGGAAGATAATGTGGGGTGTTTGGAGCTAATTGGATGCAGATTTAGGAAGTGGCATCATTGGGCTCAGCTTTTTGCTCATGAGGTTAAGGCAGGTTTTCTAAACATTGCAGTGGATACGTAACTTGACATTCATCAGAAAAGCCATTGTGGCTGAAACTTTATGAGGAAGAAACGCGCAGTTGTCATTCAAATTTTTATTGTACCAAAATTTTTATTTTCACATTGCTTTCAATTAGTACCTATTTGAGAATGTCTGACTTTAATTTTGGGCTCTGGCAGGACAAAGGTAGGGGCAGTGTTGTGGGAGGGCTGAGCACTGCCCCACTGCATCCTGCATCCCCTTACCCCATCTCTCTGCCCTGGCAGTGCCACAATGCCACCCTCTTTTAGGGCTGCCTTCCAAACATTTTTACCACACATGAGCACTGAAGCAACAGAGGAGACTGTAATGGAATTAATTTTTCAGCTGACTTTTTTTTTTCCCCCTCCTTTTTTTTCCTTTTTTTTTTTTTCCCTTGAAATGCTTACAGGAAACTGCATTAGAATCCCAAAGTAATGGAACATTAAAAAACCATCTGGGGATCTAAACCAGCTTTAAAGAGTTAGAGTAGCACCGAGGCATGACCACAAAGACAGATACTATTTGTTGTGAGTGTGGCAGATAACTTGCAGCTGTAGTGAAGAACATAAAAGTCTGATATATATATATATATATATATAAAAATCTTGGGATAGCTAAGTAATCACAGAATGAAAATGATAGAAATTAATCTTCGGCTGCATAAATATAGCAAGACTTTTTTTAGTGAATACTTATCTGATTCTGTGAGGGTTATACACACAGAAATACCTAAATTGTGCTAAAGAATTGGGATTGGCTTGATGGGAGTGTTGTGTACAAGTATTTAAACCAAAAATACATTTTATGTCACATATATCTACGTCTTTTTCCAAACTATAGGTCGTTCCAAGTTGCTGTTTGAATTTTAGCAATTAGTTTCGGGATTTATTTTTAGGTTTTGGTACCTTGAAAATGCTTTCTGAAGACATACAATGGGATATGGAGATACAAACCATTACTTCCCATGGAAACATGCTGGAGTCATAGAGACTTTTTGTCTTCGCAGAAGAGCAGCAGTCTGTTTAAAGAGAATTAGGAATCCTCTATCTTTTTCATGCTCAATTATTTTCCAGACTATGTGAGCATGTATATATATGCGGGGGTTTTTTTAGGACAATTTGGTTGCAATGGAAAGGAGGTTTGTAACCATTTTGGTTATTATCTATAGAAATAAAATAATATAAAAGCATAAAAATAGCACTGAAGAAAATGTGTAAGAAAAAGAAAGAAAGGATGGGGATAGAAAGATATCGCCACCCATGGAATCAGGGATAGGACTTGGCTGTTTCAATTTCCATGTGTGTGTGTTGATGGTCCCACCTTGATCCATCTGGGGTGGGTGAAGCCCATGGATCAAAATTCAGTGGGTCAATAAAAATGCTCAGGTTTGCATGGGAACAACAGGTGCCTCCTCCGGGGAGGTTTTTACACTCTCTGGGGAGGTTTTTACACTCTCTAGGGAGGTTTTTACACTCTCTGGGGAGGTTTTTACACTCTCTGGAGAGTTTTACGCAGTCTGATGTAACACCGGGGGTCACGTGCAGTTCTCTGGTGGAAGGCCCCAGAAATGAATTTGGGGGCACTCTGGGGGGCTTTGATGGTTTATGACCCCTTCTAGGACACAAGGGCTGCCTCGCTGAGTCAATTATGCCCCACCAGGAGGGATTAATTCCCTCAAGCCTACTCGTGAATGTCCTGGTACCTGCCCAGGGGGGAGCTCTAGGCCTGAGGCAATTGTGTAGGGGAGGGTATTGGCATGATGAAAAACAAAGGTGCCTAAAGATTTTTAGCTTTTTATATATTTTTTCATGTATTTGTAGCTTTGTAGACTGTTAATACACATTTATAATTTCTAGTACTTTTCCTGCCCTCTGCCGTAATTTAACAAACCCTTACTAATACATTCTTGAAATTCTGTTTAGTCTTGCCTTTAGTCTGGCAAGGACAATTTATTTTGCACTATACTTCAGAAGTGTAGAGCTGGAAGATTGGGGGGGCTCCAATGGAGCAGAACCTGGTGGAAAATCACCTCACCAACTGCTCTTCTAATTGGACAATATTTGATAGATATACTTACCAACTAACCCTATAGAAATCGTAGGAATAGTGTATCACATGTGCAAATCACCATATTGCACACCTTGAAGGCTTTCAGTTAAAGATTTGCTTATATATTATCATTTTAACACTGTTTGGAAAAGTTTTTTGTTTTATTCCAGGCAACAGCGCTGTCCCACCTCCACAGGGTCAGCTTTCATCAGCCTCCTCCCTTATCTGGCTCAAACCCCAGCTTGTAGCCTGTGGCCGTGGGAGGTTACCCCCAAACCTCTGCAAAGCACCTCCTGCCTTTGAAAACTGCTGATTGCTTGGGTCATTTGCCAAGAACTTTCCCCACCTGGATGGCACCACAAAGGCAGCCAGCCCAGGCTGTCGTGTCCGCTGCCGTGCTGCTCCGCCGCCTCCATCCCGCAAGTTTTATGTGATCCATGTCACAACAAGCAGACTTAAAATCAATAGGAAATAGTCTCCGGTGAAGCTCTTGAGACCCCATCTCCTGGGGTAATAAGGGAGGTCAGCATCCTTCAATATCAAGCTCTGTGTCAGGGAGATCCCTGCCAAAATCAATGGAGCTGGAGCAGTAACTGTTTGAGTAGGGCCGTGCCCACATGACACCCATCCAACACATCCTTTCAGTGCATCCAACACATCCTTTCACTGCATCCAACACATCCTTTCACTGCATCCAACACATCCTTTCACAGCTGACAGGAACTGCCAGGAGACCATCTCAGTCTCCCTGACTCGCTGCATACGAGCCGTCCTCAGCATCTCCACAAAAAGTCTCCTTAGGAGTACAGAATTTACTGCAATTTCAAATCAGGCATCTATATTTTCACTGGTATGATTTCACTTTTTACGGAAAAGTCATTTAGGCTGAAGATAAGCCTCAAAGTAAGCCTAAATTTTTTTAGGTTTACAGTAAATGCATACGTTTATTTAGGTTCAACAGCTTTTTGGTGAGGTGCCATGCTATTGGCATGGTGACATGGCCTGAATAATTCACCAGTAATTCAGAGATGCTTGGAAGTTGCAGTATTTTCTGGACACAAATAGCAGAACTCTTGTTGGATGAAAAGGAAATGAAAATAAGGTGGATTTTCCAACTATCTACCACACAGTGAGATCGAAAAGTATTATCATATTCAGTGCTGCTTTAATTATTGATGGACAGTTCAAATGTCTTTCATCTCTTCTGCAAAGAATATAAATCTATTTTTTCTTGTTCAAACGGATCCAATTTATAAGGTTGCTAATGTTTTCTACTCCAGGTTTGTGTTTGCTAAAAAGGAACTTAAATTCTCTTAATATTTAATGCTCTTTCTGAACTACCTGATAGAAAAGGAGGATCTTCTCCAAAAAATGACACAGCATTGTTGTTCGAAACACTGTTTGACCGATCCTGTATGTTTCTTAAATACATAACCTTTCCCAAATAGAAATTCTCCTATTAAAAATACACTAACATTTGGTCCACAAAAAAGTTGTTTTTCTTGCTTTATCCCAGGAGGAACACAAGTAGTATTCATGAAGGAGCTTTTCTATTTGTATGTTCATCTTCTTTGCTTCCTTCTCCGACAGGAGAAAAAGAGAGAAACTCAGGATGTCCAGACTGCTATTTTTGGAAAGGTGTTTGGTAAATGAGGGGGGGAAATGTACAAACTTGAGTGTCCTGCAACAGACGCTTGAAAATTCCTGCAACTTACTGTTTCTACTTTGGTTGGAGAGTTAATAACAGACATCTCAGACTACCTAATGCAACGGGAAGCAAGGAATTCGAAGCATTCCCGTGCTATCAGGTGGAGGGAAACTGAGTGCAGCGGCTTGATTTTAGAGCAGCAAGACTTTGGGTGTTTTTTTATAACCGCAGGAGGTCTCCAGGAGCATTGTTTCCTGCTTCCTGCTAGGACAATTTTTGAAATCACAGAATCATAGACTGGTTGGGGTTGGAAGGGACCATAAAACTCATCCAGGTCCAACTCCCCTGCCATGGATGGGGGCACCTTCCACTAAATCAGGTTGTTCAGGGCCTTATCCAACCAATTCATACCCAGGCCTTTAACCTGAGAGTGTTATTTGTAGTGTATTGTGGTGCTGGCAAACATCCCAGCCTACAAGTAATACTCCTGTGGGATATCTCTCAATAAAAACTTTCCTGCCCCTTTTGTTTTCAGCAGAAGGAGGAGCAGGAGCTCATCAACGTGGAGAGACAGCAAAGCTGTGCCTGAGCTGGGTTCATTAGGTGCTCTGAATTGAGCTCTGGAGAAAGCAAAGGCAACAAGTCTGGTTCTAAACTCTCATCAAACGGCTTTGCAGAGACGGGAAGAACCTCAAAATTTGGATGTCTGTGGCTAATTTTTCAGATTAAAGCACTAAACTATGCAGAAATCGAGGCACAAAACTCATTTAGGCTGCAATTCTGTGCTTAGTACACTCTGAATTACTGTGCATAGCGTACACTTTGAGAAATTACCTGCTGTTTGGAGACCTTTTAGATCCTCACGCTTTACATTGAGCTACAGAATAAATTTTTATCACGGCCTCTGAATTTTTCATGCTACAGTTGCATAAACTTGCTAACAAAATATGGAGTGAGTCCTTTTATTGTTCTGTTTCTTTTCCGAAATAAAAATAAGCACGTACAGGGAGGAGAAAGCCAATACAAGAAGGAGTGCAAACCTTTGGATAGATTTGAGAGTTCTCTGCTAGTAAATCAGGGTAAATCAGTGAGGTTGGGTGAAGTGACCCCTTTCTGAGGGAGGCAGGCTTGATTTCAGGCTTAGGTGGGCCCAGAGCAGAAGAAGCCTTGAGATCACCATGAGAAAAAACTTAGTTCTGCTGCCAGGGATCACTGCAGAGCTGTGGCCAGAGAGCCTAGGTATGGAAATATCCTGATTTATCATATTTGGGTCTGAAGGGACGGACAGGCTGCAGAATGCAGCCTAGAGGGGATCTGGCTGGGAAGAAGCCTGGCTAAAGACATGCCCTCAGAAGCTCACAGATCATGGGGGTGTGGGAGGATGATAACAGAGGACATGACTGAGGTTTAAAATGCATTAAACTTTAAATAAATAAGACCTAGTCCCTGAAGAACAGACTCTGAAATAGAATGGCCAGGAGGTATTGTTTGATGCCTCAGTTAGCAGTTTGGTCTAGAAGCACACAAGGTTTGTTAAAAATTTAACAAAGTTTTAAACATTCTCAAGTTTTTAGAGAAGCAAATACTCCTAATAAAAATACCTCCATAATCCCAAATTAAATAACCCACATATTGAGAACTGGTGAGAACCAAAGTTTTAAACACTTCATGCTGTGCAGGTTGCCAGAAGATTTTCTAGACAGTCACTGTCACACCAGTGAGGTGGCCCTTTAAACAGCTCAGATATTTCAGCAGCTTTAGTCATGGTGGGGAACGAGACCTGCTGAGAAGAAGGAAAGAGCTGGGGAGAAAAAATTAGCAGGAAAGCAGGAGATATCTGCAAAGATTTCACAGGTGGTTTTTTTTTTCAAGGCAGAAAGAGAAATCTTCAAGGCTAATGCTGAGAAAGAAGGTAAAATTAGGGGCAGCAAGATTAAAATATTACTCAAGGTTACCCAAGATTAGCTGTATGATGAATGGTCCACAGAATGCTGCATAAATCAAGGTAACTAAGATAAATGGAGGCCTAATTTAAGGAGAGTGCTGTCTCTGGATCAGAACTGGAAGGAACCAGACGCATGACTGCCAATTCAGGAGGTGCAGGAGTGATACCAAAATCAGGGCAGATCTGTACAAGAATCTGTTTCCTAATGCCTTCACCAAAGATGCTGGAGAAAAATCATCCAGGAACTGAAGCTGGGCAGTGGCATCAATTTTTAATGTGTTTCCTTTCTCACAGAGGGAGCCTTTTGGCTTTTTTTAGACTGGAACTTCTCTCCCCCGTGACAATGACCTGACTCTGCTGCAGCCTTCCTTTCCTGTGCCTAGCTGTACATTGGTCACTGCACTTCCTCCTCATTGCACACTCAAACCTCTTTTCATCCTTTATTCCATTCCTTTCCTCATGCCCTTTTTGGACAGCTAAGAACTATAATCAGAGAGACCGGGACTCCTCTGCCTACAGCGTGCAAGAATTGGGGTATTTTTAAAGAAAAAAGCCCCAAAATAAAACCCTCTACAGAAATGTATTGTTAAAGATGAGATGTCTTTGACGCTTGGATTTATGCTCAAAAATGCCTCTTCCAAAGAATTATTTTCATTGTGCATGCAGAAAGCAGCACCCTGACCACCACTGAGAGGGCACAGAGCCTTCTGAGACCAGAGAGGAGAGAAAAACCCTGTCTCTTGCTGGGAGAGTCTCAGTGAAAATACCCATCAAAGGAGATTTGTAATGCACTGACTTTGTCCAAAAGACCAAAGGTGAAGCTGGATCTTCTGAAAGAGGTGATCCAATGAAGAGTGGAAGTGCTGACAGCATTTGACAGATGGTGGAGGTGAAAGATCTGAAAGCTGGGACCATCACCTGCACCAGCCTTGAGGAGGCATTTGAGTCGTGATCCGGGTACAGCAGGGGTAAAAAACTCTACATCCCTTGGGAATGAGAATTTAGAGATGCCTAAAATCTGGGGCTCCTGAGCATGGGCTGCAAACTGTGATTAGGTGACAGCTGCTAGAAGAAGGTGGCAGCTAAGCCTGAGCATCTGTCAGATGGATGAAGACTGGTTTGGGATTACAGCCAACGCACTCTGGCACAGGGAAGGAAAGTTCCCATTTCCAAGAGCCTTAAGGAGCAGCCACTTGCCAAAGAGCAGCAATTCCAGCCCCACCCGTCTCTTCCAAGATGTTTCCCCTTTCTCTCCATCACCTCATACGCAGAAATGTGTTTCTTTAACGGATGCTAATTAAAAAAATTAAGAATCACCCTGATCTCCTCAGAGGCAGATGCATAATTTAGTTTCATGGAAACTTTAATCAGAAATTAAGCTTGTTTGCAGGGGTATTCAGTGTTTCTTCAGCTTAATAACTACCTTCCCTTTGTGTTCCTTGCACTTACTGTTTCCCCTCCCATAGCTTCTTCCAGCCAGTCACTCCTGTTCTTTTTCCCACCCATGAGCTTGTGGGATTTCAGGGTGAGTCAAACTGTGGAAATGATTGCGATTAAAAAGAAAAAAGAAAAAAAGAAAAAAAAAGTTGAACCGTTTTAAATTTTTACTTTTAACCTGAATTCTTGCAGGGGCCCGGTTTGCAGAGTACAACATCCCAGAGTACTTTTATCTGTCTGGAAACCACTGACGAACAGATATAATAATAATAATAATAATAAAACTATGTAAAGTGCTGTCATATTAATGTTAGTCTCATCACAAATATTCTCTTCATTTGTCCTCCTTAAAAAACTAGAAATAGACACAGGTCCAAGGGCGAACTGTGAAAATTACCACAGGCACAGAGGGACTTTTGCTCCTTAGTTAGGGGAGTTATTTCTGACTAAAATTCTGCACTTTCCCAATTCTCAGCATTATGTAACAGGGCAATTTGTTCTTTATGACAGTTAATACCTGTCTCCCAGCACCTGCACCCACCCACATACATTAAATAAGTCATTTAATTCTCTGACTCCACAGCAATTGCTGTGGGCCTGCATGCCAGGAATTTGGGGGCTGGCTTATATTTTTAGCTTGAAAAAGAGGAGGATGTATCTATAACCTTATACACATATATGTACCTGCTTCTCCCCCTGTAGATTATTCAGGGGTTAATGCATTTTAATGGAACCGTTTATATTTGTTAGTTATAGATTATTGCATGTTGCATGAAAGAAATCTGACTCTGTTCATAAATCATACTTTTATTCTGTATTCTGCTTAGCCAAAAATATGCACATATGTACAGACACATTTTATTACACAGAGGCACTGCTGAATATAAATAGAATATTTGTCAAACTTCAGATTAACATAAAAATAACATTGTGCAAATACCTGATTCTGCCAACCCACTGGCACATCCTCCTCATTTTTAAGTGCTCTGCCTAAAGCAGCACAGCTGAAAGATTGCATTAGTGGAAAGAAATAGGTGAAAATACACCATAGGTTACACAAATACAAGCAAGAGAGACAGCAGATGTCACTGATATGAGAAAACATTGCTGACATGCTGGGGGACCTTCCACTTAAATGATATCAGAGAATTAATGATCAAGCACTGACAAGCTGAGGGTAGGATTGAGACAATGTCTCACATACATCGTGGTGTCTGCTGGAAGTAAGAAAATTACAACTTCCCTGAGTGAATTCACGGTTTAAAATAGAGGATTAAGCAAAAATCACGTAGGATATTTAAAAATTGACCTCTCTGTTTGATGTATTTTCTATAAGCAATCAATATCAGTTGCCTACACACAGCAACAATGTTCTAAATGCTTCCCAAATCCTCTGCAAACTGTGTCGACCAAAAAAGAGAGAAGCTGTGGGATTTGCAAGAATAGGGTGCTGCCAGGTGCTCTTACCTGAGCATTCACAAACGTCTGAATTCCACTGACTGCACAATTTTTTTGCAGAAAAGGTATGGTTTTAACAGCAGGCTAACAATACCTGCACTTTACACTAGCCCCTTTCTTGTGAAAGGACTTAAGTGATATTTTTAATGGAGACCATGAGTTCTGTCAAATGGCACAAAACTTCCCCATGGTGCTGCAGCAGAGCTTGATAGAAATAGTAGCTAAACCCCTCTTTTCATACTTTTTCAAATACAGAAGGTTTTAACTCATAAGGCAGACACTTAATGCAGAGAGGACGTTTGGCCTCCCTCCGCTCCTTTCTCTAAATTCTACTCCCATCTACATCTGTGAAGGGTGAAAGAGAAGCAAGAGAAGAATAAATTCCTTGGGTTTTAGTTGGTTATGTCTGTAGGCACTATTCTAGAAAATAATGATTGCAGGGGATGAAGTGGGGTGGGGCAGTGAAAGTTCCACACGCCAAAAATAGTTAATTTGACTGAGATTTCGGTGCTAAAATGTTGTTAATTATTGCCCCAAACACTGCTGCGCTCTGGGGCTTCTTGCCAGGTTCCATCAGATCCAGATCACTTGAAAGAGATTTCACACTGTTGTGTCAGTAAGTATCTAAGAAAAAAAAATGTGTAAAATGATATCTATTAAAAATAATCTAATGTAAATAAGGACAAAGAAAAAGTTATAAAATCCTACTTACTGTACTAAAAACGTCAAATTGCCACTTTCATTGTTTTATACGTTGGTCAGCATCAGCGCAGGAATTTCTGTTAATGAAAGGGAATAGATTTTGCCACCTTTATCTGGAATATATGGGCCCCCACCATGACTGCTTTATTTTATAGGTCCTGGTGTAGTAAGACCACATCTCAGTCCTGTGAAACACAGTCCTGTCAGAGCTGAGCAAGGAACTGGGAATATTTCATACACATTGCAGCTGGAGTCAATTCTTCATTAGAACACAGCTCATAATTTTAGCAAGTGCAACCACTGTCAGAACTCAGCCTTAAAATATAATGAATATGGCAATGCTAATCAGAAAAATAAATCTAAAAGGAGAATCCTCTCTTGAGCCTGATGCCATGATGGTTTGAAAGGGAGCAGTGGGTGATAGAAATGGAAACTCTTATACTAATAGGGGTTTGCTCTGTTTTCTTTGAGGTCTGAAAGCATTTATAAAAAATAAACCCCACAACCTTTAGCCCGATCTCTCAGCTAAGAAAGTTAGTAGCTGACAGTGAAAATTGTTCAGTCTTTTTTATCATCATCCCACAAAATGGGTAGGTTTATGTATTATACAGAGGAATTCCAAATCAAAGCTGAGAGTTTTAAATTGCCTTACAATGTTAGATAAAGGGAGTCTGGAGCAGAATTTACAGATGCAGAAGCCAGTGGCCTCCACAGCAGTTTATTTGTGTTCTGTTTTTTGTAGGTTCTGTGCTCTTTTTCAATAAAGAGCACCCAGACACCTGCAGGACTTTTAACTTTGCTTTGCTGTGGCTGTGAGAGCTCAGCAGTTGTTAGAGCAGGGACTCAGAAAACCTGGCATCAGCTCCTCACTTGGGAACTGGTTTGGCGTGCAGCCTTGGAAGAGATTCTCTAATTACTGATGAGGTGGCAATCTGGAGGTAGCATTTTATTTCCTGTCTCGCCAAAATAGTGCAAGAATTAATTAAAGTTTGCAAGACACTATGAGATCCTGAGGCTAAATATTCTATAGAAGCACTAATGATCTATCTTGTCTGGTTTTGACCATATGAGCACAGTCAGTTTGATGTTTCTCCAGAAAAAAATCCTCTTGTCAGAATAACAAACTTGAGCTGATTTAAATAATGTAGATAAATTTATCCCTACATTTACGAAAAATTATTTGCTCAGTACACAGTGTTTTCTGGTCTTCCAAAGACTGTCTTCAAAACAAGTTGTAAACCAAACCATTTGTCTTACTTTGTCTTATTTTCGGTAACCCAACCACTCCCTGCTTCAAAGTACAAAATTATCCTTTGAGAAAACTCATATCTAAACCCACATCCCTGTGGATGGCCAATGTCTTTCTCTACGTGAGCTGTGTAAAGGCTCCTGTGGTCACTGGAAAGAAATTATCTCAGAGCCTTGTCTGGAAAACTGGATCACAGTCCTTCCATACAGGACTGATGCAGAGAAAAAAACTCTTTCAAGGTAGAGTCTATTTTGTGTGCTAATCCAACCCCTGGAAGACAATAAGGCTTTTAGTTATTTATGGCTTTCATCCAATAGTTTCACTGCAACTTGGGAATTTCAAGTAAATCTTGAAAAACTAAGGGTGGAAAAAAGGGACACGATAGTTTCATTTATCAAACCTGGGATTTATGGCTAAAAAAATATGGGTTTTGGAAGTGATCTCTGTGAGTGATGAAGTCTGAAGGGCACGGGTCCCTGACTGTTAGATAAAAAAGTCAAAACTTGGTCCAAAAGCCCATAGATGGATCAATTCCTGTGCTTAAGGCAAGTCACAAGTGGCCAGGTCCTTTCTAGATGTAATTCTCTTAATGAATGAGCAGAAACCACTCGTAATTTCATGCACAATTTCTATTCTCCAACTGTCTGCAGAAGTGCTGTCCTCCTCAGCTTTAGGGTGTGTTATACACTTACAGTATCTTTATATTTAAAGCTGGAAATATCACTTATCTTACTTTCCATCATTATTCCAATGTAGCAAGGAAATTTTTGGAGCAAGTCTCACTCACAGCTGCAAGAAGTTAATTGTTCATGTGATAACAGAACTTGGTCCTGACTGAAGGATGGAAAATCATGCTGCACTCCAGATGAGTAATTTTTGCACTGAATAGTTATTAGTCAGGTTTTGTTTTGGTCTCAGGAACCAAAGCTTCTGCTTTCGTATCTTAGTGAGAGGCTTAGGCCAGTCTTTCCACTTTATATTTAAGAAGATAACAGATTTTTATGGTCTTCTCTATAAGAAAATAATAACTTGAGACATGTGGATGAAGGTATATTGGAGTAGAGCTGACTGAATTGCTTTGATTGAAAACTGCTCAATTCTACTCGACAGTTTTCCTCAAAATGTGCTTCTATTGTCTGTTTCTTTGTGGATGTGAGAAAAACATCCACAAATCCATCCTTGTTCTCTTGAAATTTTTAATATAAAAGCAGTTTAACAGTTTTTATTGCATGGATTATTTCTGGCTTATTTTTATAAATATGAAGGTGAAAAAGAACAAGGTTGGTGTTGCTTTTGGTGGATTTTGAACTTGTTGCAATAACTCGCAGTCTAAAGTGATACAGCCTTTTTTAAAAATTTTTATTGTTTACCTTGCCATATCTCAAAATAATGTCAACACATGGCAAAGCTGGATGCCTTTAAGTATTTGAGGTGACTCTGTTTAGTGAGTCAGAATTTACCTTAAAAGACAGCACAGGTGTCAGAAAATACAGAGATCTGTACCAGCCCTGAAAGTCTTTCCTGAGTTCTGGCCGTCATAACAGTTTTTTTTTTTTTCTTTTCCAAATCTGCTTGCTGTAGCTGTTGAATGTAAAATTAGGTAACATTATCCAGCCTGCTTAGCGACTTCAGGATGAAAAAGGTGATGTTTGCAGAGCCGTGTGGGAACTGCAAGGCTCAGTGCCTATCTGTTAACATCCTCCCAAGGAAGGAGTTCAGGCTCATGTGCAATCAGTAGGCTACGACCAGACTTATTATTGCACACAAGAAATTTGGTTGGGAATTATATCTCAGTGCACCGCTGCCACTAGCTGGGGTTATGGCTACAACTGTTCCATCATTATCCCCGCTGGGATTTTACCAGCAGCAGCACACATCAGTCTGTGGATGGCTGTGCTGTATTGCTGCTACGCCAGCTTGTTTCCTTGGATCCAGATCCAAACCCATTAAAATATTACAGCAAGGCGCGCTGGATTTCCCCAGCTCGAGGTTGTAGCATGCACGGTAATCACGCAAGAGATGATTTTTTCACAACGGGGACGAGCCAAAAAAACGAGCCCAGCATCCAGCTGAATTTTCTCAGCACAAATGGCTCATTGTTTTGATGCCCAGCACCACCGTGGGCACCCCTGACTTGGTGCTGGGCCCCCTGCCACTCTCTGATGTGAGCACAGACACCCCAGCCGGGTTCGGGTTGGACATCAGGGGGAATTTCTGAGTGATTGAACCCACAGAAAGAGTGATGAGACATTGGAATGGGCTGCCCAGGGAGGCGTTGGAGTCACCATCCCTGGTGGTGGTGAAGGTGGCACTCAGTGCCATGGCAGTGTTTGTCACGGGCTGGACTCGGTGATGGATTTTTCCAGCCTGATTGATTCTGCCCTTCCGTGAGGTGAGGTGTCCCCATGAACACTCAGAACCCCACCCAAGGCCGGGCTGTCCTCACGGCCCTGAGGAAGCTTCTCTGAGGTTTCACCCCAGTGCTTGATCTGGTCTTTCTCCACTTCCCTGGTCAGCACCGGAATGCCATTGAAAAGTGTAACTGATGTTAAAAAAAAAGAAAAAAACCGAATTTGAGTCTGCAGCTGAACAGGTGATGTGATTTACAGAGCATGTGCCTCCAGAATTCCCGGGGGTTGTACTGAGCTCTTTTTAATGTGAGGTTCATGGCCATAGCATAACCTCCTTTATGCTTTACTTGTATACAACATCTTTATTGAAGACGTGCAAAACACTGGAGTAAATATTTGTAGAAATTCTGGAGGACAAGGAGTTACCACAACAGAAGGCACTTTACTGCTAGTTTGTTTAAGAGTACTCATCTAGTGCCAGTTTTTCGTTGGTTTTTTCTTTTTTCAGATGTTGTGCTATTAAAAACTATTTTCCTTAAAGTTTGTGATGATCTGAAAGTTACTGTGTAATCTGAAAAGGTAAGGAATGATCTGTGTTTATGCATACCTGGAATTGAAAAGTAATGTGGGTTAAGAGGGAGGGTCTGGTGCCTCTAAAGACACCAAACATCAACAGTGTGGTCACTTTCTCACTATATTCCATACACGGTCAAGGGAAATGAGCAATTAATCTTTTAAATATATTTCACATTGTTGCGAAATAACAGCTTTTTAAGGAGACAATTTCTGAATACATGTCTGTGTAGAGATAAGCAGAAAAGTATTGTTGCTGGGAGTGCAGAGGTGTTACTGCAGCTCCAGAACTGCAGTATTGCCAACCTCGTGGGCTCAGGAACTCGATAAACCAGAGAAGTGATCTTGCAGAGGAAACTGTGCATGCAGAAAAGCCTGTTCCTCATATGACCCTTTTTGTTTCCAGGCTTGATATTTCAAGTAACAGATCATCTGAGTCACCTAGGAAAGAGAACATTCAACTCTAAAAATGGCCTGGTTTTGCCAGCACAACTTTCTTTGAGATCACAAAAAAGTTTCTTGGTCGTACCAGCTAGCGTTCCTCCAAAATAACTTTGGAATTCACAGTGTTTAAGGCAGGTGACCAAGCACATCCTTACAGAAAAGAGGCTACAAAGGAATGGAAATATTCCTGCTATGGGTGACCCAGTGTTCCAGAATTGAACAGGAAATGTAACCAGGCACCTGAAATTAAAGCCAGAATGCTTATTCCGTTTGCCTTTCCCTGATTGATTGGCCTTTGGCTGATGCCTGTCAGCTTCTCCAAAACCCCTCAGCATTTTGCCTGGCTGTTCTGGGCTTGGGGAGTGCAAAACTGATACCTGCAGTCAAATCATCATCCAAAGTGATAGTATTCCAATGACTAGAATGTTTTTTTTCTGAAATTATTGCTCAGATTTGGCTTTGAAAGGCTTCCACATCACCCACAGGTCAAGAAGTGCCAGAGATTGGCTCTTAGGCCATTTGCACTCAGCTGAATTCAGTTTGCACTCAGCTGAATTCCGTTTGCACTCAGCTGAATTCCATTTGCACTCAGCTGAATTCCAGGTGGCAGTGATTTTAGGTGCTCGTTTGCTGTATTTAAGGCTCTTGGGGATAGGGCAGCCCTCTCAAAGGTCCACGTTAGGGAACAGGAAAAATAAATACCAGCAGAGGATTAAAAAATAAATAATGCTCCTGCTAAGCTGAGATGACAGTGTTTTACAAAAGAATCTAGTATCAAAAGGAGGGAACAAGAACTGCTGGGGATTTTCTGTTTTTAGAACTGGCAGATTACAGCCCAGAACAGCACACAAGGAACTGGTGAGTAATACCCGTTGTATTCTTACTGGCACCTGGATGGCTGCCAACATCTTCATTTCAGTAATTGTGCTCTCATTGCTGTGCTGAGTGAGAAGCAGATCCTGGGGACAACGAGATAGAAGTTTTTGGTTTTTTTAAGGAGTTATGAATGACTGAGTGTTTTACCAAGAAAGATAACACAATTTAATAATGCTAGTGGGATCTGGATTAGTGTTGTACAATGAAATGAATGTAAGCAGCCTTAACTCTTAACTTAAATATTTAAACTTAACTGCTTAAACTTTTATTAATTTTTGGATTTCATGAACAGCCAGAAAATGTGAGTTTTATGGGAAAGATCTTCCTTCAGCATGTGGCAATGTGTGTTGGTTTTGGTGTAGTTAAATTTGTATAGTAAACTTAACTATTGGTATGCAAGGGATTTTACTCACATTTACTAAATCCCTTTTGTTTTTCCTCGCTGAATGTGCCACATAGCCACAGCTACTCATGGAAATCAATTTTTAAATACTTGTGCACGTCTGTTTTCAGAAGTAGGTTACATTTGTTCATCCAGTCAGGAAAGGGGAAAATACCAGATTATGTTTTTTGAACGCAGCTCAGCAACCCCTCTGAATATTGGCAGCTGAGCCCTACGTGGGGGAAACGCTGCAGAGAAATTCGCCTACATCTGAATAATGCAATTCCATTCACAGTGTTCTAGGAGCACGGCAAAGAGAGAGAGGCTGCGTTTGTCAAACGCGTTGTTTGTGGCAAATTTTTCATTCAGCTCTAACGAGCACTCGGCAGCTGCTGTGCCCCGCGTGCTGCTGAAGCTGTCCTGGAAAAGCGACAGGTGCTGGGGAGCCTCCACCCTTGCTGGGCTTGGCTGCTCCATCAGAAGGGTTTTCCCACAGCTCCAGGCCATATCAGCCATCTCCATCCCGTCCTCAGTTCAATTAAGCCACGATGTGCTTTTCTCCCTCGCCGCTCTCCTTTCATCTCCTCTTCTTCTCTTGCTATGATGTTTTTCTTCTCCCTATTAGAGTTGGTCCTGAATACTGATAAGGTTAAATTTGCTGCAGATTTGCGGGAGAAATAGGCCAGCCCCGTGGTGCCTGGGATCTTGCAAGCATCAAACCTTTCATGTTCAGAGGGTTCCAAGAATTATCTGAGTTTTCAACCTTTGTTTTTCATAAGGTTAGACCCAAATGCTTTTTCTTTTTTTTTAACTGCTTTTGTACTTCTCCACTTGCTGAGCTTCTCTGTGAAGGCTCAATGCAAAATCAAGTAAAATTCTCTCTCAGGCCTGTTTTAGTGATGGTTTAGAAAACCTCAGAAGATTGGCTGACCCAACAGAGAGGTTTTTGATGTGTGGTAGAAGTGGAGCTTGGATTGCTTACTTTGGTAGTTGTTGCTGGGTTTTTATTGTTGTTGTTGTTTGTATTTTTTTTTGTGTGTTTTATTCTGTTCCTCTCAGTTTTTAATCCTGTGTTTAACTTTCAGTTCTTTCATCCCTCATGCTGGCATTTCTACACCTATTCTTAACTTTATGCCAGTTAACTTAAAACACTTTTTTTTGTGTACATATATTATAAAGCTAGTGATGCTGTATGATACCAACATAAATAATTTTTATTATTTACGTTAGAAATTTCACAAAGAAACAGAAAAGCTTGTCAAATTCTTAAGTCTGGCAGAGAGGCTGAGAGTAGAGATGAGCTTGTTTGTCTTTGCCATTTGAAACACCAAGTCTCAAAATCAAATTGTGTCAGAGCATTAAGAATATTTACATTGAGGTTATTTTTTATGTGTGTGGTTTGGTGTGTTTTGTTTTGTTTGTTTTTTAATTCAAGAACACTTAATTGGCTGGGGAAGGTTATATGATGATTGCCTTATACCTCAAGGACAATTGATATATCCATTATGCCCATTAATTTGATTATTGTTATTTAATTTGGATGTTTGACTTGACATAAAATAGAAACAGCAAAAGCAGCTTGTTCCAAATCAGGATGCCATTTGGTCTTTTCCAGCTGTAGTTCATTTTGGCGTTGTTTTTGGTGATTTTTTTGAGTGCTTCAGCATCTGGATATTGCTTTTGAGGAAATGCACTTTTATCTGTTGTGGCTTTTGATGCTGTTGAGCTCATGTGTACCCCTGCATATGTGAAGAATTAACTTGCTGGTTTATTGAGTCTTAGATGTCTGTAATCTATAAGCTCACCCTATTCAGTGTGTATTAAATGCAACCCTATGTTGAAGCTTACATAACGTTGGAATGCAAATTATTTAGTAGCATTTTCTCATTTGAGTGTTGCATTTTTATTAAACGGCCCTTCAAGGTAAGGTTTGGGCCTCAACAGAAGCTGGAAATTCAGCCTATCAGTTATAAATGAATTTTCAAAGCACCGTAAGAAATAAGAGGGATATGAGATGTTTCTGCAGGTACCCCATCCTTTCTAATGAAACCAAAAAACCGTACAAGTTTGGTAGAAATTGTTGACAAAATTCTTACAAATATTGATGCAGTTTTTATCAAAAAGTCAGTAATAGCCCCACAATCTATTCGAGTGATTGGTCTGCTTCAGTGCATGAATTCTTTGGGAACTTTTTCCTGGGGGATTCACTCAGTTTACTTGCATTTCCGAATTCATTCTGCCAGACAGCATTTTTGTGTTGCTGCTCCTACGTACTCTGCTTCCTACTCCGGCAATTTTAAGTTGCCTTCTTCTTTGCCTGTTGCTTTTTGGAGACAGCACAAGGGGCCACACTTACCAGAAAGCAGAGATTCAGCAGTTTATGGAAAATAGGCATTTAGTAGAATTTCCAGTCCTGCTGTTTATCATTATTAGTGATTCCTGGTGTTGCAGGCATTTCTGCAGCTATTTCTACAGAGCAGAGCGACTGCTGGTTTGTGATTGGGGAAGCTGCTCGTGTGAATGATGATATATCTAAGTGTTGGTTTGTATGGAGTAGCTATGGATTTTATCTGTTCCAAGGTAAGCTGCTGTCCCTGAGAGTGGCTTTAACCAATTGCTCTGCAGATACCACAGGTTGCAGGTGCCAGTTTAGAGAAAAGTGGGGTTTATAAACATGGTTTATAAACATCTTGGCAGAAACACTTGATTCACAGCTTTAGTTTTAACTCTCCTTACCTGAATGTGTAAAAGAGAAAATTTGCTATAGTAGCCCTTCAAATCATGCCTCAGGTAATCAGAGGTCAAGACCCTGTCCTGGCACAGAAAGTTTCATGTTTCCACAAACTCTGCCACTGTGGCAAGCAAACTTCAGGTGTGGTCAGAAAACTGTACACTTATCCCAACTTCCACTATTCTGAAGACTGAGGAAAGGGTGAATAAGAGCTCCTAGTTCTTTCTCTAACCTGAAAGAATTGGGTGTAAATACAGAGAGAACAAAATGATAGTTTATATATAGAGTGTAATAATAAAATCTGCATGTGGTTTGCAACAAGTGCGTGTAGCTTTACTCTTTCTTTTGGGGCCATAATAGGATTCTCATCAGTTGCCTGTATGTAGGCAACTGTAATCCATATACTGGAATTATAATCCATAATACTGGAATTTGGGAAAGTACAAGAAATACTATGGTTTATTCATTTTGGAATTTCCTGTGCACCCGTGTCAGTGTTTTAAAATGCTTTTAAGCAAAGCACTGGATGTCTGCTATCGTTTTCTTAACTTAGCCCTGTGTAGTTCAATTTTCCTATTGCCCTTGCTGGTCTAATTAGGAAAATAAAATTGCTGGTTGGACTCCTAGGTAGTTAGAGTATCTCTCGTGTGTGTGACTTGCAGCATCCTGTCACCTGGGTTCAAATGGGAGCTAAATGGAAAACTGGAATTGTGTCTGGGGCCTGTGGTACAGTGAAAAAGAGCTCCATGGGTTGCGTGGTGGGTTCCTCTCTGCCCTACCCCTTGCTGTCACTTTTTAGCACCATGCTGATGAACTTGCCCCTGGGGATTGAAGCCTTCCAAACTCAACACCGGCCTCTGATTGTTTTAAAACTTTTCTAACGGTTTGAAGCAGATTGTGAGACATCCTGTTTCTAAACCAGTTTTATGTGGAAGCTAGCTCATCTTCAGAAACTTCTCTGTTTTTTTTAACACAAGCCCGCGCAGAGGGCAGAAGCTTATTGGCTACTCTGAGTTTTCCCATTCAGTGGCAATTACAGAATCCTCTTCTGCGAAATAACGGCTGCTGATGTACTGTGAAAATTCTGTGTCTGATAGACCCCGGAATTTCTCTTTGCTGCGCCTGTGAATTTGTGTAGAGACTTTTCATTTGTCCCCAGTGCAGCCAGTATTGACATACACATCAAGATTTAACTAGGGAGGTTAGTGCTCTGCTTTTTAAGTGGGTGCATAGTCTGCCTTTCATATTAAGGCAGAATGCTCGCTGCAGAGTTTCAAATGTTTTCAAAATCCGATTTGTCAAAGTCAGAGCTGTGTCCAGATTGTGGTTGGTACAGGCAGCTGATCAGATTGGCAAACAAAAGTAGCTTTTGTGAGTAGCAGCCCATTTTTAGCTCTGTTCCAGCTACATTACTCAGTCCAATAAACTGCTTTTTCCTGCAGAATTTGCTGGCTTCCATTAGATTCACTTCACTACTAGGGTATAGAAATAATATGGGAATGTTACCATACGGGAATAGTTTAAAATAGATAGCTATTAAAAGTATGCAACCAAACTCACATCATCATTATTGAAAATTGCCGATTGCTTGGGTAGTGAGGAGATGTATTTAGGTGAAAAATTTTTGGAAGTGGTGCAACTACATTTGAAATCAGTATAAATAATAAGTTCTACAGTGTTCATTAGGAGATGATCATTATCCTTAAAATGGAAGCATGTCTTCCAGTGAAATGCTTCCAGCTTCTTAGGGATAAAGAGTTGATGTCTTATTTGTTCAGAAATTCCTTCACTTAAACCTGTTGTTTTTTATGTTTCTTCCTACTTAATTCCCACTAATTTTGACATTTGAGTTTCACATTTGTGTTTAAATGTATAGTTCTACTTCGCAGTGCTTTTTATGAAATTAGGATTTAGGCTCCAGCATTTTCTTTTAAACAAGGAATCTCAGACCTGATAGAGACTTTGCACAGTAACCCTTGAAATGTGTCAGACTCCTCTTTTTCCATCTCCTTTTTTCCGTGACTGCTGCATGGAATCTGGGCTGATGCTAATCTGGAAGGACAGTCACACCTCATGAAAGAATCATCACTGCTAATCAAATCAGAGTTAAAACCCACCACTCTGCATCAGTGGAGGCATTTAATGCGCTGAATATTTCATGCGCTGGGGGCCGTGGCTGTAGACAAAACCCTCTCAACCGCTCCTCGTTGCGTGCAAATATTTACTCAGACACTCTGGAGTGGTTGAACTGGTGTGCAGCAACACCGGAAAGCCCTGAGTGATCCTTCTAGAGTAATGGTAATTACAAGTGACTCCACACATGCTGGGTCACGCTGGCTTGCAGACAGCCCCTTGCTTTGTCAAAGCTCCCCTCGCCT
This sequence comes from Melanocharis versteri, assembly GCA_013397845.1. Taxonomy (NCBI): domain Eukaryota; kingdom Metazoa; phylum Chordata; class Aves; order Passeriformes; family Melanocharitidae; genus Melanocharis; species Melanocharis versteri. The sequence continues at coordinate 480,170 of VZTG01000995.1, read as the reverse complement.
GCGTGATTAAGTGGGCAGCGTGCCACAGGAAATTTGATGCATACAGGATGACAAATGTCTGTTTTGGCTGCTGAGGATTGAACTCAATCGTAGATCTGCAGAAACATCAAAACACAATCAAGGGCTGACATCAAACCCGCGAGCCAAGAGAATTCCTCAGGCAAAAGGGGCTGAACTTGAAAGTACAAGAAAGGAGTGCTTTAGTTTGTACGGTGGTACAGCAGTTCGTTTTGCTGATTCCTTGCAAGGAGGGGTAGAGGAAGTGACAACCCAGAAAAATGTCTCTCTGCTGTTCCAGTAATTCTTTATGTTTAAATTGTAGAGGTGGAGGGGCAAAACAACAGAGCAATGCAACCCAGTAAGTTTCCTTTCAGTTTTTATATTTAGACTTTTAGTTTTTTTTCTCTACAATATAGAACAGTTGCTCTTGGCTATCCATAGTGGAAACCTTCCTTCTTGTGTACCCTGGTAGCACCTCCTTGTGACACCAGGAAAACTCACTGTTTAAAATAGTGGTGCAAATGCTTCATCCACCTGCTGCTTTTGCAATTGCTTGGTCTGATAAGACAGTTTTAAAAAGCTGTCCTGTCTTGTTGCCTGCATGTTACTCACACTGTGATAAGTGATGACACAAAGGGTCAGACTGTAGAATTAGATTCATCCTGTACTTCTCAGCAGAGGTAAGGATTGGCTGAGTGTTATTTTCAGGTCCTAGCTCTGTACAACCTGAGTAGTTCTGTAGGTTGATGTGTGTGGTGAAATCCACTTCCAGGCTGGAGCAGGCTCTGAGTTTGCAACATGAACACATTATCTTTGAGTGGAGAGTTAGTGACTGTGTTCCTTTGCTCTGTGTGAGCGATGGCAGAAGGTTAGTGGATGCTACATCAATCTTCATTTTAACTAGAACTCTTCTGCATCAGGAATGCTGGTGTTTACCTTACAGGTTTTATAGCCCTTCCTGAATCTTCTCTAGAGATCCCAACGTGTGCCCTCTTTCCTCTGCTTTTGTAGTGCCACTACACTGAGGGTGGAGACAAAATACACCTTCACAGGTGTGCTTGTCAAATAATAAAAATCATTATTGCTAAGCAGGTGTTCAGGAGCTGTGAAAAAACTGTTGAAAGAGTTATTTGCTGGACTTGGACAGTCTGTGGAGCTGGTCAAATAATGAACTGCTGAAAGGAATTTTGAGCAAATGTCAATATTTGTCCGAGAAATTGCTTTCAATAAATAATTTTTTTTTCAGGCTGTGTTCATCTGTCAGGAGATTTGGTGATGATGGCTCTAAAGCAAAGGCCTTCACAAGGAGTACAGAAGCACTGTGTGTTGGGATGCTTCTGGAGGCAGTGCTTGCAGAGGGGCAGAATTCCCCCCAAGGGGGAGAGAGAGTGCAGCTTCTGCCCTGTCCCACTTGCACATTCTGCTGTGCAGCTCTGTTCTAACGAAGGAAGGAAGGAGAAGTAGTTACTTCTACCCCAGCCCATTTTGTTATTGACTGACTTCTCTGTGTGTTGAGGCTGTTAAATACAGAGGAGTAAAACCAAACCAATTTTATACTCGGTGTGCTCTGTTTCAGCTGCAGTAGCTACATAAAACCCACAAAACCCAAGGAATATCCCCACAAATGCACAAAGCAAAGTAGGAAAACAACTTAGCTTTCTTCCAAGAGCAGTAGTTTTAATTTCTGAATGTACCTGGCTGAATTTATCACGCTCCTAAGTGCCAGCTGCTTGCTCATGCAGCACCACAAATGCTACTTAGCCCAGGCTTGTTTTCTTGAGTATTTCCTCCCAATGCCTGGATCCGCAGTGGTGGAATGAAGCTGTTGGTATTGGATAGGTCCTTTCTCAGGTGTGATCAGCCTGGAGGTTTATCATTTCGTAAAGAGTTTAGCTATGGAAATTGAAATTGCTCATTAAAAGCTGGATATTCAGATGGCAATTTTTCCTAGGAATAACTGATTTATAAATGACAGAACTTGCATTTGTCTTTTCCAAAAAAAGGTTTCTGTGCAAAGCATGATTGTGTCCCACTGTAAGGGAGAGGGCATTCATAAAGAAACACTTTTTTCTCAATGTGCACTGTGTATTCTTGCGTACAACATTTTATAAGAAGATCACAGTGTTAGTTCATGTGGCTTTACTGTGTCTCTCTCTGGATGGATTTGCATGATGTCAGCCTCTTCAGAATAGATTCAGCCTGAAAGAACTAGTGATTTATTGAATTTTTTATTTATTTTCAGTGCAGGCCTCTGTTCTCCTTGCTGTTCAGAAACATCAGTTAAAAAGGAGCATTTTGAGAGTGGTGTATTGTACCCTTTTGAAGAAGCCTGTGAACTGCTGTGTAATCAGCCTCACCTGCTGGTAGGCCTTTTGAAGGATTTCTTACACTGTGACCTTTTTCAGGAACTGTTCCTCCCCTCTCAGAGGTGACACAAAATCATCTTGTCCCTATCAAGAAATGTTGCAATGGTTGTGATACGTGTTGTAATGAATCTCTTTGGAAAATAACTGTATTTTGCATTTAGTGAAAGCAAATCCTGACACTTACTGCAGGCATTCATAGCATCTCCTTGCATGGAAGAAGTGAACGTGTTCCTGCTCTGAATGCTGAGTGGCTCCATGGTGTCCCCGAATACAACTTTGGAATTTGGCTTCTTGCAGTTTGCTCAGTACCTGGGAAGCAGAGAGTGGTGGCTGAAGTAAGAGTAAGGTTCTACACAAAATATACACAGCTGGTCTTTTTATTTTCAAGCTTTTTTTCTTCCGTGTTTTCCTCCTTCCTTATGGGCCTTAAAATTATTTTAGCCTGAAGGATTTCAGCTGAGCTTGTCTGGCTTTGTCTTGAGTAAGATGGCAGGGATATAAGTAAGAATTACAGCATGTTATCAGGTGTGGGGAGAGAAGCCAAAAAATATATATATGAAGCTTTTCTTTAATGTGCGAAGATTTGTTCTGTAGTCCTTTGAAAATGAAAACCTACGAGACAAAAGAAACTGAAATCTGTTGTCTTCCTGATGTTTCCTGGCTGTCTAAATCAATATTACATGCCTGCACCAAGTTTGCTGAAGTAGTGTAGTTCTTGGAAAATGCTTGATGAAATCTTATTTATGCCAAAAGTCATATAATCAGGAAAAAAACCCCACTGCAACATGTTTGTATTATAAGTGTTTGCTCTGATCTCAGTGCAAGGTCTCTGAGTCACACCAGTTGTTCTATGAGGAGCTTACTACAACTTTGATAATGCCTTGTGTGCCGTGTCCAGGCTGCTTGTGTTCTAAACTTCAGCTGCTTTTGAGAATTGGGAATTCCAACAGTTGTCAAATTATTTCAAAAGGACATGGAGTAAAAGCTGGCAATCCTTATATTTTTCTCTTCTCACTTAACTCGCCTAAAAGCACCTTCAGCTGTTCTGATCTTGAAGTGCATTGTCTAGGGCAGTGTTTGCTTGCTGGAAATCCAAGAAACACCGAGTTGTCAGTTCTATTGGCATCTGCCTGCCCTTATGTGCTTTAAAAAATTGGAAAAGGAGAAGGGAATCTATTGTGCTGCTCTTGTTTCTTAATGGCAATATCTCAGAAAATAACTTCCTCCACTCTTTTTCTGAGGAACCCAAGGATAATTCAGGCAGAATCAAGAGTAGGAGCTTCAAGTTACTGAAGTTCTGCTTTATCTGCTTTTGATTCCCTAATGGACCTTCATCTCCAAAAGGATGAGATGAGATGGTTATGTTCTGATTAATGTGGACTATTTACCATTTCTGCTGATAAGCTGGAAGGATGCATTAAATCTGCCTCAGCAAGTGGCAGTGAGGTTTCAAATGGTAACGAGGACAGCTGCAACTTTCTTTGACTCCTGAAGGTCAAGCATTTCTAAATCCTTTCCCAGCTTATTTATAAGACTGCTGATGTGATTCGGTTAGTTATGGAAACTGTAACCTCAAGGATATTTTCAGCCTTTTGTGCTGGTTGAAATATTTCTGGCTGTATAATAATGATACTCCAGATAGTGCTTTTCAGTGTTTTTTTGTGCAGTGGCTCATGTCAAGCCACAGATGTATTTTGAATGAGTAGTGAGACTGCCTAAATCTTAAACTGGAAGTTGGAGTTAGAGGCAGACTTAGAGGTGACAATTACATGAGGAATATGCGTGCCCAAAGCCCTCAGCTTCCTTAGGTTTGTGCATTTCAGAGTCTGTGGTTCAGTGCTGCTGGTTCTTGGAGTCTGAGACGGAAGTAGAAATGATTACTTGCAAGATTACAAGCCCTTGCTTGTCAAGGTTAAGGTTTTTAGCTTGATTTTTCTCCCCCCAGTGGTATTGAAGAGCTGCATAAAACTGAGATCTGAGATGCGCCTGGGTGTAATCCTCATTTGAGAAAAGAGGGGAGGGAAATGGCCACTGGCTAAAAAAGGGAAGAGTAAGAGCAGGGTCAGAGTTGCACGTAAACCCTGCGTGCTCCTCTGGAGTGACCTCTGCCAGTGCCACGGCCTGGAATGCCAGTCTGGCTCTTAGGGCTGCTCCTGCTGCTGCTGGGGACATCAGTGTGTGGAGCAGTGGTCACTAGACCCTCAGGGTCTTTGTATCTTGAGCAGCAGTCTTGTGTTTTGCAGCTTTTGTTTCCAGTCTTGTACTCTTTCTGCTGGCTTCAGCGGCTTCCAGTTCCTCGGTGGCCCCCAGATGTTGCCAGCCCCCTCTGACTTTCCCCCTTTTTCTGTGGCAAAGCTGAATCTTAGCTCCTCAAGGAGGAAGAATTCCCTCAGAAGGACACAGCTGCCTCTAGAAGCCTTGAGCTGAGTGACAGCTTGTTTATTGAGCCTGCAGATGATGGCTGTGCTTGGGGAAGTGTGTACTGTAAATTACTGTTGCACCTTCAGTGGTACCTTGCTCGTAAAATGCTGCCATACTTGCTGTCTTGTGAAGTATTTTGATGCTAACCCTTCAGAGGGTTTAATCTGATCAGTAGAACTTCTCACCTCACTGCAGATCCCCTCTGTTGGAGTTTGCTCCAGCGCCATGTTCCTCTTTTGAAGGCGCTGGAGCATTTGAGGGTTTAATAAAAAAGGTCGAATATGTGATTGTGCAAAGGTGGTCAGTGCTACTGATGGGAAGGTCAACCTCTTCCTGGACAGCTTCCTCACGGGGAGCTGCCTTCTGATCTGATTTGCATATTTCAAATACTTTGAGGATGTCACTGAACTTCAGACCATAATGATTTGCACTTGAGCAACAGTCAGACTTGGTTTAGTTCAGTGCTTGTTTTTGCTGGTGGAATTACGTTTATGAAGAAAGATTTTTAAAAATCAGAAATACATGAGATAAAGGTACCTCTGTGGTTATGTCTCACTTGGATCTCTAATGAGTAGACATGAATTTCTCATGTGATGTGGGAGGCATTTACTGGTCCATCCACAAAATATATTTAGCATCAGTTGTAGCTCTGAATAGTTTAACTATTTCTTCTGTGTGTCGTTACAGTGTTAAATAATGGCAGGTTCTTGTTTCTGTTTCAAACTCTGTACTGAGTTTTGCCATTTACAAAACTGACACTTTATCACATGCAAGGTCTTTTTTTGTAGATAAAACAAATATTTCCAAGTGGTGCCTTTACAGAGGCACCAAATTTATCAGACTAAGGAGTGGACAGACAATTGTGTAAGTCAAATAATTTGTAGTTAGAGTGTGAATCTGGTTTGCTTCTGGGATTTTGGTATTGCTCTGAGACTCAGAATACCATGGCTCCTTTCACTGGAAGTGTTGTCTTTATAAAGCTGCAGAGATTAAACATGTCATTATTTTTTTAATGCCAATTCCAAATAACTCCTCTTCATGCACAGTAATTTCAGTCAGGTATCCCAAACTCTAATGGGGATGGGGGTGTGTGTATTGCTGGTATTTTTAAAATCAAGTTGCATTAAAAGTTTGGTTTTTTTGGTAATGCACTGCTACCAACAATAAATTTGTGCAGTTGAATTTCCTGAAGTTCACTGAAGAACTGTATTTTCTGTGTTTGTGCATGTTAAATGCTACTGAAAGGTCTTACATGGGCTTGAATAGAAAGTCTGTGTCACAGGGATCTAGAAAATCTTCAGTAAACTTCAGGGATGATGTGAAATGCCATGAGTCCTCTTCACAGCCAGGCATTTATCCTGAGCCTTTCAGCAAATCTGACTAAGTGCATGTTAGAAGAATGTGAGAGAAATATATCAGTAGTTTGCTTGTCTGAAAGCACAACAGAATCAAATCTCTGCTTTTCAGATGCCCGGTGACAGTTTGCAGCGAGAGTTGGCTGCTGTGGCAGGACTCCTCTGATCCTTCACTTGTAAAACATGGAGGAAAAGCCACAAATCAAATGGTTTCCTTTGCCTCATCAAAGCCAGCTCAAATGAGTACATTCCTCTTGTCTTTGATTTTGTTAATTTTTGAGAGATCTCCTGAAGAGAGATACCTGAATTGGAGGCATATGGGGAGCTGCTACTTCTGAGAGCTTAAAATGCTTGCATCTTGCATTAGGCAATCCTGACACGCTGATGCATGACCAAACTGATGTGCATCCAGCTCCTGTGAACCACAGGGCTTCACGGAAAGCTGTTCAAAGCACACTGAAAAGACACCTGCTGGTCACAGCTCAGATTGAATCAATTGACCAAGTCATTGTTGCCGAGTTCCTGCTGTGTGCATATTCCATACACTGTCCCAGCCAAAACTGGGATTGTCTTTGCTCAGCAGGTGTTTTGCCAGCAGAGCTGAGTGGTAAATATCCCCTCAAGCAGGGCATAGATGGCCTAGTAAGTGGCAATAATATATAATGTATGGATATGGTTAATTAATCATTTGGTGCTCATAACGCAACAGACTTCAACTGAGCTACTGAAAATGTGGTTTTGTAAAAAGACTCCTTTCTCCAGATTTATTCTCTTACCTCCTAAGTCTGGGATTGCTGAGGGCCATGCTCAGCAGTAAAGACTGGGGCAAAGAAGACATGCAGAAATTCCACCTTCTCTGTGTCTTCTGTTACCAGGAGCAGTCCTCTTGCAGCCGCTTTTCTTCTGCAGCCCTAAAGCTCAGAATTCCCCTAAGCAGGACTTTGAAGAGGTCAAAGTTATCCCTCCAGGGCCAGAGGCAGACACCCTGCAGGGATACCCTGTTATACCATAGAGGAAGGTTTGGCAGGTGGTAAAGGAATGCTGAAGATAGGTGGAGGGCTGAGGAAACGAAAGCCCTTACAAATCACTGGCTCTAAATTCCATGTAGAGACCAGTGCACCATGTTCACATGTTTATAAGGAAGGCAAGTTTAAGGTGAAGATATTTTGTTTTGAGAAACTCGGTGTTTCACAACGAAACCTTCAAGATTCCTGTGATCCACTAGGAAAATACAAAAACTCCTTTTTTTTAGTGACCTGCTGCATATAATATTTGAGCAGATGGGATGCTGGGGAGCAGAACTGTTCAGGTGCTGTTCAGGTGCAAGGTACAAACTGGATGATAAGGCCTTAAGCTGGATTTCTTCCTGATCTTGGTGACTGTGTTACTCAAAGTAAGAGGCAGGTGAGGGGATGGTTGGGTTTTCTCCCTGGATGGTTTGTAATCACCTCTTTTGCTAATCTTGCCAGGGAGGCAGGAAATTGCGCAAAACGTTCTTGAGATCTGTCTACCAAGCTGCCCATTGAGTCCTCTCAATGTCTCTTTCTCTCTAAAAATGCAAGTTAGGATGCAACCCATAGAGATAAAAACTGATGTTTTTGTCACCATTAGTTCTGTACTGTTTTGAATATTCTGTGGAAAACAACAATGCACGCAGTTCCCCATTGGTTGCATGGATTTTGTTGTCATCAAATGTTGAGATAACTGAAAGAGCTGCCAGTCATTTCTGTGAATACTTGTAAACTGTCCCTGGGTGTCCATGTGGATGTGATCTTCCCTGTATCCCCCCAGAATTAAGCCTGTGACACTTCACTCAGCAGATGATTATCGATGCTGCAGCAGATCTGCTTTTCCCCCAGCTGGCAAGGGGGACACATCCACGGCCTGGGGCTGCAATGAGCCAGAATTGGAGCCCAAGATCCAGAAAGATGGACTCATGTGGTCTGTGTGCATGCCATGACTTTAAAATTCAGGACAGCTATTTTTGGTGGGGAACGAAAGTTAGTTCAACCTCCTGGCCCAGGTGTTGATGTTTTCCTACACCCTTGCACAGAGGAGTGAATTTATGGATGGGTGAAGGTCGTAGGGTTCACAGTTGAGAGTTTGTTTGCGGTGTGTGTAGTGTCTGTTACTAGAATGTGTTTCTTTAGCTGTCAAGTGACTTCCTCATCTTGTAGCTGAGTTACCTCCTGTCAGAACTGTCACACAGTTGTGTTTTATGTCTGGTACAGAGATAGATTGGTAAAAATGGAGCCATGCAATTATTTTGTGCCTTTTTAACTTTCCCTTTTTCATCTTGCAGTGATCTAAGCTCTGTAAATGCTGGCTGTTAAGTACTATATTACTGTGTACTGGGTGGTACAAGACATCAGGTGTTGTATTTTTATACAGCTATTTTGATATTGCAAACTTGAAATGTTTCTTCCAATTCATCCTTTCCTGCAAGCCACAGACTGCACAATACAAAGCTAATTTACTGTTCTTTCAAATTCAGGTGAAGGCTGTGGAAACTTCTTCCTGCCAGCTCCAAGAGTTTGTATCACTGATTTTTTTTCCCAGGTTGAATTTGTAATCATAGGTAAATGCAGACATTATGGCCAAAGTTAATTTATCCTGTTCTGTGAAACTTACTTACCTCTCAGAAGCAATTTGAATGAATGTCTTTTAGCCTTTTAAATCATATGGCAAGGAGATGATGTCAGCATTGCACCAGAGAAACCTTCCTAATGAGAGAAGAGGAGCAGTATCTGTTCCTCCAGCTGTGAATTTCCTGATGGCATTGATGCAAGCTGAACAATAATATTAACTCTTTGTCTTAGTTTAGGCGTGTAACTTCTTTTGGATTTGATACTCTATTTATAGCTTTGGCACAAGGTTGAGCACACTTATCACACCTCATTGGTTGCACATTTTACCCTCAGAAAGACTAAGAGTCTCTTTTTTTATTGATTCCCAAGCTGGGCAATTTCATTTTTGGTTTTTGTACCTTGACCTCTAACCCTGGGATCCATTAGGACCCCACGCCAGCAAGGTGTAGACACACCAACTACAGAGAGAAAGAAGCAAAAAGACACTGTCTACAGCAAGGGATGCATTAATAGATTGAATTCAAACATAGAAAAGGCAATTTTTTTCCTGCTGGGAAGCTGAATCCACAGGAGAATCATCTCAGGCTGAAGAACATGATATGAAAATCAATAATGGCCCTATTGTGCTGGTGATGTGTCCGGGAAGTGTCATTTTATATCTTGTTAGTGGATATCTAAAGGAAGTTAAAGCTACTTTGCTCATAATAACTGGATAAATTCTCTTTCATCAGTGGACTATTTTGCTATTCAAAGTAAAAGTGAAAAATGGTGGAGAGGCTGGTTTGGATTTGATGAGACTGAAAGAAGACAATAGCTGTTAAGGGTGTTTGGCTGTTTTATTAGGCTGATACTGTTTCCAGAAGGATTTCCAGCTCTGTTTTTCAATCAGAGACATAAAAGAGTAATTAAAAATAGAAGGCTTTTTTTTCCTGTCTGTTTGGTTGGAAGAAAGCTCTGAGCTTGACATTTTTACTGTATTAATGCTCCAGACAAACTGTAAACACCATTTGCTTTAGCGCAGCGGATGAAGGAATTATGGCTCTTGGTTAAGTTTATCTCTATTATTAATGCTGTAGGCTGGGTAAACTCAAATGATGGCAGTGATAACTGCACACAGCCCTTGATATAGTTGTGGCCTTGCAAAATTAGCATGGAATGTGGTAAGATTATTATAGAAGATTCAATTAAGTTATTGATTAAAAACCCCATATAGCTGGCAGAAGGAAGAACACGAGTTAGGGAAGAAAAAGGAAGAGTTATTGTGTGTACTGCAACTCAGTTTTTCAGTTTCTTTCTGGGAGGAATTCTGCTTATTTTGCAAAACTCTCTCCTACTAAACAGGTTTTGTAAACATCTTTTTGTTTTTTTAATCCTTTCCTTTTACCTGTTAGTTTACTTAGCTTCTCAATGAAACCCAAGGTTTCCTAACTGGTGTGGGGTTTTGGACAATTTTCTCATAAAATTTAGCATCTCCATCTCTGCAATGTATGCTTATGGGAATAATCTGTCCCAGCACCCCCACACGTTATTTATTTTCTTACTATCAAAGTATCCTTAATAATTTGAATGACAGCCCTCCTGAAAAAAAAGGACACAGCACAAGTGCAAGGCTGGGTTGCTACAGAAGGTTTTGCTTTAGTGGCATTTAAACTCACATCATTGATTGGGGTGAAATATAAAGACAATTAGGACCACCTTCATTTCTGGGTTTTTTTTAGAGGCATACAGGACCAGAAGGCTGGATAATAAAACCAAGACTTGGGTAATAGTGATTGATGTAGTATAAACACACAAAAGTTCAATATATAAACTTCCCCCCCAGCAGGTTTGGATGTATTTTTTCAGCCTTTAGGAGTGGTATCATCAGTGCAGCGTGGATGGCTTTTACTACCTACCTCTGGTCTTGCAAAAGCTGTGGTTCCACGACTGCCACTGGCAGAGTGAAACCTCTGTGACTTTTAGATGTGAACTCCCAAGAAGTGTGGTCAGCCTGTTCTGTAACTCCTGCTGTTTTGCTGTCTCTGTAAATATCGATTTGAGGAACTTGTTAGGTCTGTGGGAAAGATGGGAAGACATTTCCTTGCGTGTTCCTCGTCATTACATCTGCAGGCCTGTATATGTGTAATTTTCACCTGTTTCCACATATGTGCAAAGTTCTGGTTTCTTACTGAATAGGTCAGAGATTACCTCTGTGATACAGAATACTTTTCCCACTTTTGCTCTTCTCTCTCATCTCTTCCACACAAACTCATTTCAACAATAGAGTTCATTGAACATCTGCTATTAAATTTCTGTTCTTGGGTTTAAATGACTGTCTCATATCTCATTAATTTGAATAATGCATTTGATTAAAATCGGGCTCTAAATTCAGCTCTATCTATGCTGTGTCAGCTTCCTTATTTCCTCCTCACACTTACCCATTGGAGGAAAATAGCTGCAATGGTACTTTGGATAGTTCTTTGAAGAATGTTTTCTGGTACAGTTGATTGTGCTTGGTTGTCCCCAGTCATCAGCTAAGCCATCATCACCCAGTTGCTCACTCATTTCCCCCTCTCAGCAGTATGTGGGAGAGGATAAGGCAAAATTTAGCAAACTGTCAGGCTAAAGACAGTTGATAACGAGGGAAAGAGGAAGAGAAACAAATAAGAAAAGCCCAGAATTTGTGCAAGGCCTTCACTACCTCCCACAAGCAGCCTGATGTCCAGCCAGTCTCTGAGCAGTAGCTACCTCCCAAAGCTGCCTTCTGCTCAGGTTTTTTATTGTTGAATATGGCATGGAACGTTCCTGTGGCCAATTGAGCTCAGCAGTCTTGGTTGTGTCCCATCCCAGCTTCTCATCCACCCCTGGCCTGCTTGCTGGGAGAAGAGAGAGTGGAGGAAAAAGAAAAAAAACCTTCATTCTGTGCAAGTACTTCTCAGCAGCAGCCAAAACACTGCGTATTCTCAAGCAGAAATTCAAAGCACAGCACACAGACACTGCCATGAAGAAAATTAACCCCATCTCAGGCAGACCCAGTAAATTGCTGCGATTGCAAGATTACGTTTGGACTTTCTGAACTTGTGGTTTCTTTTTTCCTCCAGCACACCTTCCCCCATGATAGTGGTGTTCATAGGCTTTATCTATGGAAGCCGAGCTCAAGTAAGTTTATTTTAGGAAGGGTTTATTTTAGGAAGTCCCCTTCTCACTCCCTTTAGCTGCTCAACTAAAGTTTAGGTGTGTTTGTGAACGTTTAGGGTGAGTAGATGAATGAAGTACAGGACTTTTTATTTTTCTTCTAACCTTATGAAAATGGGAGGATGGTATCTGCCTGTGGAGCTTTACAATGCAGATTTTGATGTAGATTNAGGAAGTCCCCTTCTCACTCCCTTCCCTCATCATCTGGGCCTGTGGAGCTTCACAATGCAGATTTTAATGTAGATCGGGTCTACAAATTTCAGATTCAAAAACGTAGCTCACTACACTTCAGCTGGACAAATTGCTGTACTAATTCCTCTTCTAATGTGAGCTGAAGCACTTTGTATTGGTTCCCAGTCATTTTGAAAGTGGTTTGAACACCCTTGTCAGAAAAAAAAAGCGCTCAAAAAGGCTCTCTGTGAAGAAAACCTGACCATAAAGGATGTTAAATACAGTACCAGGCAATTTTGTATCTTGTATTGCCTCACATATATTTCTATATTTCTGATGTTTGAGAGGGTTACAAAATACAGCATTGCTGAGGTTATTTATGAGAAGTTAGATTCTTTCCTTGAATTTAAAAAGAATCTCTCAACTGTAGTGCTTAATAAGGAATTGAGCATGGTTTTAATGGACAGATTTTACAATGCTTCTTTTTTTTCAAATTCATGATACCTGTACTCCAGACATAAAAGTGGTTGTAATGGTATTTGTTCCCTTAAAATTTGGGTAGAACTCTCAACAGTAAGATAAATAAATATTCTTTTAAGAGTGCCCCTGTGCTATTTGCACATTTGTAATAGGAGACATTTGGAGATATCTGTCTTGTTTAATAAAGCAAAATGGACCTCTCACGGCCTCAGGTAGGAAGCAGTCTGGCAGATTTTTCCTGATACTGAAACAGAGCAAAGTGCATCTTAGAGCACTAAAAATCACTAGTGACAGAAGGCTGTCCTTGTGGTCTACACAGACAAGGGATTTTACTTTAGCTCTGAGACAGCAGCATGTTCACAGTGGTTCTTTTAAACGTGGTAAGTTATGTAGTCCTAAGGGGGTTTGAAAAGAAAAGTAACATGAGAGCAGGTATCTTCCTCGTGTCCTGGTGTGCCTAACAGCTGTACAACTTTCCCTCCTCATTATAAAATTTCAGTGGAGGTCAGGGGATGTCGAGGGACCAGTGGGACAGGCAGCCTTTCCCATTTTACCTCTAGGATTCAAAGCCAGCCAAATCATTAGCAGTTGCAAGTTGTTACCACCCGGTGGCTGAGCGCTCTATGTAAAAATTAATTTGGTAGTCTCAGGCCAGCTCTGAGTAAACACGTTTCCACCTTACAAATATGATGAAACCTGGCACTAATTGGCACCCTTGCTAGCAGCCTCAGCAGAGATGCCAAAATAACTGAAATGTTTCTTTGCTTCTGCTGGTGGTCCCTCCAGGTCAGCAGTGAGACAGAGTTCGTGGGGCAGGATGGAGAAGCTGGCACAGCTGCTGCCCTCGCTGTTCTGTGGGCTAGGTCTGCAAAGTTGTCAGTCTGGTGCACTTCTCACGCCAATCTACGCAGAGTTATTAGGATTTTTCCACCACTGTTGGGGCACTTTCAGCAGTCTCTTGGCAGCCAAGCCCAGAATCCTTTTTACCATCTGCGTGGTTGGTGCGGTGATAGCAGAATAGCTAAGTGGCTCAGATGTGGGTTTCTGTGGACTATTTAGGAACTCAGAGGTGCAGCCAGTGTAGGCAGAGCACACTACTGACAGGTAGCTATAAATCACTTTTAGCTACTCCTTTCCCTGCCAGCTGCTTTGTAAATGAGGATTGGCACATGGTAGATGAGTACCTCCTCATTGTCCAAAATGACAGGAGTTTGTACCTTGTTTTCTGTGGCAGTAACCCTGCAAATGTCAGCAACCCCCAATGGAGATCACAGATTTCAAAGTGAGACAGTCTTTTAATGTACAGCAGTACCAGGAAGTCTACAGGTTTGGAGAAAATAATCATAGGGAGTTATAAAAGAGTTATAAAGGGAAATTCTTTCATGTTACTCTTTTTTTTTTTTTTTTTTTTTGAGTCACTGCATGTTGAGTAATTGGGTTTTCATTCTTGGCAATGAAGATTGAAGAAGGAGACAGTAGCTTTGAAGACTAAAATAAATTAATAAGTCCAGGTCCCTTTTGGTTTCTGGTTTTCTAAGAGTCCTCATATTCATCATACCAGGTCTTTCCTCTTTCTGCTGCTGCTCTGACCTGCCCAATGTCCACTGAGGTACAGCCTATATAAATGTGGCAATTAATAAAGGCAGAAAGCAATGCAGTAGGATAGGACTTACTATGATGGAGAAAGTAATTTAATAACTTCTTAACTGACTTTCTGTAATGTAACAGACAGCAATGAAAAGCCAGCAGTACGTTAGTGTTGCCAGAAAAATGGTACTTTGGTTGCCAAAGTTATAATCCTTTCTAATTATAAAGATAGAGGTCAAATTCAAAGCACACTGAGCATTCTCAGCTCTCTCAATGAAGAGTGTGACTTTTTTTCTTACTATTGGCATAATATCAATTAATACCAATTAAATGCTAAGTATTTATCTCAGACAGCAAATGGTGCATCATGTTTCCATTCTTGTCAAAGCCTGGGGCTAGATCCTCAGAGGAAAAAAATATCTATTCATTAAAGATCAAGTAGTACAATAAGAAGAATTCTTTTGACCTTTTCTTGTATTCAGGAAAAAGTAATCTAGCACTGCAGTGCTAATTCGCTTAGCTGTATGTATTACAAATATTAAAAGATTGTGTTTGCATTTTATGCTAAGAACATAAGGGCACAGCACTGGCACCATTCATCTGCCATTCTCAGAGGAGTTTGGGGTTTTTTAAGGCAAACGGTAAGAATTAGATGTCTTTTGTTTCAAATCCTCCAGGTCTGCAGAATTCAGCAAACATACCTAGACCTGTGAGAATGGTGGCCCCTAAATGTCATTATCTTTAAAATTAATAAACCAAAGTAAGTGGAAAAAGTTTAGGCCGCTGATGTGTGAAGTAATAAGAAACGCCTCTTCTCATCCAAAGCATCATCTGTCTTTGTTAAATATTGCAGTGGTATCTCAGACTGAAGCCTCAGTTCTGTGCTTTGCTAAATCAAAGGCATGATGACTCCATAAAGGTTATTGTTTCTGGCAATAACTTTTTAATAGCAGAATTACTCTTTTTCGCTCCTTGCAGGTCTCCTGTTGTAAAATATTTCCATCCTGATTTAGCTCACCTCAAATCACAACTTGTTTCATCCTTAGAGTATGCCTTCTGCCAAGATAATGAATTGTAGCAGCTTTTCATTTCAAAAGAATGAGCAAAATGCAAAAGAAAACTCAGGATGATGCAGTTCTATTTATACCTGGCCCTATTTTAACTTCTCAGAGCTGGATGAATCTGAAAACATTATACTTCATTCAATGTGCACCCATTACACAGCTCAATCAAATCTCGTTTTTTTTGATTGAGAGTTGATAAACAAGTACCCAGAATTTGCTGATTTTACGTTGATTGGGGTAAAAATCAATACAGGGGGATTGTTATGGTGGACAAAGTGAGTGGTGGTGATCTCCTGGTGCCGTGCACAGGACAGGCCCGTGGTGGCCGTGCCACTGTCACTTGCTGGGCACGTGTTTGGCTCGTGAATGCTTGTGACAGCCACACGTGGGGTGTGCAGTGTGTGCGTGTTTGGCTTGGGGTTTGTCCATTTTCTTGGGTTTTATTTCCTCGCACGGCGTAGGCTTCGTGCCTGGCTTTGTCCCCAGCATGAATTCACCCGTCTTAACCAGGCTTTTCCTTTTCACTCAGGTAAGTATTTGTGGTCTTACCGACTCAGAAAACTACATGTCGAGTGAAAAGTAGGTCAGAGAGAGACAGAGGCTTTTAAGCCCTGGGCTACTGCTAAAGCCCACAGTACTACTTGGTGCACCTGCGGTGCTTGGATCTTCTTCACTATAAAAGGAGCTTCTTTTGAGAGAATGAAAATGCAGCTCACATTGATCTTGAAAGAGAGGGCAACCTGACATGGTAAAAACATGAGTGTTTTCAAGAATGCTCCAAGAGAAAGCATTGGCTTACAGTCTGGGCTTAGGGAGCTTTGAAGAGAAAAGGTGAGTTGAAAAGTTGTGCATTGTTAACACTGAAAGTGTTGATAAAGTGGTGTTTTAGAAAGGTGAAAGCTTGAACAGCTGATACAGTAGAACACCAGAGTTCCCATTATTTTTCCCCTCCAAAATCAGCAACTTCAGGCTACTGGCAATTTTCCTTTCTCCCCAGATATTTTTTTAACAGTGTTAAATCAGTGATCTTGAAAATGAGTCAAAAATTAGGGTACAGTCAGTGATGGAAAGTTTAATATAGAAGCAAAATGAAGAGTGGTGATTTCTGCATGCTTACATTTCCTTCTTTGTGAGAGGCTGAGTAGATATATCCCCAGTCTTGGATTCCCAGTACAGAAAGCTGCTAAGAGGACAAGTTAATCAAGTTAATCATGCATTTCAAGCTCTGGGGTTTTCTTATTCAAAATCTTGTAGTATATTTTACACGGCAGGACTCAAAAAAGCGAGCTGAGGAAAATGCAGTAGCCTTGCCCCAGTTTGCCAGGGCTGCTTCACGTGACTAAAGAGAAAAAAAAAAAAAGCTTTACAAGATTGTGAGAATGGAAACTGTAGTTTTCTGATTGTAGATGGGCATGAAGCAGCCCAGCTTTGCTACTCATGTTCAACAAGAATCTCAGAAGATGTATTTTTTATAGGTCAGTCCTTTCATTCTTTAGTCCTTGAGGGATGAAAAGAGTGTTTGGGTTGTAGTGGTACGGCAAGACAGTGGTAGAAGTTACATGGCGGCAAAAAATAGGGGGATAAAATAACGAATAGATTAATCCTTAAACTTCCAGCACCTTCTTCACTGAAGTGGCAGATGCTGCTCCTGGTTAATATCCTAGCCTGCAGTTAGCCCTGACACTGAGCTCTGAATATGTCGGGTTTTGGAGTAGCGTGCTTTTGCTGAAAATGCACAGAGAATGGGAGACTTGTTGGCCTACATCTTTTAGCAAACCCATTCTTTTATCAGATACTCATTTGAATAGATTCTGTTGTATTTCTATTGTGTACAGAACTGTGAAGAATGTTCAAATTAAATCTGGATAATGGGCACAGCTTCTATTTGTTGAAAACTTTAGCTGTAATGGAGAGAACTGTATAATGAAGAGACAGGGATGTTCACTGAAGACTTTTATCTGATGTCATCGTGCAGGTCTTCTGAACTAAAATGTATTTTCCACCGATACTTTCAAAAGCTTCTTAAAAGAGGTGTGAAATACCTCAGAAAAAGTGGTTTTGAACTGCACCCATATCACTATCTACACATAGGCTCTTCCCTCCATGAAGTAATAGATTGGTTGCCTGGAAGTTATTCCATGTTCTTTCAGTTTAGCACATTTGAATATGGTGTGTAAAGCATGGGTATGCTGGTGGGGGCTCTTGGAAACCTCCCACCTCTTTTGGAATTTGTTCCTTCTGGGAGTACTGTTAAACCATCTGTGGGGATGTCTGGGTGCCATAAAATATCTGAAAAGCAAAGTATGGCAAATTTCAGAACACAGGATGCAGGTGGACACACCCTGACGTTTCTAAAACTCTTCATACAGGTGTCACACCAAGTGCAAACAAGAAAAACTGAAGAGCTGGTAGCTGAGATGGTGTTACACAAGCAGCTTGCAGAGGAATAAAGTACAGCCCCCTGCATGAACAGCCTGGTTGTCCTCATCCTGTCTCCTCAGCAAATTTTTGTGTGGAAGGGGGAGTTTTTCTGATCCTCTTCCCTCCTTTGTCCTTAGAGTCAGCCATAGTGACTGTGTATATCCGAGTACTTCATTTAATATTCTTAGGAAATGGTGCAGTGGTTAATTGTTGAGGGTTTTGTGACACTGGTGCACTTTTAAATTTTTCACCTAACCAGGATGACGCTTGATGCAAGAGAGTGCTCTGTCTTCTTCAGCACCTTGATTTGGAGCAGAGCTGGCCTTC
Source organism: Melanocharis versteri (assembly GCA_013397845.1). Taxonomy (NCBI): domain Eukaryota; kingdom Metazoa; phylum Chordata; class Aves; order Passeriformes; family Melanocharitidae; genus Melanocharis; species Melanocharis versteri. Next base: position 462,216 of record VZTG01000995.1, on the reverse strand, counting down.
CGACAGAAGATACTGGTTCCATCTGGGAAAATATTTTTTCCTCCTCACTGGCTGTGATCAGGCTGTGAATCTGTTTTTATTGTTGCCTTTGTTTTGTTTATTTTCCACATTTCTCTTAACACTTGGAAATCTGGCAGAGGAGGCTGTTAAAATGCATAGAATCTGAGCAAGTACGGTAATATTCTCTGCAAAACAGGGTCCACTGTCCCAGAACTGACTGCAATCCTAGATGTGAGTACAGACCAGGAGAAGAACTTACTGGGAGCAGCCCTGTGGAGAATGATGTGGTGGTTCTAGTGGATAAAAGGCTTGGTGTTTATAAAAAAGAGGGGAAAGGGACTCATTACATGGACAGATAATAATAGGACAAGGGAGAATGGTTTTAAACTAAAAGAGGAGAGATTTAGGTTAGGGATGAGGAATAAATTCTTTGCTCGGAGTGTGCTGAGGCACTGCAGCAGGCTGCCCAAAGAAGTCATGGATGTCCCACCTCCCATCCCTGGATGTGTTCAAGGTCAGCAGATGAACCAAACTGGTGCAGGTTATATCCTGCAATGGAATTTCGGGATGATGTCCTGTAAGTTATGTGTGAAGCCTGGGCCAGCTGTCTCTGTAGTGAGTGACTCCTCAGTGCTGATAGTTTGTGGTGTGTTTGCATTGCACTTCCTGCCAGGAAAGCCTGTCTCAGTAAGTAGGCCAAAGTGAGCCCTGTAAGGATGGAAGAATGACAATAAGCTGAAGATTAATCCCCATATAAATTGGGAGAGATGAGTATGAAATATTAAAATTCCTCAGACAAGTGTTTCCTACTAATTCAGTCCCCTACTATGAAAATGTAGGATTCTTTTTTTCTCTGAAGCAAATGAAAAGAGTATCAAAGCTGTCTCTGCCTCTCAGTTTGAAATATAGCTTACTTTTCTTCTTTCAGACTTGACCATCTCCTTGTTTCATTGTCAGCTATCTGATAACTTCTATTCTTGACAGTCTCCAGTCCCCTGGCATATCAAGCTATCTTTGCTTTTGATGAACAAGCCTGGTGACCGGGCCATGATTGTGCCACCTTCAGTTCATGGAGTTTCCAGGTGACAGTCCTGTGAGTGATGGAGCAAACTGATTAGCTTTAAAGGACAGTTCTCTGAGAGTGCCCAAAGGTCACTTCTTTCTCCATGTAGAGCACGCTGGGAAGTGATATGTGGTTAGAATTAATGCCAGGGCGTTAAAAAAAGTGGATATGGAAAGGCAAAACCCCAAGAATATGTATCTTATAAAACACAGCAATTTGGATCACAGCAGGGCTTGTATTATGATTAAAGTGTTTCAGAAGGCTGATAGGACTGCAAAGGCTAATTGATATTTTAATTAGACAAAACCAAATGAACTACAGGTGTCTTCCTAGATGTAAGAAGTTTACGGAAGATTTCTTTTATTCTTTACCATTTAGAGATTGCAGAGATGTATGAATCCTGGCAGTTATCCCCAGGGAGACACTCTCATTTTCAAGCTTTTTTTAAAATACTCTCAAGTCACCCTGCTTATTTGTCTAGAATATTAAACAAGTGCCTCTTAGGGATTATCACTCAGCAGCCTTAGCTGGATCAAAACTGTCTAGACTATGACAATGCACTGTATCTATCTTTGGAGATTTATTCTTTGGTTTTTTCTTCCATTTTTTTTTTCTCTGTGCAGTTTCAAAGAAATGCCTTTTTATTCAGGTGGATCGCTCAGGAACAATGAAAAGCAATATTGAGCTGGCACAGAATTCCCAACTTGTTTTTTTTTTTTCCCTCTTTTACGATGTTGTCCAAGCCAGCGAGGTGGCTTTAGTCACAACCTTTGACACAAGGGTTCTCTAGTGTAAAAGAACACCAACAAATAGTGTTCACAACGGGATCCATTTGCATCTTACTGCTCTTTCTGATGCCTTCTGACTCGAGCAGTATATCACATAAAGCTGGCAGTTGCTGCCCTCCAGACTAATCAGGCTAAAGATTTACCAGGATTGCTACAAAGCTCAGTGCAGGGCTTCTCTAAACACCCATCCCATGTTTGCTTTGGGTAGGTTTTTAAGCTCTGAATGCAACAGCTTATATTTTTCAATTAAGTTGGACCAACATATTTAAGCAAAATGTGAGCTTTTCCCCCAAAGGTGTGGCCTTATGCCATGTATCTGGAGAGGAATGAAGACATTTCGGTATCATCTGCATAAACACCTTTAAAACCTGAATATGATGCATAAATTGTATTCTTTGGCTTGTCTGTTCCATCTTCAACTTGTTTCTTCAGGAATGCAGAGTGTGTCATAGAGGCGTAGAAAGGCTTGACTTGGAAGGTACTTTAAATTTAATTCCAACCTCCCACCTTCCAGTGGTCCAGGCTGCTTTTGAAGACTTCTCCAGCTCTCATGTAGGCCTCCTTTAGGTTCTAGAAGGCTGCTCAAGGTGTCCTCAGAGCCTTTTCTTCAGGCTGAAGAAGTTCTCTTAGGCCGGAGAGATGGTCCCACAAGAGAGGAGCTCCAGCCCCCAAAGCGTCTTCTGGCCCTCCTCTGGCTTAGCCACTTCCTCTTGTGGGATCTGAATTATCCCTGGATGAATGAATGTCTCTGGTATTTCCTTCAGTTTCTGTGAAACTGTGAGCTATTTATTCAGTGTACTTTCTTCTCTCCCTTATTGTACATTATCTGTTGTTACAGCTTAATGCATTTGTTGATTATTAAAAATAGCATGACAAACACTTGGCATCCTCACAAATTGTTGTCTTCAGCCATTCTATGTTTATGCTTCTGTGTGATTTGTCTCCTTGGCCATATAATACCAGATCCTCTTGCCAACTTCACAATTAAAATGGTGTAAAATGAAAAAAAAAGTAAAATTCCAAATAGCTTTGGCAGATTTTCTTAATGAATGGTTTTTTTTTTCTATGAATGCAAGTAAGTTTTTTCTATCTACCCTAAAAATTTAGTCACCGTTAAAAAAACGCCTGATAACAAATCAAAAAAACCAAGGAAAAAGTTTGGATCAAGAATCTGCTACTGGAGTTTGTGTATGTTCATTTCTCATCCACAGTTTTTCAAATCTCTTTTTCATACTGGTAGAAACATCTATTTAAGAACTAAGTGCAGAAGTGACCAGAGTGTGTCTCTGCTTCATGCATTTCTTCATTTTTGAACAATTGGCTCTTGGGAGGGGAAAAAAAAAGTATCTTTTCAAAATCATGTGTCTTCTGTGTCCCAGTGTCCAGAGTGTCCACCCCAAAGGATTAAAAATATAATTTACAGAATGACCCTACAAAGAGTTTCCTTGTCCTTTTGCCTTCGATAGAAGAAACAAAAAAGCAACCCCCAGAAAACTTCATCACAGACCTTCAGTTCTGCTTGTTGCCCCCCTTGTCCAGTCCTCTTAGCAATCAAATGTACTTCTTATTTGCAGCTTCTCTCAGGAAAAAAAAATCATGGCAATGTTTAGTCTAGAGAGCAGAAAAGGCATTTTTGAGGGTTTTTTTGTGCATCACTACATGTTCTGAAGGAAATGCCTTGAAATGGCTTAATTTTTGGAAAGGGCTAAGCACCTACTGTTTGGGAAGCAGGGTGCCTTTTAAGATCTAACAATGGGCAAGCAAAAGAAATTTATTTGTAGGGGTCTCAAATGGAAAACCATGTGTGCTGAGAAGGGATTAACACAGTAGTAACCAGATCTTGATTGTGATGTAACAGTGTGAGGTTTGATGTTGCTGCATGGTGACACACTTCATCTCTGGTCTTCAGCAGGGAATTTTTAATCAAAAATTACCCCTGGGAATCCTTAACAGGAAAAGAAATGTCATTTGGTGTGGAATTATGTGGTAGTGGAGAGTGGCTCTGATTCCAAGGACGTGGAATAAACCCTTTTGGAAAAGGAACAAATTAAGAAAGGATCACATTGAAGTCTGTGATACTGATATAAACACATACAACTAAACTTGTATGAAATGTATATGTGAGCAGTGTTGTGGACACAGAATAACTGACTCTTGTTATATTATCTTCAATCAGCTTGATTATAATGGAGGTAGCATGTGAAGTGAAGCAGTGTAGTAAGTGCTTATTCCTTACCACTGAAAATGTTTGTGCACAGGATGTGAGAGATCCTTTGAATTTTGGTTAATACCAAAATCGTTGCAATCATATGTTACACAAAAATACCTCCTCTATATATTAAAATAGTATATAGTTAATGCTATGTAATGACAGCAGTTTATGTAATAACGTGAGAACTTATGTGTAAATACAATGAAGAGTTTAACTTAACCCTTCTCTTATCACCAGGATTTGGTTAGGATAAGCAAAACCACAAAAAGTAATCCATAAAATATACAAATTTAAATTTGTGTTTCTGCAGAACACTAAGTTATCTAAACATGTGATTAAGTTGCACCCTTACATTGCTTAGTAACTGAAAAAGGGGTAGATTTAGATTGCAAATAAAGAAAAAAAAATACTGCAAAGATAGTGCAGGACACTGGAAGAGATTGCCCTGAGAATTTGTGGATGCTTCTTGATTGAAGTGTTCAAGCTCAGTTTGTATGGGACTTTGAGCAACCAGATCTACTGCAAGATGTCTCTGCCCATGGCAGGGAGATGGGATAGATAATCCTAAAAGTCTCTTCCAACCTAAACCATTACATAGGTCTATAATTTGAAGGGAAAAAAGACCCTTTGAAATGCAATTTTAAAATATTTTTACTCTTAAATGCTGAAGTATAAGTTATAAATAACTGGTTATGGTAAAGTTAATATTCTACGTGGTAGATGTTTATTACCAAGAAGGTTTCTTTCAAAGCTGCTCTTAAATTTGATGTTGCTAATACCAAATTGAATGCTGTGCTATTGTGTTACTCACATGATTGCCAGTACTGAAACAGAGCTCTTGCACCCTGCCATTTGTCCTGCTGTTTTGTAGCAGTGCACCTGAATGTTTATCCACTTGTTTCTGGAACCTTAATGCATCTTCATGGTTATTGTTGGTGGCATTACAATCATCGAGTGCAGACAAATAAATCTATTCAGCACCTGCTACAGTAAAAGTCTGTTTTCAGTTCTTTGGATCTTTGCCAGGCTGCAGCCATTTACACTTCAGTCTTGCCTGCCAGGCATAAGTCTCAGGTAGTTTCTATGACAGGGAGGAAAAGCAGGAGGAAAAAAGGCACTAAAGGGAGTTAAAGAATGCAATGAACGCTTGGGCAGCTTTCTTTCGATTCAGGAAGTGAATGCTGCCCTAAATTAAATATATATTCTTCTATCCATATGTGTTTGGGTGGATATGTATGGATGTGTGTGTTTATATCTCTATATTTTTCTGTTGAGTTGAAACCTAGAATTGATGGGCAAATCTGAATGGCTGTTCCAATCTGCTGGGTGAATAGCAGCTATTTTTAGAGCTTGGTAATTAGGATCTAATAATTTTGTCTTTATCCAGGTACATTACCTATGGGTGTTGGGGATTTCTTCTTTGAGTGTTCACCTAGTTTTGTTTTTTTCCTGCAGGGTAAATTAGGAATAAATGAGCAGAGATCTACTCTCAGACCTTTACTGTGAGGTCTAATTCCTATATATTAAGCAATCCCTGAGTTATATTTTAATATAGGGGTAAGAGTTTTCTAGATAACATTATATTCTCTGGGAACAGATCCATATTTCCTGTTAGCTCTCACCATTTTCATTGCAGTAGCCTGTGCCCTTTTCAAGTTCTACTTCAGGTCTTTCAGTAAGGGGAAAAATAAATACACAGACAGTAAAAGTCTTGCAGCTGTGAGCCCATGAGAAATATTTCGGGAACAAAAAGGTGATGTAGAGGTAAATCAGGTGATGAGATGTTCTTAGTGCACCCAAAGAAGTCCTGGACTTCCAGATGCCTGCAGTCAGAGCAAATGTGTCCTCATTTGGAAAATATGATCAATACCAAAAAAATCGAGTGATATCAAAAGACAGGACCAGAGAAGTATTGGAGATAGAGCATCATCCCAGACCTCAGAATCTGAGTTAATGCTGTTCCTGCTTTGCCACTGGACATCTGGGTAGTAAATACTGCTGTGAAGGAGGTGTCATCCCTTAGGTAATGCTGACCTAGAAAAGAGAGCAGCCCGTTTGTGAGATAATAGAACAAGAGCTGCCTGTGCCTGGGATTTCAAAGTTTTTCATGTGTTGAATATAATGCTGAAATAGACAATGAGAACAGCAGCCTGGAAGGGAAAAACAAAAAAAAGGCTGAAAAATGTTTTAAGGAGAAATCAACAGCAGAGGAAGAAACTATGTGCTGGTCAATTCTAACACATCACTGAGATGTAGTTCCTATTGTTGTTGTTAAAGTAGAATTTTATATTGTACTTTTAAGGTGGTTATTTTACCATATTCCTCCCTCTCCTGCAATGAATAGATTATTTTTTATTGTTTTAAAGCAGGGTGTTCATCAAGTGGTAGTCCTTCCGTGAATTTTTTAGGCACTCTAATAAGAGATCACTATTCAGTTAATTTCCCGCTCTGTGACTGGATGTTTCTTGTGTTCAGTTATTAGTATTCTGCTGTCTAAACAGGCATTACTCACAATTACAATATTCCTCAAAGATGTTGCTTCCAGTCACCATTTACGTGCCAAATATCCAGTGTTATTTTGGAGCCTGAGGCGCAGTGAGATGCAGTTATCATATGTTCTTTGTTGTAGTTTGTGCAGCTGCTGTCCTACCTTGCTCTAATTAGGGATGCACAAAGTGAGACAGTGAGTGTTCACAAAACCAACCAAGTTTTAGAGCTTTTAAGTGCTTGACAAGTTTGTGGTGGTTTTTGGTTTGCTTTTCCTTGAGGAAGAAAACTTTCCCAACCCCCTCATTGATGGTTGCTGCTCGGAATAGGTGTTGTCCTTGTCACCACCATCCAGGACTGGAGCTTCACTTCCTCTGTGTGTCTTATATCCTGGAAGCATTGAGACATCTTATCTTGGAATCTCATTTCAAAATTAGAAAAAAGGGTACTCCTCTGTCCTTATCCTGTTCTATTACTGTATCAAAAAGCTTTGAGATCTGTATACTGCCCTGATATTTTCCCATTTAATTCCAAAGAGTAATTGATCCATATCTGTCTAATTTGCAGATTTTCTGCAGATCATACTATATCTGTCTTTAAACATTTTATGTGTGTTCTAGGTCCTAAACATTAGGTTCCCTCTGAATTCTCTTTTGAGTGTGTAATGGCTGAGTGAGTGTGTTTAATAGTTATGCTTAAGGGCTTGAACTCTCTTGCTCACTGACTACAGTTAAAGTGTAATAAATAAGGCTCTAATACCATTGTACAGTTGGGGATGATATTGCTTTACTGTACCACTCTTTTTGTGGTAATAACATAATCATGTCCATAACATAATTCAACAAATACATCTTCATCCTGTGCCTGCACACATCCACTCTTTTACTTTTCCTCCTTGCAGAATTGTTTGCTGCCAGTTCTGTTCCCGACCGCTCTGTTTCCAGAGCTACACGTGACTCGATACCATGAACTCTTTGCTGTTAAATTCTCAGCCATTCTGCCTGCATGAAAGCTCTCATTATTTGCAAGGAAACGAATAACTTTCAGCTTTTTGTCCTAACTTGAGTGTATTACATTGGCTAAGTCAACTTTCCGCTACCTTTGTGGGTGTTGTGGTCTTCAGAGTAGCGTGAATTTCAAGAACCCCCACTCTCTTTTATTCATTCTCTGTAGGTTTCTTGCATTAGTGGAGCCGTGGGGAGGGTGCCAGTGGAAAGAGAAAAGTTACTCAGTTTTAGTTACTGAAACTGGTACTGGTGGAGAAACTGGTCGAGTTTTAAGGAATGGGGGGATTGTTATTTTCTGTATCGAAATAAACAAACCAGAAGCATTCAAACCCTTTCTCTTGCAAATAACACCTGTTATGCTGCAAAAGTAACGTGAAAACTTCAGACTTGCATGACAGTGTCTCAGATGTTGTTGTTCTAATTTTATAGCAAAATTGGTGGCATCACTGGTTATCCTTGGGAACAAAAAGTATTATTAACCTAGGAAATATTTTGTTTTAAATCCGGAAAGCTCTAAAGGAAGGAGCTAAGGAAAGGCTATAAAGGACTGAAATTGGCAGCAGTTTACGCTTAGTGGCTTTCCAGAACTCGGCAGCCAAATCAAAAATGAAAAAAAGGTACTCAGTACCTTATAACTGAACAATATGATAGAAGCAGAAGGTTGAGAAAGATGTATAGGGTCACACTCTGCAGCTGTGGAGACGAGCTGTGTGGTAAAACTTGAGTTCACAGTGTCTCCATTTATATCTAAAATATGATAGTAACCCCCTCCACCCCCAAAAATTAACCCCAAAAAAGCAAACAAAAAACCAAACAAAAAAACCAGAACAGCAAAACCCGAAAAACCCAGCGCATGTCAAGTGATTAAAAAGCCTTAATTACATCTGAGAGCATGGAATGGTTTATGCTGACATTATTTTAGTAAAAAAGTACTTTCATGTTTATTCTGAACTACGGGCTCAGATTCATGTGGAAAAAGCCCACCATGGATTTTATGGCCCTGGTGTGATGATAACACCCTCTTGCAACCACATTTTCAGTTCAAGCTGTGACACTGAGGCTTCCACTCAATATTTATGGTGGAGTCTTCATATGGAAATGAAAGCAAAGAAAGGATGTAAATGATTTGCCAGAAAGATTGTCTTCCTGGGAATTAAATCTAGGAAGCTGTTGCAAAGAGGTAACAAACTTAACATCATTATTCATTTCCACTTCAGTTGTTAATGATTTCCATTGTTTGTAAGCACCTGTTTAGGAGACAATGAGAGAAATAGTTGATGTGTCTAAATATCTGAAGATCCATTACAGTTTTGTCACTCCTTATCAGCATTCCTCTGCTGCTTCTGTCAGGCCTGTCGAACTCTTTCTGGGGAGCTGATGTGAAGTGAGGCATGGGCTGCTGTGATTCTCTGGGACGAAATCTGGCTCTGCCCACTTTGATTCTCTGTCCAGATGATTTTCTTGCTGCTCACAATCATTAACACTGTATTAAATAAAACCTTATTTTAAACAAAAGGTAGATTATTGCTTCAGAAAAAACCCACATTACTAGAAATTTCATGGCAAATAACTTTTTTTACATGGCCCAGATACTGCCAGTATCTGCACAGGGCTTTATCTCCTCTGCTGATAGATTTTACAGAGACATTGAATCATAAAAAGGTGCTTTCTCTGTAGCTTCTTTCTCTTTTTTTTGGATACCGGTTTCCACACTGACAGTACTACAATAATATCTTTAACAAAGGGAAACAAAAGCTTTGCTATCTTCTTTTTTACTCTTCTCGCCCGGTGGCTTTTGCTTTTTAATGTGGATGCAAATGTGTAATGAGGTATTTAAGAAACACACTGATACCTTGAGTATTATTTTCTTCAGTATTCTAATCTTTCAAACAGTTTTAGCTCTTGAAACCTAATCTTTTGGTCAGTTTTCCCTGCAGTTTTCCTACTTGGATTATATACCTGTGCAAAGCTTTACCTAGTCAGATTAGATGTACACAGACACTTGCAACCAAATGGAAATAACTCACTTGCTAAATTTGCCTGCATGATTGCTTTCCACAGGAAATTGTGAGTGCAAATATCTTGATTAAATTCAGGTTTATCATGCAAAGTTTGGAGAATCTGGTCCTGGGAAAAAAAGTAAATTTACATTTAAATGCTCTCCTCCTACAAGTTAAATTCCAATTTAGCCCAGTCAACAAAAATTAAGCTTATATATACAAAGGGGTAACCTGATAGATTTACAGGCAGGTATGATGCATATGGCTTTGAATGTGGTGGTAGTTAATGCTGTCTGAATACCAGATAATTTTAAGTTACAGACTCAAGCCTTAGGAACCGGAATGATTAAAAGTTATTTATAAGTTGCTAAGCTGACTTTCCCAAGTTTGAGATGAAAAAGCTGCCTTTGATTAGCGAGCAGATCATTTCATAGGCAAAATAAATGAGATTTACAACATGTAAAACAAAGGATCAGAACCCAAGTGCTTACAAGAGTCTCTGTGGAAAGCAAGGTACTGAAGTTACAGCTTAGCAGGTTGATATCAGGAGGCGAATTTAAGTGACTGGAACTGAAATATGTCCCTCTACAGGATAATTCAGGTCACCTATTTTATTTAGGCTTTTAGTATAAATATCTCTTCACTGATACCTCAAATGCCACTTTTTCTGAAGGGATCTACCAGGTCCTGTCCCTTCAGTGGTGAGAAATAACAAAAAAAGAGATGCCACTGTGACAATTTATTCACAGAAATAATGGTAAAAGGGTAACCATTTATGCTCATCTGTCTCTCTGGCTGTGCTGCTTTGGGCTGGGGTATGAATTAATTTTCTTCCCAGTGGCTGGATTGGGGCTGTGTTTGGGATTTTTGCTGAAAACAGTGTTAAGAAAAATGTTTCTGTATTGCAATTTCTGAGCAGCACATGGTAATAGCTATCAGTCTGTAATAACTTGAGCTGAATTCAGTGTGTTCATGAGAAAAACTTCTTTTACTCTTTTAAACAGGCAGGCAAATGATAATTTGCTTATTTGGTTATCAACCAAAATGAATTTGTCTTTGAAAACATGAAAGGAAAGAAATACATCCTGATTAACTGCTGTACAGCTAATGAGTGCAAAGTTTGGGACGTAGTTACACAAAGAAACTGTTTTTTTTTCTCAAGTACTTGATTTATTTTGGGCACTACACTTTGTCTTGTAGTTGCATTAGGGCCATTTGTGGCAGGTTTTACATTTTGCTTTGTGAGCTTGATAGCTCATTTTGCAATAAACTGCTGGATATTTCCATGACAGACAAGAAGCAGCTTGTATGTTGCTGTCCCATTCACTTCAGTCAGATCAAACCCATTAAATTGGCGGTTATTTTAGTGTAAATTAGAAAATAGCACATTCTTGTACTTTAAAATAAGCTTGTCAATAAAATGATTAAATCCCAGGAAAAAATAAATGCTGAGATGAGATGATACTATCTGAAGAATGAGAAAATTAGGCAGTTGCAAATAGTATTTGAGATTTTCTAATGTATACTATATATGCAGATTAATAACACATTTACAGATCGAAAGCACAGTTATTGTATGGACAGAGATTGTCAAGATATAATTAATATTGAATTTTGCTTTATCTTTCTCAGACTTACCAGTAAACCAAATGCAAAAATGCTAATGAAGTACTTTTGCCTGGTAACTGTGTTCGTGTATTTTGTATACTGCGAATATTCTTTTTCTTTAAACAAATTTGAAATTCATTCTAACTGAAGGCACAAAACTTTTGGAATTGCTTATCTTCCTGAGCTGGAAAGGAGACAGAGTGTACTCTAAATAGCACAGGCTGATTATTACTATCTAATCTGGTAAATATATTTGAAGCATCATGAAGGAAATGTTTTCTGGGGGAAAAAAAAAAATATCCCTGCAGATGTCAGTTGCACCTCATTAAACCCTCAGTGGTGATGGTTGGGTCATGTTGGATGTCTGTCATGTTATGTTGGATGAGTTATTGGATGGACAGAGATTTTTTTTTTGTCGACAAATCATGCAGGATCATGGATTGCTGGCATTCCTGTTTGTTTTACCTTGTATTTCTTTTTTGTACTGAAAGAAGAGAGGGTGGATCAAATGGTTGTCTTGCTGTAGGAAGTACTGAAAATTTTCTGTGAAATGCTTGTGAAAATACTAAGGAAAAGCACATGAATTGTGGATTGGTGTGGATGGTCACCCTGTGACTGCGTAGCTATTTGAGCACTGGGAATTTTTAGCTCAACTAAACTGAAAAAGACTTAAAATTATGATTTTCAATGACAGAGACATATCAATATAATGCCCTTGTGGTTTGACAACAGCAAGGAGTGATGGAAATGATGCCCAGCTTACATCCAAAGAAAAAAGAAAGAGAATCAGCACATGGACCCAAAAACTTGAGTACATATAGAGATTTCTTTCTTAAAAACAGAAATGATGCCCTCTGTCCTTTGGTGTTGATTTCCTTGGGGCTGGATGCTGGCACAGCAGACAGTGGACACCAGCTGCAGAGCATGGGATGCTTCCAATCTACTCTAGACTTCCTTTTTTCTCCCCAGTATCAGTGTTTGGCCTGAGACAGTAAGGATTGGAAAGGCTTGATGATGAAAGATAAAAGCATGTTTTCATATGCACATAATTATTTACAGCTTAATACTAAAAAGTGCTGTAAATATAAAAATGTTTATACACCCAAGAAAATCTTAACATATTCTTCTCCTTCCTTGAATTTTCTTTTCATTATCAAATAGCTGCATATTTTCAACTTCCTTTTGATCAATTTTGCCAAAACAAAATTAATGTAAAGAAATCCTTTGAACTCAAAAAGATCTGACAGAGGCTTAGTCTTTCAAATGCTGAATTTTTAATCTATTAGTTCTAACACAAAAAAGAATCAAGGAAGACTTTCATTATAAATCCAGAAGTTTGTTTTGGTCTTTCTTTCCTTTCTGGTATTATACCAGCAAATGCTTTTTTTCCTTGACAAATGTTTTCTAAGATAATGTTACTTGCAACACCCTGCTGCCAGTTCTGTCTCCTATATTTTTATAGGACGAAGGAGAGATAAGGACATTTTAGAGCAAACAAATTTGGCCCTAGCAATTAATTCTAAATTCTGAATCTGCTCCATGACAAGATTTTTAAAGCTGTCATTGTGGCCTAGTCTTGGTGTACTCCTTTAGGTTTTTTTGTGTGTGTTTTGGTGGATTAGTGCCTTTTTTGTTTGCTTTTTGGTCGGGAATGACTTATGTGATGAGATTATTCATTCTGAAAATTCACCTGAGTTCAGATTGCACAATAAATTCAGTAATTTGAATTTAGAACTGAAACTGCATGTATTTCCCGATAAGTAGGTGTTTTGCAACTTTAAAAATTTGTTAGCCTCAATGGCATGGGTGTAAAAAGCAGAGATATTGTTCATTATTTCTCTCTATTCACAGCTGGAAAAAGGACAGAATTTCCAGTTCTTTTTTGTGTGGTGGAGGGGTTTAATACATAAACCCCACATTATTTTTAGAGGTAAAACAACATCCTGTGTTGGGCTTTGCTTGTTTGTCTTCTGTTCTGAGATCAAGGTTCCCCGACCTATTAGAAGAAAATTCGGTGTTGTACTACACAATAGCACAGCCCTGATGTGTTGCTTTCAGTGGAGGACACGTTATTTGTTCTTAAGAGATCCTTTTTTATGAATAAGACCTCTGGAATTTGTAAAATGTCATCCACTGGGTCTGTGGTGGCCGTTGGAATCCACGAATCCTGGAGATTTCCTGACCCTGTTTGCCTGAGTTGCTCTGTCAGCAGGTTAAACAGGGACACACATTTGTCTTGGGCTCAGCCCTGTTATGTTTGGGTGTGCAGAAAATACTATAATGCACCTTTAGGGTCAGTGAGTTTTAGACAGTGATGAATTTCAGCTCCGAGCCCCTTGGAAGCTGTGGGTTTATCCCTGCTCGTGCCAGGGGTGGATAATTCTCAAAGACAGGTGTAGGTATTGAACAGCACGAAAGAAACAGCCTGAAAAGGTGGAATGGAGCAGGGTTTCATAGGAAAACCGGTGTGTTCCAATCAGGTTCCTGGCACCAGAGCAGATCCACCTTCTGTGGCAGGAAAGGTGGAGAAAAGCCTCTTCCCTCAGGCAACCCTTTGGCCATTCTGGGAGTCGTTGGGAGCAGAGATATTAAAATTAGTGGCTATTGGTGGGCCACAAGGTTACCCGGCACTTAGAAAAGAGTATTAACTTTGGTTTTTTTCTTCCACTTCGCAGAGAACTGGTACAGACACCATTCATTGAGTAGGGATTATGTTGGGTCAGGCAGGTAGATGGAGGGGAAGATGCTGTATGACAAAAGGGATTTCTTTCTGGCAGATCCTGCGGAGGATGTGGGGAAAAATTTGGGTAAAACCAGAAATAAGAGTGTTTTACAACGCTGACTTAAGTAATATTTATTGCATTAGGTGAATGCCAGTGGAAAGTGAAAAGGAATGAAACCCAACACCGCATTACATTCCTTTGAGTATCTGTGGAGGTGCTTGCTTCCTATTTACAAATAGCTGAGTCCTGGCTCCAAAAAAACACCCCATAACCAAAAACAACAACAACAAAAAATGAGAACAAACCCCCCCAGGTATGGCAATGGCAAAAAGGCTGTCACAGAGATTTGTGTGCTGGAGTGATGCATTATTCATATAGGAGCAAGGCGTGAAAAAGGAACATATGTGATTAACTGCAAACAGAACAACATCAACAACAATGAGCAGCTGATAATTATCAGCAAGCTGATAATTTAGAGTGCTTTAATAGGTACTTACTAGGCACACAATGCTGTTATTTACAAAAAAGGGGGTTTAGAGTACACCTAGCAAATGTCACATTAGTGATACTATAATGGGATGTATGAAAGTTCAGGCTTCCTTCATTCTCCAAACTGAAGTCAGATAATGTTTATAGCCTTGGAGGGTGACCAAATATTTAAAGCAAGTTATTTTAATGAACTTTCTAAGTCACATGGACAGTCCAGTCGTTCTGTGTCTGAAATTCAGCTGTTGCTGAACTGAAATATTGCAGTTAATAGTGGACTCTTAATCTAACCAAACCGTTAGAGATCACATGAACTCCTAAGAGGGGCAATGCAAAGGCCATGTGCGACTTAAACTTTGTTTTGAGGGCTTTAGCAACACTCAGCCAATGTCTTCAAGGGGCATTCAGATGCAATACTTAATTAAAAGCAGGAGCAAAAGAATGCAAGATCTTCTTTTGGGAATGGATTTTTCCAAACTCATGCTTTTGAGCCTAATTTCTAATCTTTAAGCACTTGTAGGAATCTTAGTCTGTTAAACTTAATTGCTAATTGATGATTCTGTGAAAAATTTAGCCTTTCATATCTTTATAAGCTATGATGCTTCTAAATTCCATCTAATGTATTGCTATGTTCTCACAGAAACACAGAGTGTTTTCCCAAAGTTTCAAGTCAGTGCTGACATCTTACAGCCTGGATTTAGTAAAGGCTCTTGAAAGTAAATAAACACAGCACAAGTAATATTAATGGCATACTATCAAGGAATGCCTTAAGATTTTGCAAATACCTTTTAGTATTCTTCCCCTTCCCACAGTCCCCTGCCATCCCTTTCCCTGCTAAAGAAAACTTCAGGCATAATTTATTTTCCTCTGTTTTAGAGTAACCTTTGAAGCAACAAATCAGCAAAATAGAACCAGATCAAAAGGTAGATACATCTGAAAATTAACAAGGGCACAGTTCTGCACCTGTAGCTCTCTAAGAGCACAAACCTATTTTTGCTTAAGCTTTGCCTTTTAGCACCAAATTCTAACACAGAAAGCGAAACAAAAAAGGGCAGTACTCTGATTTTTACTAGGCAGATGTGTTCTGCATTTTTATACATATAATATTTACTGGTATCAAAACAAAAACAAAGTTAGTTGAAGCATTATTACGGAAAGCCCCATAAAATCCCATAAAATCTGTAGTAGTCACTTTCCCTGCTTGGGTAGGAGGATTATTTCATCTATTAAGCTACACTTTAGTTCTGGAGATAAGACTTTAAAATTAACTTTTAAATTTCAGTTTGCTGTTTTTCCAACGCTCTGCTTGTTATCATGACTGATTATTTTGTTATAAACCCGTAATTTTTATTGAAGCTTCAAAGTGCTTCATAAGTTGGGAGGCATTGCAAAGAGCAGTTCCCCCAGAGGCAATGATAATACTAAATACACAGTGTGAGAAGCATTAGAACAAAACCAGAAACTTAAAAAGTCTGAAGATCTCTGCTCCAAAAAATCCAAGAATCGATGGCAATCATGGGTCTGATTCATGGGTTTTGACCTGATCCCTGGGTATTTTAGTGCTGTTTTATGACAGCCATATGCCTTCACAAATGTTCACAGTTTAACATGAATATTTTCAATTTAGTATTTATATTGCCTGTGAATGTCAGAGGATAAAATAAGTTTATATGAAAAAGGACACAGAGTAAAAAATAGATGAACAGGAAAAAAAAAAGTAAAAGTAACGTTTTGGTCGCCTAAGATCAAAAAAACCCCCTTTTTTTTGGTTCATTATTAAATTGTAATATAATTTAAAATTATGAAAATTATAATCGCCTGGAAGAACACTGTGGAAAGAAAGGCATCTGGGAGGTTTGAGGTTGCAATGATGGCAGTGAATAAGTATTTCTCTTCATGCCAGTAGTACATGCAGATGTATTATTTGTCTCAGCATGCTGCAACATTTGGTTTTCTGCTCAATAAGGTACTTAGCAGACATAAAATTCAATCTTCGGGAATTCTGAAGTTGTTTGCTTGTCTTAAATATCTTATTTCTAAACTAGGTGTTTATGGTCTCTGTGGTTAAAACAAGAGATGGGACAACTTTAGTGTCCTGACCAAATACAACCTTTCTCATGGTATGTCATGAGTAAATTAATGGAGAAACTTACTTTTTTTTTAAGTCTGGTGTCTATCACATCCCGCGTTTAGAAATAAAGCGGAAAATTTTACCTGTGACATGAAGAGAAAGCAGTAGTGAAAATGCTGAGGAGGATAATACTAACTCAGCTCTGGTGTCCCAGTGAAACTTGGGTGCCTTCCAAGCATGGTCCAGTGTCACATGTGGGTGACATTTGTCTTCACTCCCAACGGCATTGTTTGAAATGAAGCGTCAGAGGTGTTGAATCAGCATGGCTGGGTTTGTATAACTGATCTGGCTTGACAAGGAGTGTTAACTCCCAAAATAAAACTCAAATTCTTAAATGCAGGGTTGGGTTTTTTCTTTGAATGTGCCTAAAACTGAACCTCACGGGCCATTTCTGAAAAGAGGAGTTTTTTTCTCCATACATTTTCAGTAATTAACAAGAGTGGCAGCTGATGATCTTAACAGCGGATCTTTGCTGCACTTCATGCACTTTGCCCCGGGAGTCTGAAGGGGACAACAATTGATTTCACAGGCAGTTAGGTAACTGCTGTTTCCTAGGTTGAGGGGATTTATTCAGTGTATGTGAAAGGATAAATGATTTCTCTTAGGAGTGAGCAGGTTTTTAATAGTTTGAGGACTGAACGTATTAGTGCTTCTGGTTAATTCCCAGCTGAGGAGTATGTTCCAGTCACTGCCTAAATATATTGCTTTCTGCTTAATTTTTCACTTCACATTTTATTTCTAATCTCGAAGATCTTTCATGACCTTAGTGCTGCTGAGCTAAACTTCCATTTCCTCCACGTGTCATCCTGTGCCATGTATTTAATAGATTGTCATGCATTTATCATCTCCAAATGCAAATTGAAGATGTCAGGTGCTGGAGCCCTTGCCATCTATTCCCTAGGGCTTGAAATTCTCTGCCCAGGGTATTGGACCAGCAGTTCTGTGGGTGAGTTGAAAAACCAGATGAGTACACAACCAGTGTCAGGTGTTTCAGGCAGCTTGGCAGAACTGTGAAGTCTCGTCTTCTGTTGCTGGTTCCTTTTTTCCCCACCTCTTTGTACCATGCCTTGCAATTCTCATCATGAAAGGTACTTTCTAAATGTATGTTGAATAGCTAAACACTGAGCCAATTTGTTAAACATCTTGATAATATTTTAAACCTGAATTAGGTTATTACCTTGATTGCATTTGACTAATGTGCCAGCTCATTAGGAAACTGGCGTACATAAAGCAAGCATATTATGGTAAAGAATGAACGAGATTTTACTCACATCTTTTAGAAAGACATCATATGCAAGAAGAAAGAATACAGTCAGAATCAAAGCGTGCAGTTACTGTAAAATGGTTCTCTTCTGTAATTCAATTTCTGAAGTATAGATTGGAAAGAAAAAAAAAGGTTCTTATTCAATAAAATATCTCCAAAGCCTTCCTTTCCTCTTTTGCGCTTCTGACACACCTCTTAAAAAAAGGAAACTAAACTTAGGTTTTTATTACCATGACCAAGAGACCCAGCAGCATGACTTTACTGATCTCAAGTGCCAAGTTTAGCTATGAAATAGCAGATGTAACGGGTGACAGGATGATTGGAATTTTAACAGAATAATGGAGAACCCTGGAGAAACCAGCAGAAGGGTTCCTTTTGAAGTACCCAAGTGAAAAAAAAATCTGCCAAGTTTTCTTCTTATTATTTTAGAAGATGGCTGGCTAACAAAGGAAGAATGGATATTCCTAAATATGTCCTTAAGTGTTTATATCTTGTAATCTTCAGTCCTCCGCTTTCTTTGGACTGTAAAGGAGTTTTCTTAGTGCCACGAGGCTGCTCTACTGTAGCTCCATTTGACATAAGAAAAAGCAATTTAATTCTTCTCCGGGTAACTTAGTGAAGAAAAGGTTGATGGTACCTGCACATGCAGCACACAGAAGGTTTGTATCAAGGTTGAACAAGTAAATGGGGAAAGAGCTGTTTTTTGTCTACTTTCTCTTCCTTTTGGCTGCTGCTAAAAGAGGAGAAGGGTTGAAGTGTGTCATAGCTGATGTGATGCTATAGCAGGAAATGTCTGGTTTCACATTTCTGTGGCTCTCAAAATTTATTATCTCCTCGTGCAACAGAAAAGAGTGGAAGAATCATGGCTTGAAAACATTAGGAATGGCATGAAAATGGCATATGGTGGTGGTGTCCCTGGTAGCAATGCCCATCTGGGTAGTGTTTCATTAATCCATGAGTTATGCCTTCGTGATAGGAAGGTGTAGTTTATGCAACAGAGAATTCAGATTGTTTGCACGTGGCTTTTTGATGAACACTTCATTTTTAAAGTGCAGATCTGCATAGCCTCACCTACCCTTAGCTAATGTGATGTTGCTCCATCAATGTTGAGCATGTGGGTCGGGTCTGATGAATGGAGAAATGAGTGAAAATACATTCATTTCTGTCGATGTTGTTCTTGCAGAGGGTGGTATTGCTGGTAGGAGAGGTGTAACCTAATGAGTTTAATGCTGCATTGCTAAGTATTTAATCATGTCATGCTCTGCTGTTCATCCTTAGTTAATATATGTCACAGACTAATGAAAGTGTCAAGGTTAAAAATATAGCAGGAGTACATCATACAGAATGATTTCTAGTTCTGGAAATAAGTTCTTTTTCTTTTCTGCAGTTTTTTTCTCCTCTCCTTCCACCCTCACCTCCCTTCATCCCCTACCTTTTTAATGTTTTGAGCAAAGTCTTTGTGGAGTTTCCCTCTTCCCTTTATATGATGTTTTGTGACTATTGTTTTATTAGACAAGAGAAAATCAAGGTTTTCTCCACAGGATTTCTCACAGCAATTTTACTGGGCTACACCACCTGGACTTCATTTGGCAAAAGGGGAAAGGCTGTAACTGTTCTCCACATAATTTTGTTAGGAAACCCTTGATACTTTTTTTAGGAATACTTCTAGACAGGACACAAGGAGGTGAATTTGTTTCAGAATTCAGCAGGTAAACTGGGGAAAGCTACTGCTGCTGCTCCTACTTCATCTTCCTTGGTGTGTGAGAGGGTTTATACCTATAGAAAGGGAGATTGAAAAGGAATTAAAATTATATGTTTTTTTAAAAAAATTTAAGTTATGTCACTTAAACTGTATACTAAAAAAAAAACCATGAAAGGTTATTGCTTTTCTCATTTTTTAAAAATTCACTGCTAATCTTGAATTGTCGTTATCACAATAATTTGATTTCTTTTTTTTGGCAGATTTAATTTCAATTATTTCTGGTATGCTCAAGAAAGTAATTATTTAAGATAATCTTTGCTTCTGTTCTCCTGTATTTGTAGCTTTGCTACATTTTCTGTATGTTGAACTTTTAAACATCCATTCAGTGTGAGTGTAGCAATAGGAACACTATGAAATATGAAAGGCCTGGACGCTGTCAAGATCCTTATCAAGTCTGTAAATTATCTGAAGTGATGACTTCATTTTTTTCACCCTGACATTAAGTGAAGAAAAAACAATTACTGTCAGTGTACGAGTCCTCCCTATCCTTTGTCATATCAAAGAGCTTTCTTGATTAAATAAAATTATCTCCTCCTCACAGTTTTGGAGATCCAATGCCACAGTTTCTACCTGTTCATTAAACTTTTTTTCCCCCTTTCTTTTTTCTTCATTTTTTTTTCTGAAAAATGACTTAAATTTAAGGCTTGCAAATGTTTCATAGCTAAGCTGGGGAATTCAGTAATTGGGTTCTGGTATGGAGTGTCAAAATCCTGTAATTTCTACGATATGATTTTTGAGTGATACAAGAATTTACACATTCTTCAATTGACTGAAGTCAGGCCTTTACTGCAGAAACAAGTATAAGAAAGGTAGCTTTGTCACAGCAGAATAATTTGGAAGTTTTTTGGTGCCCACAAATGTGAGATCTGGGTAAGGATTATCATCCTCACCCAAACCTTTGCCTTATTTGAGGGGAATCTTTTGTCAGATGATCAGTTTATCTTTTCTAAGTGACTGGGGATTGCAGGGCTCATTCCTTGGAGTTCAGGTAGTCTTTGGGAAAGGTTGAAGACTTTTGTTCTCGTTACTTTTAACATTTACTATGAAAAAGATCATCCTTTTATGATTTCACTCCCTGATGGTCAGAAGCATCTTTACATTTGTGTAATTTTGTGTTCCTGATTTCAATCTGGAACGATTTCCTCCCTGTGCAATTAGCTGAACCAAAAGAAAAAAAAGAAGTTGACAATGGAGGTGCCAGCTCACTGAAATGTGGAGCTGCAGTTGCAGTGTCTATGAACTGCAAGTGAAGTGTGAAGGATTAGTTGGAGCCCCAACAGACACTGATTGTGAAGAGGTGTCAGAAATGAAGCACTGGAAGGGCTGAGGAAGATTTATCTGAAGGGTTTTTGTTGCTCTGCTGTGATTTTAGAACAACTTAGTGGGCGTGTCTGTCACAATCTGGATTTTTCTCTCCAGTCTCTCAGAATGTGAGACTGATTTCACGTGTGTCTGTGTTCTCCTCTTGCTTTCTCATCTGTTCCTGTGGAAGAGGGCTGCCGGGTGGGAATTGTTATCCTCGTGGAACTGAGCACCAAAAATAGGCAGCAATGCTTCAGCAGGCAGAGTGAGACACAGCTCGGGGCTGCTTGTGCCCAGTTCAAGAGGTGGCAGCAAGCAGGGCAGAGCTGGGAGTTTTATTTAAGTTTGACCCCATCTGGAGAGTTTTATTTAAGTTTGACCCTATCTGGAGAGTTTTATTTAAGTTTGACGTCGTGCTGGAACACATGCACACAGCCAAGGGGATGTTCTTTGGAACACTGTGATTTATTTTAGCAAGTTAAATATCACCTTTCATCTCTTTCTGCAATTTTTGGGGAACAAAAGCTTTACATAAACTGTAGGTGTGATGTGAGAAAATGTGTGTAAATGTAAGGTCTGCTCTGAATAGGTAGTTTGGTGAACAAATGCTAAAAATGCTGTTCTAAATACAGAATTACATAGAACAGGAGAGGTTGGGATTTTTATTTTTCAAAAAGGGTGATAAATTTTGATACCTGTATATTAAGATGTTCTTTCTACTTCATGTGCAAAAAATGTGTGAATTTTGTGTCTTCTGTAATACAAAAAAGCCAGAGTTGCTTGGCATGTGCCTTTTGAAATGAAAATCAGCAGCTAATGGTAGGAGGGATTTTCAGATTTAGATTTTTATATGTATGTCTTTTGTTCTTTTTTTTTTTTTTTCTGGTATCTCTAGTATTATAATGTCATCAGATAAACTGTTTTCTGCATCTAATGGTAAGATAGTCCATAACAGAGCTGATCAATGGTTTCCAAATGTGTTACTCATCAAATTTTAAAATACAGGATGCCTGTTATGAAGGTTCCTTAAGATTCATTTGGCTTTAATTGCTCTTGTTTCATCTGTCTGCTTGACCAGTTATTGTTTGAACCAAAAAAAGGAGCTACTCCTTTTTTTCCCTTCCCTTCTCCAAGGAATAAAGTTAACATGCAGCTTTCCAGAAAATTGACATTGTGTGGCTTTGGGGTGCTGAGCTCTAAGGCCCGGAAGTTGCTCTGAGCACAAAGAAAAATATCTTTGTTTTATGAACATCCCTCCCTTCAGTGACATCCTCTGAGATCTAAATTTGCTGCTGCAGAGTCAGATATCACTTGTGACATCGGCAGAGGTTGCATCTATTTCTCACCAGTGACAACGAAGGGCAAAAAATAGAGGAGGAGTCTGCTGGATTTTTTCAGCCTGATAATTTATATTCTCTGACATAGAAGGTGTTTGATACTAAGGTGGCTCTAAATCTTAAGGGAAAGATCTGAGCTTTCTCACCTCAGGAGCAGGGTCTGTGCAGATTTTGGAGAGGAAGTAGCTGTTTATGTGTTCTTTAAATCTATAAAAATGTCACTTCTGTGGTTGTTACCTTCTGTGAAGAGAGTCTCTTTTCCCCAGACTGCAGTATAAATTAGTTACTTTGTTAGCTTCCTTTTCCCTACCAGAAAAGAACATGAAAAAAGCAAAAGACAGAACATGAGGGAAAATGGGTAATTCTGTTGAATTAAAATTATTCCACAAGTTCTGAAGCTATTACCACAAGATGTACTTCTAGGTATTATGTATTATTTCTAAGCTAACTGAAATTCTTGCTCTTTGCTTTAATTTTTACTTCGTTTGCTGCCCGGCTCCAATTTGGTTTTGCAGTAGCTGTGCAGAGGCTCTACAGAGGTTTTCCCTTAAATCTTGAGCTGAAAGTTAAATAAAATTTATGCTGGAGTGGGTAGGACCTACTGTACATTCCAGAAGCAATCTGGTCAGCTAGAAGAGTGGAAGGAATCGTGTGGTTGTGAGACCAATTCCAGAAACTTTCTCTGGAAACTTTTTCAAGATTCAAGCTTTATGTTGTAGCCCTCATCTTTAGGTGACTTTTACCTGCTTTCTCTGTATTTGTGCTGAAGCTCCTTTGGGTGAGGTTTGTCTTCTGCTGTGTCCATGCACAGAGCCCAGCACTGAAGTGTTTCCCCTCGCACATGGCCTGCAGTTTTTGGAATAGTTACAAGTTATATGGGGGCTTTTGATCCTTCAGAGACTTTTAGAACTGCCCACAAACCACTGGGACTGCAGAAAGATCTTGGAAAGGAAAACCCTCGAGGGAGGGCAGCATTTTAACTTATGAGCAGTTTGGCTTTTCAGTTTTTAATGTGCTTTTTTAAACTGAAGTTCGTGAACCGAGAAATATATTTTAATTACATTTCTTACTTTGTTAAAACCCCCTGTTAAGTCTATTTGCATTTCTGAGTAAGTCGTAGAAGGATTAGATTCTATTTTCTCACTGTGCCTTAACTCTGCATTGTGTGTTTGAAGTAGGAGTGTGACAAATGCTTGAAATTGAAAGTTCCTCTGAAAAGGAATTACTGGGATTTTTTTAGAAAAACTTTTCTTTCTGCATGCTCGGGAGATCTCCTACTCCTTTATAACAGTCGATTATATTTATATCTGTAAATGGCAACAGCTGTGTCATCCTATTACAATCCTGCCTGAGAAACTCTGTCTCCACCAAGGTGAGGTTCGTGGTGTTTGAGAAAATGTCAGCTATAGAAAATGTTTCGGTAGGCAAATGTCAGTGAGATATTAAAATGGTCTTGGTGGACGGAACAAGAGCATAATGTTTGCCAGTTTCTAAAGTCACACTGAACTCAGATCGGTATTGCATTTCTTTTTTTTTTTCACCCTCACCTCAAAGTTGCTTATTGTCAGTGAATTTTAATTCTTTTTTGTAGAGATGGATGTATTTTTCCTGTAAGAACACAGAGCTCAGTAGCTGGTAGAGATCTCTTTTTCACATGAAGAGACTGTCATTGACCAAGCTGATTCCTCACTTTTAGGTTTTTTCTTTTTGAAATACTGAAAGGATTATTTATTCCATGTGTACCTTGATGAACCTGTGATTTTAGCCAAGTGCAGGAAATTTTAATCACACTAAGTTACCACAGTACTATGTAAGGACCAACAATGCTTTAATCCCCCCCCAATTCCTGTCTTACGAGGAACAGTCAAATTTCCTCAATCATGAGCTAATTAATGGGTATAATAGCCTAATGTTCATCCCTTAAGAATTCTAGGATGAAGCATGTGGTTCATTAATCTACCTTTAGGTCAGCTTGATCGCTGCTACAACATCAACTGTGGTAGGGTTTTGAGGTTCAATTCAATTTGTCAACAGATGAATATTACTTTTTTGGTTTTTTTCTCTCTCCATCCTCAGCCCTTCTTTATTGTGTTTGCCCAGCAATGAGTGTTTTGACTCAATTTTTTGGAAATTGCCATTATTCTCCTGTTGGGTTTCTTTTGCTTGTTCCACACCCAATTCATCTGCAATCCCTTAGGTCAAATGGAAGGGGGAAAAGGCAGCAGCATTTGTTCCTTCCTGCCATCCTCACCTCTTGCAACTCTAGATTTCAGTCTAGAGGTGTAAATAGAGACTGAGATGAACTGGCTGATTTTCAAGGTGATAGGAAACTTCAACCTGTTAGCTTAATTTAGTGCAAACTTCAAACTTTAGATTTCCTTCAAGATATACCTCAAGGGGAAAAAGATTTTCAAAACCACCGACTCTGATGCTCCTTACTTGATTTAATTGAAAAGAGAAAGAGATTTTTAAATACTTTTTTGTGCATCCTCAAAGCGTGGTTATTAAGTCAGTCTCTTTTGCAATAAGCCCAGCTCTGAAATAGTCCAGCCACTGCAAGCTGATCGTGCCAATTAAGTCAGATCATCAATCAGCTGACTTCCTTAATTTCCTCGTTTTTATCTGTTTCATCATAACCTGTGCTGAATGAGCCACCTGCTTCAGATGTCTTCTAGGAACCTGCAGAGGTCGTGAGACAACTTTTGTTGGCTGCCTTGATCCCTTGGAGGCTTTTTCAGCTCCTTTGGATTCACGAGGAAGGTTCAGATCTCCAGATGACCTGCAGAGCAAAGGGCTGCATTTGCACTATTGCCACATTTTATCTGACTTCTTGGCCTGGGACTCAGTTTTTGTGCAGGTTGTGGTCATCTGTGCAATTTCCTGTTTTTATTTTGCAAAATGAAGGGAAGGGTACGGGGAATTCTCTTTATCTCATTAATCTGTGATGTCCGATTTTTTCTTAATTTACTTTTTTTGTGTGTGTGCCCCTCAATATCAAACATTCAGTGAGGCATTTTGAGGATTTTAGTGCACACAAGTTGTGTTTGGGTCGATGTTCTCAGGTAAATAACTACAAGGAGCAGATCTCAGTGAGTTGTAGGGAGAATTCTAGACCTAGGTACCCCAGTAGGTTGTCAATACACCTAGTCTAAAGTTCACAAGACAGATGTGAGAACAATTCATGGTAATTATTTTCTTTTTTGTCTGAATTTACCTCACCTTAGTAATGTAATTGTAAATATCTGGTGAAAACTATTTAACAAAAAAATTAACATTTAGTGGAACTTAGGAAAATGAGCAAGAAAGGCATAATTGAAACTGGAACTTGGTCTCTCCACCACCTGTCTGCTATAATGAAGCTCTATTAAAATTTTCATACTGTAATTGCTAAATATCCATGTTAATGACGTTAATAATACAATTTAAATAGCTTTGAAGGAAAATGAGTGTCTATCCAGCAGAGTTCCAACATTACCTCAAGAAAAGGAAATGAAAAAACATAGATCAAAACTCATAGATTGAAATTCAAAATAAATCTTGAGTGACTATTGCTTTTAATGATTGGGTAAGAGATTAATAAATCAAGAAATCTTCAGATCAAGAAATCATCTCTGCATTTTTAAAAATAATAATAAAATAGCACGGAGAAATAGAATCACTCATGTAAAACCAAGTTGCAGGTCTCTGCAGACTTTCTCAAAGGTTCACTCAGAATCTGTTCTCTGCCATCCAGGGTGTCTCTGATTTAGAAAAGATCAATTTCTCTTTTCAAGATCAATTTCTTTTTCTTCAAAAAAAACAAACCAACCAACCCTTTTGACATTTATCTAATGTTATAAAACTATTGGGCAATGGTAATAGGGTGCAAGCTGCAGGGTATGCAAGCACTTGAGTCACTTCATAGAAACCAGGACTCTTTCAAAAAGTCATTATAAAGAAATATAATGATATTTTGGAAGAATATATTTGAAATATATTATCTGCTGGCCTCTGGTTTACTCAACACTAGGTTTGGCCTGGATAAAATTGAGAATACATTGAGAGTGTATCAATATTTCCTGAGCTGTGCAGGTTTAAGATGATCATGCATAGCTTGCGTTTTAATTCTCACTTTAATATGCGCTAGTTAACGTGAGGGGTGATGAACCTCTCTGTGTGTATGAATTAAATTGTGTCACCTGTTTCTTCAGACGAGAGAGGTGATGGAGCCGTGTGAGGTGGGGTTGCAGCAGCACATCTGCGTGCCTGTGAGAAAACCTAGACCTGCAGAGGGGAAATTGCCTTTTCAGGGTGATTGTACACCAAGCCCAACGCTCGGGTTCCATGCACGGTGTTAATCAACGTCTGTATGCTGTAAAATGGTACGTGTGCTCTAATACAGCATACATTTAATGGATAAATAATTTTCCTTAAATAATGAAGTGGTGACGAAAATGGATATTATCCATTTTAACAGAAGTTACAAGTTATCTAGTGTCCAGTGATAGAAAGATCCTCAGATAAATCAGCAAAAATATTTTCTGCTGTTGTCACTCCTTTTCATTTCTGCTGTTTTCATCTGTATTTATTATTTTAAATACAAGCCTCTCCCAAATGCATAATCATTGATTGATGCTTTACATTTTTGAAAATGTCAAATCTGGCTCACCGTATTCAAAATGCTGCATTTTTTACACATAAACATCTCGAATATGCTGCATAAAACCTTTCTATAGCAGGTATAATATTCCTATTCTTTGTGGTGTATTGTGGGCCCAGATTCTCCTTGAACGAGGTTAATACTTAGTTGCAAGGAAAGTTTCTCTTCTCATATCCAAGAAATCCAAGCTAATCCAAGAAAATTGTCAATGTGGAAAAGTTGTTTATCAGAATTAATTTTGAACTGAAGTGTTAAACATCTTTAAAACTCTTGTATATGATCTACGACATTTAAAAAAAAGAGCAAAACACTTAAGTAATTTCTATTTTAAAAGGTGGCAGTGCAGCAAGGTACCATTATTCAGAGATTTATTACATTGGAGAATATCTGAGAACACATTTTCTGGTGGAAAGGATTTTCTTTTTAAAATTCTGGTAGCTGAAACATTGAACTGATGGGAAAAATAGCTTATTTGTCTCCAGTGTCCAAATGAACTGTGTAGAAAATCTATTTTGACTAAACAAAGAACAGACGGTAAAGAATGTGATTGTATTAAGGTGACTGTGATAGTAGTCACCACATAAAAATGAGCAATGTGCTGTATTTTTCTGAACTCTTTGTGCTGTAGTCTGGGGAGAAAAAATACCCCGTGGGAATGAGAGTGAGTCCCTCAGCATTGCTTTTATTTCCTTCCCAAAAACTGGATTTATTGCAAAGATATGTGTAAAGGAGAGAGCACAATAAGTCATAGCAGGTGATGATTATTTAGAGAAAACATCACCCTTATCATTTCCTTTGGAAATTCTTAATAAATATTTAAAATGAAAATGTTATTGAGTAACATGAATGCAGGAGGTCTATTATGCTAATGCTAAATTGAGATTTTAAAGACTATTTTGCACCTTGCTGGCAGCACTTGGCACAGTTCTAAGCTACCTTCAATAGTCTGCTGCTTGGTTCTGGGTCCTGCCCCATTTTGAAAGCAGACATTCCCATACTCCGCCAAGAACTTCAATAGAACATAGAACAAAGCATCTTGACATATCACAACCAGTTTTTCCCTCATTTTCCCCTTGGAAGAAGGAAAAAGGGTGACTTAAAGCTGAGATTAAGTTTCGTGGGTTTGTTCCCTATTGAGTGTAAAAACTAAAAGGGAAGAGGGTGTCTTTTGAATCCTTTACAGGGATCCCTAACCTCAGCTGCAGGGACAAGACACGAACAAAGCAGATTTTTTCTGGTTCCTGAGGTAACTGTAGTGCATCCTGGTGACTTCAGGATTTGGATTTAGGTACCAGGCAGAACCAGATCCTAAAGACCCGAGCTTTATTTCTTAGAGGCTGTTGAAAGCATGAACAAGGACTGAGTAAAATCAGCCTGACCCTGAGATTTGCTGAGGAAGCTTTTCAGTCAGCTTGGACTTCGCTATGTGTGTGTGTGGATGTAGTGATCTGGAACAAAATTATCCTGTGAGTTTGTCAGGAGCGTGGAGGAGTCAACACAGTGGTTTTTACCAGTGCCTCGCTTGGCACTGCTTTTTCAGTGGTGCTGGAGATGTATCCAGGCACCACCCAACAACTGCAATTCTGGCAATATAATGATAGGAAGATTTTTAATGTGTGTTTTATGGTGTTTGTTTGTTTTCTTCTCTCCATTTGGATTTATACAATTTTCAGGTGTCTCTGGTTTTGGTTATTTCTGGAGTGCTTTGTGGGAGAGAAGAGGGCAAAAGGCAATTTCATTGTTCTTTGCTTTTAAAAACATGTAAGTAATGTGCTGTGAAATATTTTGCATTATGTTTGCTCCATTACTCTTTGTCTCTCGTCTTTCTATGGTGGGAGAGATGCCATAAAAATATGTTAATAGAAATTTTAGTAATTTGGTATTGGACATATCTGGAAGAAAATTCATTAACTTGCAGTCAGAATTTTTTTTTTTTTAATACTTGAAGACTGCTGATGTGGAACTAGAATAAATTTTATTTTGAGACAAATGGTATGCCTACATCTTTTATGAATGGGGAAATAGAACAAGGCTTTAGAATTTAATTGCACTCCAGTTGGTACTGAAGGTTATCTGGAAAGGGGTGTAGAGGCATTTTTGATAAAAAACTTTCTACCCTCTGAAGTTCTCTATCACATTAGTGTGCACTTTCTCAACCCCCTGGATAGCCTAAGATATTTGGAGTTTTTTCTGACTCGGGAGCTGTTACGGAATATTGCCCAGCAGTGCTTCCTGCAAAGCCCTCTTTCTTTGCCTTGAAGTTTGATCATCCTCATCTTCGGCATGAGCAGGTTAGGTGTTGCCCTGATAGCAGGAGGCCCTTGGTGCCAGCACAGCAGAGATTTCCTGCCCTTTCTCCATGTGATGATGAAGCTGTGGTTTTGGGAATTCTGACACCCCACTGCACGTTGCTGGCGGGCACAGGCCCACAGCTGGGTGCTTCCAGCAAGCCACTGAAGCCTGCTCATCCAGATTCTTGCTCCATTTGATGGATGTGTGCACCGTTTTTTGTTGAAGGCTTATGGATTTGTACCAGGTCAGAAAGAAGCTGAAATCCAAACCCCAAATCTAGGTGCCTTCTGCTGGAGTAAGCATTGCTTTAAAAACGTGCACAAAATCAAAGGCTGAGACTCCTGAAATGGATCAAACTGGTTGTTAGGCACCTTGGTCTTGCAATTGTTTTTGATTTAGATCAGAAATACCAGATGCAGCAGGCAATTAACTCTGCAGCAGAGCCGTGGACTTTATTACTGTGACCCAGATGAGATCTGCTCTGGCACCAATCTGTATTCTGCAAGCTTAATGTGAATAAGTGCTTTCAATTCCAAAATAGACAAGAGGAATAACAAGGACTTATGAGTGTAAATATGTTGATGGGCTGTGGACGGCAATAAACCAATAAATCTCGAGTGTCCTTTCACTCAAATGTGATAAAGTAAATTAGTGAATAATATGCTAGATTAATTCTCAGAATCATTTAGTTCTCTATGAATGCATCCTTAGTCTGTTGAATAACATTTAAGCTGTTTCAATTCTCATTTTCCAGGTTAAAAAAAGGTAACAATATATTTTTAGGTATTTTAAAAAATACATTGATATCTGTTTGTCAAAAGTACTGTTGAAATAAAAGTCTTTTATGTATTATGCAGAATAACTTTATGATTTATTGTTACACAGGCATAAAAGCCAAACAGAATGACATGCATGGTTTATATTATTCTTGACTCGTGAAAAAGACAAATGCTGCCAGAGGTACACTCGGTACGAAACTTCATTATTTTGAGTAACTTCCTGAGTGATTCCAAGGGAAATAATCTTCACTCTTTAATACAGTAATACGTTTTGCCTTTCTGGCACAGAATCATAGAATGGCCTTGGTTGGAAGGGACTTTAAATCTCATCCAGGGACACTGTCCCAGGCTGCTCAGAGCTCCATCAAACCTGGCCTTGGGAATTTCCAGGGATGGGGCAGCCACGGCTTCTCTGGGCACCCTGTGCCAGGGCCTCACCTCCCTCACAGGGAAGAATTTCTTTGCGATATCTAATCTAAAGCTACCTTCCTTCAGTTTAAAGCCATTCACGTGCACTTTTGCATCTGCTTGGTTAAGAAAGTTGAGCAGTTAGGCTCCACTGAGAAAATTACATAGCATGTAGTTATTTCTTGGAAGACCTTGACTGCAATTTTTTCTTCTTTCAGTTCATTATCATAATACTGTCTAATTTTCATAAAGTTCTTCAGGGCAAGTACTTTCCTCAGAGGCAATTTTGGTAACTTGAAGATACCTGTTATTTAAATCAGCGGTGCTCATTGAGTAGATATTTTCTGTGAGAAAATACTATAAAAGGTTCTTTTTAGAAAGATCACAGGGAAATGTACAAAGTAGCAGCTTAAAAGAAAAGGCAAGCCTGATACTTTTTCTTTTTTTTTACTTTTGTTTGCCTTTTCATTAGAAAAAATCAGTAGCATTAGTTTCAAGTAAGGCTTTCAATTAGTATTTAACTCACTATAAGTGTCTAATT
Organism: Melanocharis versteri; assembly: GCA_013397845.1. NCBI lineage: Eukaryota > Metazoa > Chordata > Aves > Passeriformes > Melanocharitidae > Melanocharis > Melanocharis versteri. The sequence continues at coordinate 431,387 of VZTG01000995.1, read as the reverse complement.
TTATTGCAATTAATTCTTTATCTCAATCACTTAATTTAAAGCGGAACTGAATAACCTTGGGTTTGGGTAAGTTTGAGATAAGTAATCAGAGTAAAATCTGATAGCAATTGAAATCAAGATAGATAGAGAGACACATCACCCTGTAAGTGTGGACTTTGAGACCTTTGTAGTAGCTCACAATTCCACCACAGACACTGGAGTGGGTGAATAAGCTAAACTTAATTTTTTATGCAAACCTGGTATTTTGGTGCTCTCAATAGTGCTCAGATGTCATGAAATATCTGTTATCACAGAAAATCACATTAAAACCCTTGATGTAATCAGCAGATTAGGTGTGAAATGAAATGCAATCATCTGACATTTTTATGTGGACTCCGTGTTAGCTCGGAAGAGTTTCATTTACTCTGCCATTTCCTCTGCCCCAAAACAGTAGCAGAAGCTTCCTGGAGCTGAAGTGAAAACAGAATCAAGCCCGTGTGGCTCCAAATGCAGGTCCTAAGCAGAGAATTCATTCAGAAATAACTTGAGAGATGTCCCTTGTGCCCATAAAAAAGTTTGTGTGATTTTGCATAGTTTTAGTGCGTTGATGCTCTGCGAACACAGAGGTGAGGTGAGGGTGATTCATGCTGTTGCAAACAAAATTCTGATGCTTTCAGGGAGCTTCAGGTCTCACTGGGTTTTGTTGCACAGTCATGAGCTTACCCTGGGGGAGGAAAATCTGTCTTTAAAAGCCAGCTTTCTCTTTTGTATGGAAAGTTTCATTGTGATTGTGGGATAAAGGTTCTGATTCCAGCTTCTTAAAAAAGTTTGAGTTGCCGCCTGCCAGCTGTCATGCAAAAGACCCTGAATTTTATTTATCTCTATTAGAAAGAAAAACACTTTTAATTTACTTTGATATTTTAGTAGTTAGTGTGAAGAACAAGAAAATCACAACATCAGCCATCTATGACTCTGAAACAGTGCTCCCAGTTACAAAAATGCCCAACTGAGTTTTCACTTCTGTAGCTGAAGACAGCATCTAATCAGTGCCATGCACTGTGCTCTGTCAGGTACTTGGATATCAGCAGTAAAAACCAGTGCAGACACCTCTCTCAAACACCCCTGATATTTACAGTATCACTGAGTGTCATTTCCTGTGCCACTCTGAGGCTGTGCTAGACACCAGGTCGTTTTACAGCTCTTAGAAAATGGTTATAATTCACTTTCAGGTTTTTTTAAAATGAGTTTCGACTGAATGATTTAACCAGTGGTAGGGCCAGCTAAGAGTGGCACTGAATCATGTTGTACCAGAGGATTAATCATGAAGAGGAAAAAGGATCATAAGCTCGAATTAGTTTTTTAGTGTTGAAAAATTTGCATCTCAACCCAGCAGTGCAGCCCTGAGGTCGGGCTGCTGAGGGTCCTGAGAGGAATAAGATTGTTTCTTTAGCAAACTAAGGTTGATGCCTCTTGCTTTTACAAGAACAGAGTGGTTTAGTCTGTACAGAAATACTTGAAAGGTTTTGTGACTCTGGGTCAGTGAATTGAAAATATCCCACTTTTATTTAGAACAGTTTTCAGAAAAGAGTGTTCAGGACGTGGTTTCATTCTCCCAGCTGACATCAGGCAGAGCCTGAGAATTTTCAAACACTACAATTCCAAACGTAGCTGCTTATTGACATTATTTGATAATAAGTGGAGGTCAATTTGTTTAATTTCCTTTGAAGAAAAGAGGTTTTTTTCCCCTTTCCACGTTTTTTTAAAATTTGTCACATAGAACTTTATTCTTCATTATTAAACAGAGTCATAAAGCAGTTCTGTATTTAAGACAGTGGTTAACACATCTGAAAGTTCTAATTTATTTACTGCAGACAACACGGAGGCTAACTGAATGTGAAGATAATAGAGAAATCCTCAAGAAGCAGAGGTGTTTTAATTGACTGCAAAGAGAAAGCAGATATCTAAAAGAGTAGCTATCATTAATTATGGGGGGGAAGGTGTGTGAAATGTTCACTTGAAATCAATTTCCAGCAAAATGTTTAAATTTGACGCATGCAGATACGTTTTTGTGCAGCACATGACCTGTGGAATTCATTGTAACAAGGTAGCAGCCAGGCCAAGAGCTTAGGAAGATTTAAAAGGGTTTCAGTATCTATAGGTAACAAAAATATCCACTGTAACCTTTGCTGGGAGGTATAAAATGTCCTAAAAGAACACTCTAGTGTATTTTTCCATCCCTACGCAAGAAATTGTCAGGTTAATACAATGATTTGCTTTGAACTTAAAAGTTGTTGTCCTATTGTAGCGTGATGAGAGCGTGTTGGTTATTGAAGTATTAATTTGACTTAATTTGGGCTGGAGACTTTTTATTAACTATTTTTTTGTTCTCTATTAAATCACCTATGTGGTAATTCTGTGCATAATGGAAATTGAGCACCAGTTGCTCGTATTATTTGGACAGCTACATTTAAGGTTCTTTTCTGAAAGGTAGAATGGTAGCTACACCCAAATAAAGTGATATCGGGAGTCGTGGTTGTCATAGATGACTTATTTTGAATTTGGAGAATTACACAGAGCAGCCATTGGTAGATGGTGAAAATTAAGTCAGGGGAAGACGTCCTGAGTTCCCCTCCTGCTTCAGGCTGGTTTGTCCTGGGGCTTAGCAGAATTAATGGCAGAAGTGACTGGAGTTCCTCTTATCAGTGTCTGGGATCCCAAAGAAAATTCAGAACCCTGTTATCTGATGGTGCTTTCCTCTAATACAGACGGACTCATTCTCTACATTGATCTTCAAGTACCTTCTGTTCCATTCTCCGTAATTTATTTTAGAGCAGTATCGTTTCTCAGGTGAATGAAGTTGGTATAAAGACAAATCACCTGAATGTTTCTGCAAGGAGATGCCTTGGTTTTAACTGGAATTAGGCACTGAGTTAAAAATGTGGAATTAATCCAAAAGGATGCCTGTATAAGCAAGGGAAAATTTGAACCCTTAGTGGGCCCAGCAGACCACGTGTGGTGAGTGAAACAGGAGTCTGGAAGAGATTTTCAGAAATACTTCCATTAAGTAAAAGTTAATCACTTGAAGAGTGATGATTAAAATTATAATTACCTGGTTTTTTCCCGCTACCTGACATTCAAGTGGTGGACTGAATGCATTCTCCAATAATAAAATATGTGATCACAGAACTGAAGAAGTATGCCAGAAGAAATAAACTGGGGAGTGCGTGTGTATCCTTACATTTGTTCCAGTGCACACTTGTCAATTTTTCACTTTCTTTCACTGCTATCACTAATCTGATGGCTTTATAGCCATCAAGCATCTGTGAGCTTGTAGGACTGAGTGTTCAAAGTGCACTTGGATTTATAAGATAGGATATAACATAGGATAAATACATAAATGGAAAATAAAATGTTTCCTACCTGCCAGATTTTTAAAAAACACTTAATTCTAGAAACTTGAAAATTAACAAGACCACCACCAACAAGGCAAGGACTTCTTATTGCAGCCAGACCCAAAAATATATTTAGTAATGAGCACAGCAGAAATATTCAGATCTGTCATGCACATTTACCAAAAATACAGAGTAGCGTGCCTTCTTTTGTGAGGATATTTTTGAGTCTTCCTAATTTTCAGTTTTCCACAGAACCAAAGGAGTCGTGTTTATTTGGGAATAGTTCCTGTCACTGAATTTCAAGAGTTCTGCTTTGGTGTGCTTAAGTGTGCTGAATGTTTTAAATATTTGGCCAATGTTTCAGGGTGAAAATAGAATTTGAACACTTGAAAATGTTGGTGTTTCCTCCAGTTACGGTAAGAGGCATCCACAAAGCATTTTGCTGAACTGATATGAAGAGTTTCTTTGCATAGTCAATAAAATAAAATACTGTCAATAAATGTAACGATAGTATTTTCTTCAACTCTGGGTTTTTTGGGGGTTTGTTTTGTTTGTTTTGTGAGGGGAGCAGAAAGAGAACTGCTTGAGTTTTCCTTAAATGGGTGCCGGTTTCGATTTCATTTTTTAGTTGTATCTAGAGCATGAGCTTTCTAAGTCATTTGTATAAGGGAGAAAGGCAGCCCAAGGTTTATTTATATGCAATGTTTGCTTTTCTTGCAAAGCAAACATTAACAAAAAATCCAATGGTGATTTTATATCAAAATTCCTAAAAGAGAACCGAAATGTTTTACAATACTGATAATTGTAGAGCAGTTTTTTTTAACACAGTACTCATCTGCCTGCTGCGCTTTTTCAACCCGTTCTTTGTCTTGACAAAATGGAGCTGAAATGGAAAAAATATTTGATTTAACTACCCATTTCTTTCATCATGCTAAAGTTTTTCTGCTGTGGAAAAATGGTGGCAACTTCCCTGAGTGGTGCAGAATGCAAATGATGGTGCTGAAGTCCTCCCATGCGGGGATCCTGATGAAAAACTGCCGTTCAAACGTTGTCAAGAAATTGCTGCCGTATGTTGTGGATATCAAATGTCTTTGCTGGTTGTAAATTAGCAAACATCCCGTGTTCTATTACATTAATTGCAGATATTTCTTCTTAAAGATAGCATTTGTTAATGTATTTATAGTCCATTTGTTTTGGTAAGTACCAGTTTTACTTCAGTGTTTGTCTGAACAGCCAGACTTGAATGCGTGGTAAATCTGCTGGGTTCTTCTCTGCACATTGTGACTGCCAACCTACGTTGTTTAAGAGAAAAAAAAGAGAGCTTCTCCTTTTATGGGTTTTGGTTTGGGTCTTTTTGTTTTTTTTTTAATTTGTTTACTTTCCCCCACTCCAAAAATTCTGATGTATTTCTTTAAGCGAATGGACATATGTAAATATATATGTACTCTTATATATATGCTAAATGCTGAGTAAGGAATGTTTGCACTTAGCAATCTTATTCCAGCTCTGTTAAGTAATATTATCTGTCTTCTACCAATGTTTTCTAGTAGGATCTCCTAGGAACCCATAAATCTGAGGTAAATAATTTACTGCCTGGATTTTCTGCATGTCCTGTTATCCCTGCTGTGGCTTGTACATGGCAATGCTTCCCTTTCATTCAATAGAAAACAACATTTTGTTGTTGTTACTATTTTTTATCATAAATTTTGCTCTCTTGGAGTATCTTATGGACTGATCTGTGTGAATATTTAGCCTCCTTTTTAATTTCATTTGCCTATTTGTTAGCAAGATTTTTTTTTCCCTGAGGCAAAATTATATTCTTGCATTTGTAAGTGTTCAATAGACTGACATCAAGGACCAGTTACTGTAACACTAAAATGAAAATAACCTCTCCTGAGAAGGCAAGAGATTAATATCTATGTAGATATTGCTGTTCACAACACAGTAGTATCTTCAACATGGGAAAATTGCCTTCCTATTTTTTTTCCTGTTTCTTTGTGCCAGTGAGCGCCTGTTAACATTACACAGGCTGCAAAGAACACATTTATTTTTGCCTATTACAAAATGATAACGATTGAAGTTGTAGATATGCAATGAATGGCTCTAATGAAAGTCACTGAAAAGTAATTTTCCAGGGAAGCACCAAGTTTAAAAAACATGGGGACTTATTTGGACTTGGAACTTGTTCTGCAAATCTGATCTTTAAGTAGGGCTGCTGTAAATTTTCACAATGGTATCTTGGCTTTGTGGAGTGACCTGATTTTCTGTGCCTCAAATACAGCTTGAGGTGGCCCTGCTGTGGATGTGTGTGTGTGGGATGTGTTCACTTTCCATAAACTGGGTGGCAGAGCACGCACTCTATACGTTTAATCTTCTTTTAAAACTTCTGTTTAACTGGCAGCATGAGATTTCAACTAAAGCCCAGCTGTTTTTCCTTTCCTGATCTCACTTGGTCTGTCATCTTTGTAACAGAGATCACTCCTCTGAACAACACATAATATCTTGAGTATTCTCAATTTCGGATAAAATCAATTAACTTGTTGATTAGCCGATCACAGGTGCAAAGGGCTGTATGTATTTTTCTCAGTTCTGCTTCTTTACTCATTCCAGTAATTTTTTTTGCTGTTGCTTTCAATTTTGAGAATAAGTTGGCTTTCCTTTTTGTGCTTTACAATTTTTTGTTCATTAATTAGTTCATAGTCATTGCAGGGAGGGGGTGCTGGGCATCAAGCATAGGGTTCTTTGTTGGAAGTATCCAGCATTTGCTTTACTGTTTTCCTGGTATGGTCAGTCGGCACATCTGCAAAGCAAAATGAAGGTGAAATTGCAGACAGAGGTTTTGCTGCTAGTGCTCACCCTACAACTCTGAATTTCCTGGTTCTGCTAACGACCACGTTACAGACCTGAGAACTGCACTGAGGTTTTTCCACTGCAGTTTGACCATTCGTGCTGTTAAGTTTAAGGATATTCAGGTTTTAGAAGTAAATTTTTGCTTTGGGGGATAAATATATTCAGGACTGAAATGCTACTAACTGAACACAGGTATGTGCAAGTTAGCACTTTGTAAAACATCTTTCTGTGCATCAGCTGTGTTACTTTAGGTCCAGTGCTCAGAGAATGCTGTAGTTTTGAACTTCAAATTGGCACATTGCTTTCAGAAGAGTGTTGCTCTGTGTGCATGTGATATAAAATAGCTGAAAGTATTTGTATGAGACGAGCAGAAAATAGCATCATGTGCATGAGGCATAGACTGCTTTGGCTCATTAAGTTCATATCTTGGCACCTGATAAATCAACTCACATGTTCATGTTCCTAAAGTACCACATAATAGATTAAATAGCCACGTTCTTAGCAGTTTTCTGTATGTAATTAAAGTTTTCTACTCTGTATCTTGATTAAGAGTCTCCATTGATCTAATTGGAATGCAAAGTTACAGCTGCAGAAAACTTGAGCTGGGAGAGTGTCTCCATCTGCCTTTCTTACCTAGAAGAATTAGTATGTTGTTACTCAAAGGGGATAAATATCATAATTAAGAATTTTCAGTCAATTGGCTTCTCAACTCTTGACTTGCATTTGAAGCTTTCTCACAGGACTCTGTCTGTGAAACACTTCATTTTGCTGACTATTTGAGTCCTTTCTGTTTATCAGGTATGGTTTTTTGGTGTTTATTTGTGCATGTTTGGGGTTTTTGTTTAGGTTTGGTTGGTTGTATTTTTTTCCTTCTATTTTAGAAGGGATAAACAAGCGTGGAGGTAATAGGACGTGTGCTGGAGTGTGTTCAGATTTCTGTCATGAGCCAGGGCTGGGCACTGTGTATTTACAGGGATGTCTGTCCTGGATCTAAGGGATGCTCTGCAGTGTCCTGGTCCTGCTCACACACCTCTACCTCTGGCACAGAAGGGGAAAAGAGGAGGAGGGTGATATAGCAAAGAAGGAAAGCTCTAAAATATTCCCTAGTTCTGGAATAAATCTGCCCTGCTATTTTACAGTAGAATACCAAAATATTAAATGAAATGCCAGCGGATCTTCAGAGATATCAACATTTTATTCTGTGAGGTTTTCAGAAGGAAAAGTACTGCCTCCTGCTTTTGGCACAATGGAAAATTGAATAATGCAGGGGGAAATCGTGCAAGCACTTGTTACTTTGCTTCCAGGTATTTTTAGGCAGTTTCCTTCTCAAATATAACTGAGCTCCCACCATTTCATATTAGGTTAATAAGTAATTGTAGTGGAGAGCAAGGAGGCTGGTGAGTAATGATTAAAATGTGGTTGGCGCTGTCTCCATTGCCCAGATGAATAGCAATATTCATTTAAAACCTCAAATTCCTGGAGGAGATGATTTTTCCAGTGTTGTATTTTCTTATCTCGAGTCACTCCATTATTAGCGCCTCAGACTTGTTAATAATTTGAATTCATGTGTTTCATTGAACAAGGAGCTCAATAAAAAGAGAACACTTATTTCCATATGCAAATCGCCCCCAGGCAGATGAGGAGGTTTCCCTGGCAGAAGAAATGATGCATTTCCAGTCAAGGATGTCAGAAACATCAGGCTCAGGCAGTAGGGTCTCTTGTATGTGCCAATTAATAGAGGTTTTTCATGAAAAGCAAGTGTTTGGGGAAAAACATACTCTTAAGCTGTGGTAGGGGTGGCGTTTGTAGGAGTGATTTTGCAGAGGAAATGGCTTCTTTCACTTAATTTCTACAAGAACATTACTGACCTTTGAGCTGGCATCACTGGGTTGAAACACCCTCCCTATCTCATGTTTATGAGTAAATGCATAGAAGCCCTTTGGGATTCAGTTTCTTGTTGAAATGTCAATGAACTAAATATAACATCATTTTCATTTGAACAAATCTGCATTGTCTGATAAAGGGGAAAGGGGACTGTTTAACTGTGGAGGTTCTGGTGTGGCTAATTACAATGCATGTGTGTATCCAAAACTGAACAAAGTTTGTGTCGAAGGTGTGTTAGGAGCATTTTCCTGATACCTTAAAGAGTTTGAGGATGTAGCAGCTGCCTTGTGCTGTGTTCCCTTCTTGTTTCCACACTGTCGTGGGGAATGCAGCAATCCATCACATTTATTTAGATGGAACAATGGTTATTCCAACAGTTTTATAACCATCCTTTATATTGTTACAGCCAAGGCCATTTTGTCATGAGCTTTTCAATTCCAGAGCCAGTGCCCATCATTTATCTGCATAACTAAAACCAGTGGTAAGCACATTTCTGCCACAGTGAGACTGATAATGGTTTCTGTTAAAGTCTTTTTAATGATTCAATTTCAAGCAGTGATTTCCAGAGGAAGGAAACTCCATTTGTTAGGGGTCTTTTATTTTAATTCTTTTTATATGAAAAGCGTAGCAGAGAATAAAAAAGAAAAAATTCTACTTTTTTTAATTTTCCAGACTTGCAAAATAGCTGCACGTAGAATAGGAACGTGTCACTCCCCCAGACAAAAGCTTTGTTTGTGGAATAAAATGATGTCACTACAGATCCTATGTCCTCTTTCCTGTTCTAAGATAATTCCAGGCTTTTGGACGCAGCATAAATTAACGGACATTACTGCCATTGCTTACATGGTTTTAATTGTGTTTGCAGTTCCACTTTACCTCAAATTGGAGAAGAGTGGCTCAGATGACTCCTTATACAGAGTGTTTTACCTCTCTGTTGCCACAGTAATGATATCTGTGCTCAGCACAAGCGTGTGAGTTTGTGTCTGAAGCATTTACTGCTCCTTTGAGTTCATACAGGTGGCAGATGATTTTCCAGTGCAAGCAGCCCACCTCTGCATTTCCCCTTCTATCTCTGTACTGAACTGTTGGCAGGTTCTCCTGATCCTAATTTTTAGTTCTGTGCAAGCATATGAAGTGCTTAAAAAAGATAAAAATGAATATAGGAATATCAATGAGGAGCTTATATTCGTGTGATGAGAAATGTTAGTTACATAATGTATAATCTGCTGTAATTCAGGAAATGGAGTGAAGGCAGTGCCCAAACCTGCCTGTAAACAGTGCATGACTGGAGATGGTAGGGCTGCTGTAAATTAAATCCCAAGTGTTGTTCTTTCTAAATCCATTGCTGTGGACAATGTGGAGCACTGAGATTCTCATCTTGAGAGCTGATCTTGATTTAGAGAACTCAGGCTCAGAGAATTGAGTCAAAATTTAAGTGGTTAGGGTTTTGTATATATGTACAGCAGCCACCCTAAGATGACTTTTTTATAAAAAGGACAAAGCCTATATGATAATCCTGTATATTTGAACATTTTATTGATTTTGGTAGAGCTTTGCACTGACTTTCTTACATGGGTAGAGCATCTCATTAAACACTTTCTACTTGCTTTATAAACCTGGGCAAAGTTGCCTGAGGATCTTTCCAGCCCTGGAAAGCAAATGGCAGGGTCAGATTTCTGTGCTGGCACAGACAAACCACCTTGAAGCCTTGGGCTGTATGAAGGGAACTTCTGAACTGTGGTGGTTTAACGAGTTCCAGATTTTATTCTTTTTATGGGGATCCAGGCTTAGTGAACCAAGACAAGTAACTTAATCTTAGTTATAGATCATGTACAAAAGGCAAAGTCTTCCACTTCCTTGGGGCTTGGGTTTTTAATAGTTTCCTGTATTCAGGTTGCCATGCTTTGAGGTGACTAAAAGCAATTTGTTATTAGAGGCCTCATGGCATGTCTTAAATCTACTTTAAGATTTGCAGGTATCTCCCGAGTAAAACTGAGGATCGTTGCCTTCCCTTTGTGAGGGTCATAATTATTTGTAAAATGGAGTGTGAAAAACTCACTGGATTTTTTGAGACACTACTCAGCAGACTGGATAATGAAATCCCAGTGAACCTTTTGAGTCTGAAATGTTACAGCTCACTCTCAGCTGATCACCTCGGAAGTTGAAATCATCTCCTTTTCAGCAGCTGCACTTTTTCTTGCCCTTTGAGACGCAAAGCCTGCTAGGGCAGGGACTCAGCTGGCCACAGGGCTGAGCCAGCCCCTGATCCTCACAACTTGTCACTGCTGGAACACAAATCCCTTCCTTCTGGAACTGCTCAAAATGGGAGAAAGTGGTTGTGGTGAAGAAGTACCTCTTAGCTGATTTCCTGCATGGATGGGGGGACAGGCTGTCATCTTTTGTGCCTGACTATTGTTCATCACATTTTTGCATTTTTGGCATGCGCAGGAAATTCTTAAAAATGTTTCAAGTCTTGATTTCTCTTTTTAGGCAATCCCTAAGATGATTCCTAGGCTGATTAGCATTCGGTGTGTGCTGATGGGTAATGCAACTTTACTGGTAAAAAACCTTGTTTACATGTGAGTTTAAATGTTTTTTCTGTAGTCAAAATGTGGGGAAAAGGGAATTTCAGGAGAAAATGAAGGGAAGGAATTTCTCTGTGTTCCACCTTCTGTGAGTGAGTTGAGCCATTGGGAAAAAAATAAAGTCAAGAGAAACACTACCAAAGGGGAGCGTTGTCCTACTTTTCGTGTTTTGTGACTTAAAATTTATAAATTATTTAACTTCTTGCATGGCTTTAAACATTATATAAAGGGAAGTTTTACGTGCAAACTCCCCAGAATCTGGGTGCCAATGGATGTTTGAAAAATGAACGGAGATGCAGTGTTCTGCAAGCCCTCATCCTCTGGCATTGTCTTTCATGCTCAAAATCCCAAATTGCTGCACTTCCCTTTCCTCTGTTGAACAGAGAAACTGGTGACAAAAGCTTCTCAGACTGCTCCTTGTGTCTTCCCATGCTGCTTGCAGGATTGCAGGGATGTCCCAGGTAGAGCTAACAGGTTCATTGTTTTTCTTTTGGCACACTGGCAGTGTGTGCTCACCTCTGATCACGTCTTGTCCTCCACCACAGATATTTCTTGGTTCTTCTGTGTCATGCTCAGCTTTCTGCTGGTCAGAGCAACTCAGTACACTTCATTTCCTTAAAGTTTTCTTCGGGGCTCTGAATTTGGACCCTACTCTCTGAACCCTGACTTCTGCTGGGGTCCTTGGTGCTTCCTCGTGACTCTTCAGTGCTTGTTTGCAGCCAGTTAAACTGAATATTGTAGCTCTGCCTCTCCCCTGCTTTCCCAGTGACATTCCCTTTTGGATAGCAGGCTGCTTTATAGCAGAACCCTTGCACAGCGCGCATGAACCGTGAAGATTTTATTTTTTTTAATAACACAGTGTACAGCTTTTGAAGGTGCTGCTGGTAAATCACCCAAAACCCAGTAGGGAATGAAATTTTCTCTGCCTTGGCTTGAATCTATCAGATGAGGTTAGCTGTCTTTTTGGATTTTTTCCAATTTGAAGCAGACTTTTCTGTTTCTGCATAAATGTGACACTGTCTTTGACTTTACTTCTTTATTGCTCTCTTTGTGGATTAAATGCTTTGGTTTCTGCTGCTTTGTGAGGTCTGGCTTTCTTCCCTCTGCTTGATGCTACAGAATCTTTTGCCCTGGGTCTGTCAGTTCTCAGTTGTGCATCGAGAGGACCTGCGTGTGCATGTGTGCAGTTCATTGGAAAAGCTTACAAGCAAATTTTGTATTGAGATGACCATTCATATTTCACAGAACAAATTACTGCTCGCCCACATTTCTGTAGACTGTCTTTCTTACTGTTCTGGGATAATTAATAAATACAAAATGGCAGGGCATGAATTGTGTTGAATTAATTTAGGTTGTTAGCTGTGAATCTGACATCTGAATGCAGCCAGCAGAGCCATCTATGCTATAATAAGATTCTTGTGGAAGCCCAGCAGTCTAAGATTATAAAATATGCACATATATGCCTGAGTTTATACTTTTTTCTTTTTTCCTGTATATATTTATGCAATCATAACTCCTTCCTGCACTGGAAGTTACTGGGTAGTCACTGATGAGACTCCCATGGGCCATTTTTCTCTGCAAGTTCTGTGGGAGTCTTCTTGAGGTCTCATCTAGTCGGTGCAATTTTCAACTCAGTGTAATGAATGGAGCAATTTACAGCCACAGCTCAAAATTATTACCAGACAGTCATGCCTCTAGATTTCTCCTGCCTTTTTTATAACAAGAAATATTTTGGTGGCCTGCTATTGTTGACAGCTTTGTCGGGAGCTTTCTAACAGTAATAAAAAAGCCCCTCCAGTACAACAGCTAATTCAAGATTTATGGAGCGTGTGGAATTTTACTCCGAGACGGAACGTGCACATAATCAGGAAGCAGAGTCTGAATACAGAGGGAGATGGAGGAGGGCACTGCCCCTCATTCTGCTCAATGGACCATAAACCACCTGCTGTTTTGAGTGCCATGCCACCAGAGAAGCTGGAGCTCTTCCAGCCTAGTAAGTCATTTTCAGCCGTGTGTTTAAACACTGAAAAGGCATGAAGGATGAAGAATATATACCTTCCCTAACGGTTTTTTTTGGTCAGTGTCATCCTCCCCTCCTTGTTGCATCTTGTGCGTTTTGTCTTATGTCTCTATTGGCAACTTCTTCAGTCTTTATAATGTACTTTTAATATGTTTTCTGTATTGCCTTACTGTGGACCTTTAAATCATGTATTGATACTCAGATGGGTTTGTGGACAATTAGGCCTTTCAAAAGCATTTGAACAAAGTTTAGATTGCAAGTGTAATTTTTAAGATTCTGGCTCTTTTGTGGGTTTTGAAAGCTTCCCCTTAAAATCTTTATCAAGACTGATGCTTAACAATTGTCTTTGTGAACAGCAAAATAACTGAAATGTGACTTCAGAAGCATTGGTTCCTTAAATTCTTGACCCTTCCCTCTTAGTTTGCTTGGGCAAATTGCTGTACCTGCTAAATATCCACTGGATGAAGCAGCACATAAAAACCTGGGACCAGATGCCTTCTGTGTCCTGGAGTGGGCAGAGGGCTGAGCTAAAATTGCCTGAAGCAAGCACCTGACCTGGAGAGAAGTTCACCAGTGGAAGTTTCTCAAAAGTATGAAATGTAGTGAGAATTGCTCAGTAAATGTGAAAAGTAGCTCATTGTTTTAGCACTTTTATCACCTTGAACGCTTTCGCTTTTGGTTTAATCCTGCTCCCTCCCAGGGCTCTATTTTGCCCCTATGGAGGGGTTTGGTCCCTTTCACTGACGTAAAGTTTCCTGCAAAATCTGGGGGGGAAATGTTTAATCCTGCAGACAGCAGTGGTTATTCCTGATGAGTTTATTGGTCTTTGCACCTGTTACGTGTAATTTCGGATTTTTGAGGCTGGACTCAATGACCTTAAATGACTCTGCCCCGTATTCTCTTGCAAGACACTGAGGTGGTCATAAGTCTGAATCCCATAAAAGCATCGTAATTTTGATCTGAGGGATGGAATGCAGCAATAGTTGTAGTCAGTGGGCTGGGTTTGCTTTAGGATTTGAAAGGGATAAAAGTGCCTGATCTAACCAGGGAGAGGCTGCACAAAAACAAACACTCAAACAAACAAGGATAGGAGCACCAGCAGCACTGCCACTACCTCAGCTTGAAAATGCAATCAGCACCATTTCATGGAGTTATTTTTGAAAGATGCGTTGTCCATTTTTAGGGCAAGCTCCAACCTGTGTGCCTTAAATGGAGGGTTTTCTTCAAGCCTTGGTAATTTAAGGTGTAATCTTTGGATGCAGAGGGTCTTCTAGCATTTGGCTTCAGGCTGGCTGAGGCAGCCATGTGCCAAGTGTAGTGACCTTCTCTAAGTCCCATTTTAGGTGCCTGGCTTTGTCTGTGAATTAGGGAGAACCGACCTGCACAGCTCTTTCAGCTCAAAATGTCAGAAGCGAAGCAGTGCTCTGTCTTTTAAATTTCTTTTTAGATCTGAACAGTTATTGCTGGGAGTACCAGGCCGTGGGTGATGACTCTTACTTTGGGCTGCATGGGGGAAGGCATGAGTGAAGTGTCATTAGTCCCTAGCATGTAAAATTTAGTATAATCTCATTGCTTTCGTCTTCTGATTCGTTACACTCTTTGGTGTATGGCCTGGTAGGATAGTAAGAGCTAACAGATCTCATTTATTAATTCGTGAAGGGAACGTCTCACAGCTTGGTCATGGTGGCAAAGCTGAGTTTTTTCACCTATGTTAGTTCTGTGTCATCTCAAATTCAGCTATGAGAATGTGGAATCACAACCAACAACTTGGATCAACACACAATCTTTTGTATGGGTTTTCTGCTGCAGTGCCAAGCTGAGAAGTTGAGAAGTTGTAAAGGTGCACGTAGTGAATTAAAAGTATGTGGCTGCCACTTCCAAGTGTGGCTTTTTTAGTGTTAAAGGGAATTTCTAAAATACTTTCTATGATATTTAACTTTGGAACACAGCTAAATTTAACTATTTATGTTTTAGACTGTGGGTTTGAGTTTTAGTTTATCAATACTCAAACATCCCAAAACTTACTAAGACTTCTTTTAATTTCTGCTTTAGGAGGAGATATATATATATATATGAAGGCACTGAGAAAGATTTCTTTCTCTGCACAGCTAAGGAAGCAACTTAATATTAAAATATGATAGCAAAAAGGGATATTGGCTATTAAATATGAGAGTAATAGATGGGATTTGAGGTAATTCTGTGAGCTATGTACATGACTATGCAGATAATTCATATTTTAATATTGATGGCAAACATTTTCACACTAAAATATGTATAGAAAAAAGGAAATTGACTATAAAAGATGTATGTAAAGAGAAAAATGTAAATGATATTTGGAAAGTGACATGCCAACTATGATCTACCCTGACAGCTTTTCTTTTTCAATTTACAAGTTGGAAAGAATGAAATCAGATTACAAGAAAAACTATTCTGTACCAGAGTAACGCACAAAATATTATTCAGATCGTAGAAGTCCTTTGTTGCAAATACATCCCAAATTAAATAATAAATGGAAATGTATTGAGCAGTCATACTGCAGAGAATAAGACATGGAAATCTGACTTAAAATTTAAAAATAGCCCTCCCTAGGCTGGCAGGAATGGCTGTGGAGAGACATTTCCAAGAGCAGCGTCTTGTGTATTTCCCTGGGGCATTCCTCTCTGGCTGGCATGGGGACCACTGAAGTGGTGTGGAGAAAAATATTTGTCAATGCTAACAGATGTTCATCTTAAACTTTAAGATGCCCATTTTCCATAAACCTGACCTTGAGGTGTAATGTGAGGGTACAAGAGGACAAGAGCTCCAGCCCAGGCACGGGCTCAGGTGCAGGATACTCTGCAGTGCCTCAGTTTCTCACCTTCCATTTTCTTTTTCCCCACTGAGTTTGGGCTGCCTCAGCCACCCTTATCATGCTTTGGATGTGCAAAATATCCCAGTGGATGTACAAGAAACTTCCAAAGCCCCACGGAAGCATGCCTGTGCTTTCTGTAGCATTTCCTGGGAGCCTTTGGAGAAGGGTGTTTTGCTTTTGGGAGTCACTGGTACGTGTGTGACCTTTCAGACACACTGATGGAAGTGAGGGCTCAAGGGAAGTTTTAGAAATGGAAGTCTGTGTCACAGCTGCTGCCATGCTGCAGTAAAACAATCTCCTACCAGCTCTCACTTCTCATGCATACCTCTGTAGTCAAAAAAAAGAAATTTTCATGGTACATTTAGGACTAGAATTTAAAAAAAATCCTATAAGCGCGTGTGCGTTTCAGACAGTCACGTGAGCCTCCATTTTTCCTTTACGTAGCAATTGTCAATATTTTATAGTTTTAAAATGTAGCCACTGTAAGAAAAGCAGATCCTTGTGACTGAACATGTTGCTATTAAATAATCTTGGGTTTTTTCACTGCTTGAATATTTCTGTCTATTATTCCTTAAAATTTTTTGTCTAGCACTGAAGGCAGTTCTGATAAGCAATGAGCCATTCTGTTTTTCTGGGTGTGGGTATTTAATCTCTGGTGAATGCCTATTTTGGTGGTACCTAAGCAGTAAAGCAGTGCATAGGCAGTGCAGGAGGGGATGGGGGACGTGGGAGAAGTGTTTTGGGTACGTCTTTGTGGTATCTTGCTGAAAAACTCCAAGGAGATTCTTCACTTAATACCTTTGAATGACTTTTAGCTATTCTATGGCCTTGCCTCTTCCCTTTTCCTCTCTGGGGACTTCTCTGGATGTAGAAAAGAGGTGGAGCAGAAAAGTGGTGTCTGAGCAATGTGTGATTTGATTTATGTGGTCCCTGCTTGAAGAAGGTCTAACAATGGCCAGAGCACAGAGACAGCACTGGAAATCATGCTAAAAAAACTTGGAAAACTTGGTATTCACAAAGGTTGTGTTCAGGTTGATGTCAGAGTTACCCAAGAGCTGCCTGAACTTTCTGTCTAAAGCTTTTATTCACAACTTCCCTTTCCATGCACACTTAAGTTACTTCAGTCTAGTAAAGCATCAGTGTGCCAACTTTGGGCTCCCGAGTCTTATATTCATACTTATTTGCTGTTCTAAATTGGGGTAAGATGGTGCAGGATCAGTGAACTGAAGAGGCAGATGAAATTTGAAAGCATTTACTTATGTGCTACAGGGAGAAAGTAATGAGGTGTTCCGCCTGAACCCATAATAATTTAAAAGTGTCAGATTGTTCCACAGAATTTCCCATCAAAACACCAGTGAAGTGAATTTTACAAGATCTCTGATCAGTACAAGTCAAGTTTCCCTTACCCAAGCTGTTGATGTGCTTTTCCCTCCACCCCAGATTAAATACTTTGTCACTAATGCAGAATTATTTGTTCCCAAATGCTGTGCCTGTGTTGATGAAACAATAATTTTGTATCCTACAGAAAATGCTTTGAACACACGTGTAATTGGCGTGATTGAAAGAAGGTGAAGAGACACGGTCAATTTTTTAGGACAGATGGAGAAATGCATAGTCAGGAATTATTTTTAAAGTTCTGGGAGTGGTGTAAAGCCATTTTTAGCACAAAATTGGTGACTAATATGAAGACTGGGCAAGGTAAAAATAATAGAAAAATATTCTTTATAACCTAAATTTGTTGTGGCTTCCTCTTGCAAAATATCCAAGTAATGAGTTGGGACTCTGGTGAGAGATTCTGCTTTTAGAAATCTTTTCCAGCCTCATTGTTTTTGAAACAATATTTTAACAAGTTTCAAATATAAGTGGTGGTGATCTCTCACTCTGAAAGTTGTTTTACAATATGCAATCTAAAACAGAACAAAAAAATTAAATTGTGACAATTGCAGAGGTATTGCGTTCTTTACACTGCAGTGAAAAGAAATCATTATGGCTTGGTTTTTTTACTTTCAGAATAGGAACAAAATGATTTCAGAATGCTGAATTTTGATAGAAAACAATGAGACTCATTTATTTTTAAGTAATTTTATCTGTTTTGATGGTGTCTCTCATTGTTCTGATTTTGCCAGTGCATTTCTCTGTCTTTTTTTTTTCTTTTTAACTTATTTCCAATTCAGACTTTCCAGGCAGAGAGTTTCAACTGATATAAACAGGCAAAGTCCTTTGCAAATGGTGAAGTCATTTCTTGATTTAAATTTGCAAGGAAGTGGCTATGCTCACTTTTAGTTAAGTAATAACTGTTTTTCTCATCAAAAGCAGGAGCGTTCTGCTTTTTAAATTAAGTAATTACTGTGGAGAGCTTGAGAAGAACGTGACAGCAGCTGTTGAACCAGTGGAGTCATGCAGAGTTTTTAGTTTTCCTCGATCCCTAATAGAAGCTACAGGAGCAGAGCAGAAGGAGGATACAGTGCTGCTGGCAGGGATTTCTGAAGAGCTGGATTCTCTTGTTTTCGTGCACACCCCAGCGTGAGACAGACAGACAGCAGTGTTGGTAGCTGAATATTTTAGGAGGAAAGTATTTGTGTGCATATTTAGGGCTGTGCTGTGTAATGTCTGAGCCTGGCAAGGTGTGCAGTATGGCTCTGGAGATTTGGGACCTAGTCTGAGGAGAAGCACCTTCAGAAACAGAGTGACTGATTGAGTAGATTTTTAATCAGATGAAATTAACTTTGTAAGTTTTACCAGTTGCTCTTTGGCTCGATTTTCTTACACCATCTCTGCATTTATGGTGCTGGTACCTATCAGTAAAGTCGCTTGGTATTTCTCAGGATAAAAGGTGCCTTTGTCCTTTTTGTGCCTTTTCTCTTTACTGTGCTTTAACCAAAGAACCTAAGTTTTAAGGTTGGGTACGAAATTCAGGTTCATTTCTGGCTCTATGTGTATTTTTCCATTTTCAGCAGTAGTACAAGACAAAGTGAAAGAAAACTTCAAGAGCTCAGCTTTGTTGAAGGATTAACTTGCTAATTTTTTTAACAAGTTCTATAACATTTTTGAACAGTACAGGTAGGTCTAGGCATGGTGGTTCCCTTTGTGCCAGGGATGTGGGGAAAATAGTCCTCTTTGGAACCATTTTGTCTTCAAAATGTTCAAAATTTTTTTGCTCAGAGTAATCTTTCAATATATTTCAGGAGAGATTTTAGCATTTTCGAGCCTGGTCTGTAACAACTGCTACTTGGAATCTGCACATATATATTTATTTAATTCCAAAAGGTATTTGAGCAGGCTCTCTTGAATCCGGTTTGGTATTCACCTGATCTGACAATAATTGTTTGTGTCTCTGCTTCATTTCTCGTTATTTCCTACATGTTTTTTGGCCACTGCTGGACACTGAGGTGATATTTAGTGGATATAATCATATGTCATAAATATTTAAGTCCTACCACCTGCATGGTTCAGTACAGCCCATTATTTTCTATGTGAAATTAGGATTGCTTTTTTTTCTGAAGTGTGTTTACTTTTTAAAATTTTTTTCTTAAATTTTAATTTTTATTTTGGATTTCATCCTCCTTTTGCTGCCCACTTACTCAGCACTATCAGGTCCTCTGACATCTATCACACAGACAAATTCAGCTTTTTAAAGTGTTTTGTACTTTGGAAGTCCATATCCAATCTGTGAGTGTATGTTTAGGAAAGAGATAAAGGTTTAAACTCCATTAATCCAAAGACTCTGAAATTTGGACAATAAGAAAAAGATGCAGTTCTGATTTAATTTTTGCTGAATTGAAGAAAAGAAAGTTGAAATAACTTGCTATAATTGAATTTTCAGATGTGAGGTTTGTGTTGCCTTTTTTTTCCCTTCTTTGCAAATAGTGAATTAATTTCTTAATCAAAGAAAAATTGGTAGAGTGAGGTAAAATTAAAGATAGCCAAAATAATAACAGTTTTGCTTAATATGTTGGAAGAGCAGTTATACTGATGTTCTTGAAATAGGGGGACTGTTTCATTATTCAAGGATTAGTGAGAGCTTGATCATCAAAAAGTGCAGACTGGAGATTTTGCTGTCTTCTTTGTGAATTTTTAGCTTATTTTTCAATTTTATAAACTCACAGGACAACTTTATAAACTCACAAGACAACTTTAAAAGCACAATCAACTTAAAAATAGCACTGTCCAAAAAGCAAGATTTCTCATCTGCAGGTTTTTTCTCTTTCAAGATTTGTTCTAGTTTGAACTGCATTAATCTTAAAGTAAAAGGCCCAAGAAGAAACAATCTCAGCCTTCAGCATACCCACCAGAAACCCAAGCCAATATTTTTATTCTGTTTTGTTTTCTGGAACCCTTCACAGAAATCTGGCAGCATTATCCATGCCTAGCTCTGTTTAGCAGGACAGAATTGTAAAAGGGGGCTCTAAACAACTGAAAAAAAAGAGAAATGAAAATAGGTACTGAAGGTGAACTAAAAAAAAAATAAGGGAATAGTGGTGCATTGCTTCTTGTCCATGAAGCATAAGAATACCGAGCATTTATTTTTATTCAGGATGTTTTGTCCCTTAAGATATAAAACTCTTTGTGTTTTCAGAGGTTTGTTCACTGCCAAATCTGTAGGTTTCTTACGGGTTCACCTTCTTTGAGAAACTGTTTCTTTGAAAATAAATAGGCAGAATAACGATTGATGCAGTGGCCAAAGAAGTTTTTAAGCGTAGACAGAAAACCCCGTCCTTCAAGGCTTTGTCACTGCCTCCTGAACGTGGAACCCCACGGTGGTTTCCCAGCCTCTCTCCCAGCCCAGCTTTTCAGCAGCATCCATAATTCAGGCCATTAAGTATTAATTTTGGCTTTTATGCTCCGAGGACGTGGCGTGTTAGCAACCAATGCATTATCCACAGATTTTTGTCCTTCCTGCTCCACCCCACACTTACCGGCAGCCGCTGGGTGTTTGTGTTCCTGGAGAGGCATCGGCTGGAGCAGTGACAGATGAGGGTGTCCTGACAGCTTTGATGCTTCCCTCAAAGGCAGCTGCTGTGAATAACAAGAGGATAAACTCCACTTTCAATGTGGAACTGGTCACATTTAAGCAGCAGGGCACACAGAGGGTCCCAATGCTCTATCCTAAAGCTCTTGCCTTGCCTTTGCTCCTCAGGATGACAGCAATGCCCTTTTCTCTGTTAATACACCACATTACAGGTCAAAGATGTATTTCGATCGCTCTAAATCCTCATATATATTGTTATTGTTTCATTGCCCCTGTAGCTAAAATATTTTATGTTTTTAAGATCCTTTTCCCCAAAATCATTTTGCGATGATCGCTTGTGCTAAAGGCAAAGGAGTTGTCTGAGTGCTAATTCAGCAAAGCAACATGCAGAAAACACATCCACCCAAACCATTATTTTGCAGGGTCACCTGGCAGATAATTTCCTGTACCTGCTCTCTGCTGTTGGCAGAACAAGGGTTTGAATCCAGAAAAAGAGGCAGCACCTCCCTTTCCCAGCCAGAATTCCTGTTTCCAGGGTGGTATGGAAAGGTGCTGCTTTGGAGTGCTGATGTAAATCTGTGAAAACTTCTCTGCCATGTACTGATCAGGCATTTCTGGTTGTGTACTTGATCCATCACGGTGATGTATTCGATGTACCGAGGATAAGATTCCCATTTTGAAAAAAGAAGGTTGAGTTGATCAGATTGAGAGCTTCATAAGGCAAAACAAACACAAACCTTCTCAAACCATATGTTGGTGGTATTTTCAGCATGTCCAGAAAATGCAATAACAGCAATCTGAAGCAGAACTATTTGGCCAAAATGATCTTCATTAAAACAAAAGGCAATATCAGGTCACACAGCTATCATGGAGATTTTTTCTAAGTTGAGTGAACCAGTGTGGTAAAAATAGAAATTCCGTCTTAACCACCATTGCTCTTGCTTCTTTTCCTTTCTTTTCTTTTTTGAGATCTATAATGTTCAAACCAAATATAACAAAATTATAGCTTGTGTCAAATCCAAAGACCAGAGGAGAAGATTTTACATTAGCCTCAGGTGGACATTTTTCTGTATTTTCCTTTTAAATCATAAATAAGCTGAGTACACATTTCCCCCTATTTTAAAGGGATTGTTATTGTTTAAATTAGAGTGCTAGGGATCAGAAGTTCAGTGTGTTGAAAGTTATATAAACATTGAACCCGAGCTGATCTCTTGCTCAGAGAACTTACCAATTACTGTTTCAGTGGAAGTGTTGAATGATTCATGTTTCAGATTTGAGTTTAGTAGCCTGCTATATTCAGTGTTACATTTTGAAATCATTTCTCTGGGCGGGGAAATGCATTTTTGCTGAGGACAGCCAGCACCTTGAGATCTTTAATTTCCATAGATAGCAGACAAATGTTGCTTGAAAATGCTGTCAGAAAGAGGTCTAACTCTAAACACAAAATCTGCTGGATTTGTATAACAGTTCTTGCAATTGGTTCCTTACACTCATGGGAAAGAACAACACTGACATTAAATTGAAGGCATTTCAGTAATTTTTGTCTGGCAATGCTTCCTTTCTGTGGGTAAGAAATGCTGGTGGATTTATATACTCATGCAATTAACTTCATACTTAATGTATCTTATCTTAGAGGCTGACATTCTGTGAAAGTAGCTTTTAAAATAAGACTGTCACTGAAACGGTCAGCAGAAATGTCATTAATTATAGATCCCATTTGAGACCTCATTTAATTTATTATTTGGTAGTTATCTATATTTGCCTTCGGCTAGAAGAGAGTGAATTAATTCACTCATTCTGCATTGTGTACTGGCCTCTTAATAGCACAGAAACCTTAAATACTAAAATATTTTTTTAAGTGTGTGCATGAAAAACTAATTAATTTACTTTATTTTTAGTTCTCCAGAAGCAGCTTGTGGCTTTCCCTTATTTCTTTTTTTTGTCCTTTTAATTTTATGATTGGCAGCTGTTGAAATACTTCAGACATGCAGCTTCTTAACAGATAGCTGCAATCCCCAGCTTCTGGATGTCAATGATTCCTTTTTGTTTCACAGTGAAACCAGGGACTCACCTGTGCAGCTTTGGTGTGTTTGAGGTGTTGCAGCCCTGCAGGAAACACTTTGTGTTTCTTTATACATTTTTTGACGTCTGTAGTGTCATCACTGGCCTTTAAGTCGATGTTGTTTGAAATGAGTGGGACAGCTGGAAAAGTCAGAGGGGTCTGGTTGAACATCTTCAATTTCCATCCTGGGTTTTCTAGGTGTAAGGAAGGGTCTACAACTGAAATAAATTAAACTCTTGGGTTGCCTGTGCTCTCCTCCTTCAGATCTCGAGTATTATTATTATTTGCCTTAGGAAGTGCTGGAAATATTTGTTCCTCTCTCCCTGAATATTTGTTATTTCTTTTGTATTACTGAGTACAAGTTTCAAGGTACTGCTTGTACTTCTTGTTCCCTGTTTTATTGTTTTTTGTAAGATTTCCACTTAAAGCCTGGAAAAAGGTTTAAGGCGGAATTGTGATAGAAGCTGGTTGGGCAGAGCTTGTGAAAGGTGGTGTGTGAGCCTCTGGCAAGCTGG
The DNA here is from genome assembly GCA_013397845.1 of Melanocharis versteri. NCBI lineage: Eukaryota > Metazoa > Chordata > Aves > Passeriformes > Melanocharitidae > Melanocharis > Melanocharis versteri. Next base: position 408,280 of record VZTG01000995.1, on the reverse strand, counting down.
TATGCTCAAACTTCTCTGTTTTCTCTTTAAATTAGAGAGTGAATTATATTTGTTCAGGTTTTGGGGGCAGCTGGCTCCAGAATGGTTGCAGATTTGTCACAGTGCCTGAAGGACAGGCGAGAGCGAGGAATGTACGACTTCATCGGCCAAAGGGTTTGTGGGGGAGCTCAGCTCTTCAGCTGCTGGGCTTCAGGTCACTTTCCAATTCATCTTCCCATTCCTTTTCCTTCTATTCCTCAGTCACTGCTCCTCTTAGACCTCCTTCCTTTTGAAGCTTGAAGATTTTGTCAGTGGTTGTGACACCTTTGTGCTGTTTTAGTGACTCCGCCACAGTGTCCCTCTCTGGCGCTTCCCACGTGTCACCCTGCGTGTGCCCGTTGTCCACTTGTTCTCCTGGAAGTTCTCAGTGGGATTTGTCTGTAACAACACGAAAAACTCACACAGTGGAGCCCTGTTTATAGCTTGGGTATTTTGAACATGTAAAACCCCGTGGTTCTTTCATAAGAAAATAAATCTGTTGGACGCAGAGCAATCCTGCTTTGGCCTGTACAAATCCACTGGTGCTGGTGGCAATCAAGGATCAGAGAGAACAGGGCTTTTAGAGGATGGTTTATATCCCAAGGCCTTTTTGTACACTAAATATAAAGAAGGGAAAACTAGTTTTAGTATTATACATAAGGATTTCCCAAAGATAAATGCAATTAGTAAAACAGTGGCTTAAATGAGAGTTCATGTCTTGATTTTCCTTTTAATGGGTTTGGTTCATGTTCACTGAGTGATTAAATGAGGATTAATGAGCCCTGGAAAATATGTTAATCTACCCCACAGAACGGAATTACCTTATGATGAAACCATAATAAAAAGTGTTTATGGCCTGTAAACAATATGCTCTAATCTGTATCATGAATCCTGTCTCAGGGATCTGTAACATGTGTTTTTGAGGGAAAAACAGTTGATAAACATTCAAGACAACCGGATTAATATTTTCATGTAGAAAAATCCATGGCTGGTGAAACCATTGTGACAGTCCCCAGCAGTGATTTTGACTTTTTAATTGGTAAAGCCTCACAAAGCTGAAGAAACAGGAATTTCAGCCATTTTCTGAAACTTTGAGTAGAAAAATACTCCATGAAGACATGTATGCACAATGTGCCTGGCTGAACAAGAACAGTTAGATCTCTAGAAATTTTTATGTTTGCTTTGGAAACAGAAGACAAAGAATAAGGCCAAAATTAAATAAATACATGAGGGGCTAATGCAGGTAATAAAAGCAATGCATGCTTATGCTTGAATAAAGAAGGTCAAGATCAGGATTGAACTACAGAAGTGTTCTGCAGCTGGAGGCTTTTAAGTAGTTCATCTCTAGACCTTTATTTTGCAAGTGAATCGTTTAAATTGTGTTTTATGTTAAATGTATATTTCTTTCCACAGAATACACACTGCCTCAACCCTTCACCGAAACCAAACCCTGTGTGAGGGAAAATGATGTTGTGCCTCAGGGTTGTTTCAAGGTGGCTTTCAGTTAAAAAAGGGTTATACCTATTTTTCATTTTTTTTGGCATAGATTTTTGGTAGCTAGACATGGGATTTCTTCTTTTTCCCTGAGATTTTGTAAAATGTAGCTGTATAATTTTCCACTAAACAAAATCACATGGCTGATCTGTCTCTTTCCTTGCAGCTCTTTTTGTTGTTTCTAATGTTTAATTTCCGTTGTGCGTTTTTTGCTCCGTGGGATATTAGACCAGTTTGCATATCACCTTTAGCCAGTGCTCAGAAGGTACAAATTATCAAGTGTAAATGTTGATGCTTCCAGTGGCTTGTCTGGCATTTTCTGGGACTGGAAATCCCCATATTGTCTCTGTTGCCTGCTTTATGCAGAGTAGCTAAGAAATAAACCGCTTTTTTGCGTTGCAGATTCCACGTGTGACACGCGGTTAGGGTTCTTTCGCCGTTTCAAGGATTGCTTTGAGTGTTCAGCCATTTATCCCCAGATGTAAATCGTGGAATCACAGAATGGGTGAGGCTGGAAGGAACCACTGGAGCCTTCCTGTCTGAGCAGGGTCTCCTCGAGGACACCGCTCAGGAGCGCATCCGGACGGATCTTAAATTCCTCCAGAAACAAAACCTCCACAACCCCTCAGGGAAACCTGTGGTTCCTTCTGCTCTCCAAGACCTGTGGTGTGGCTGTTTCTGCTGCCATCCTGTTATCCTGAGCTTAACCAGTGTTCCCAGCCCTCTCTTTTCCAGTGGAGTACTGGGAGCCCTTGGGTACCTGCTGTCCCCTCTCCGGTAAGGCTTTGTGGCAGAGCATCTCCCACCCTGAGCAACTGGTTGTGCTTTTGTCACCTGTTTTTTGTTGTTTTTTTTTTGGCTATGGATAGTGGATCCTGAAGGAGTGAACATCTTGTCTAATTTGCCGAGTGTAACACGTTTGGATTAGGAAGACTTCCAATATAAACCCATGTTTATGAGTGATTTATTGCAACGATTTTTTTTTTTTGCTGTTAGCGCTACTGTTAAGCAATCGTGGTTTTCATTAGCAAATTGCTTTTTTTCAGCTTGAAAGCACAGTAATTAATTGGTGCTATAATTCTTTATATTGTCTGAGATTTCATTGCTGATTTTTTAATTACAGTGTGTCTCTTGGAGCAAAAAAGTTTTCAGAATGGCTTGTATGGAAAAAAATCCTGTAGAAGTTGATACATTCATCTCCGCAATCAGTAATATTTGCTGGTTGTGATTTATGAGTGTTGCTGCCAGAACAGCTGTGGAAAAATGTTCTGTAACATAGTTCTTTGCTGTATTTGGGGGATGAAAAAAATCACTGCAACTTTGTTAGTTTTCAGTAATTTTGGTTTTTACTGTAACCCATGGAAATGTAAGGCCATCTCAGCTTCTTCTACATCAAATTAAAAAGGACTTCTCAGCCAGTGTTCCCCACAGAAATGGCCACTCCAAAGCGGACCAAAAATTTCTGTCTTCTGTGGAAGTTTTCTTCCTTTGAACTCAGCTGCTTCAATTTAGAAAGGTTTTTCTTTTACTGTCTGTTAGGGCCTATTAAGTGATACAGTGTAGCCCTAGGGAAGTCTGAAGCAATTGTCAATTATCAATAATACATAACTTTTTTAACCAGAAAAACAACTCTGTTATGTAAAATGACATTCCTAAAACTTAGCAACAGCAAAGTATTACTGCAAAAACCACAGATGAGAAGCACAATATTTTTTAACTATTTTTTTTTAAACCAAAAGTAGATTAAGATCAGTGTTGCTTCTGTTCAGAAGCAGAAGAACAGAAGATTGCCAAAATAGGACATAAGGGCATATAAAGTCTTCATAACTTATTTTGATTAGATTGTCTGTTCTTTCTATCACCACACTTATTTCTGGCAGCAATATTTTTCTTGTTGGGGATATTTCAGCGATTTAAAATTTCCTTATACTGCTTTGTTATGGTCCCACTTCTGAGACCAAAATAATGTTATGATACGCAAATAATTTTAGGATCCCACTTCTGAAATAATGCAGTGTCAAAGTGCAGGGGTAAAAGCCATAAATTGATTGTTGGCAAGTGGATTTTCCAATTTTCAAAGCAGCTGTGCTTACTTCACTTTACCTGCCTGCAGTTGGGAAGAAAAACCTACAACACTTACGAACATCAGCAAGTTTGAGATCCAGCCTGTTGAAGGGAAAGAACCAAATGGGATGTATTTGATGTGATGAAACTTTTGATGAAGTGGTCTGAATACAAGGAGACTGTATCCTGAATTAAGTCTTCCTTAGCCTGAGAGATGTTTTAGTAGCTCTCTGACAAAGAAAAGTTAGGTCAGGTTGTGAAGTTTGAAGTCTTTTTGAGCTCTTTTTCTCCTCCGGCTACACTTTTTAAAATTTTACTGCAGATGAATCTTGTATACATTTCTGTAAAGGGTTTTACACTCAGAAATGGGCTTTGATTCTTTATTTTTTTAAAAAATTTTCCAAGCGCCTGGTGTTTGATTGCAACATATACACTAAAAACTGGAGTCTCAAGATATCATATGCTACTGGATTTTACTGGTACCAGGATCTAGTTTTGGTCTGCAGAGCACGTTCAATCCTTTCTTGCTATCATTACAAACATAATACTTACTTAATATCTTCTCTAAATAAGACCTAACCAGCAGTTTTATTTGGTTTTTAGACAACTATGCTGCAGCCTGTTTTTTTACCCTTAATTCTGAAATGCTGCTGAAAAAGTTCAGATTCCCATGCAGACTTCCCCAAAGCACGGAAGATTTTCAGCTCCGTGCAGCCACTGCATGTCTGAACGGGGAGCTTGTGCTTCAAGCTGAAACCTGCACTGGTAGCGTGTGGCTGAATAAAGCAGCTTCAGATTGTTTGCAGATTGCTGGCCGTGACGAAGGAGCACTGAAAACACTCGAGCTGCTTTGCTTTGGCACCAATCTGTTGTGTAGAGGGAGCATATGGGCAGATCACGCAGGCCCCTTGGCTACTGCTGGCACCCCAGCAGATTTCTGATCAGGGGTGCCTGATACCCACACGTGCTGGTCAGGAGCTCTCAGGATTTTCCACCCCTCTCGTAGACAGCTGGGATAACAAGATATCCAGATAAAATGTACGCATATGGAAATGTTGGGGTTTTTTTTTTTTTTTCCCCTTTAACAGAAGACAAACAGTCATAAGGCTGTTGGTTTGTGAGATGGAACATATTCGAGTTTAACGTTTGCAAATGTAAGAGCTGTTATCTCAAAAACAAGGACAAATTGTGGGTACTTTTAAACACGATTTTGAGCTTAGCCTGGTAGTGCTTTTGACAGAAGTTTCTAGCAACCTTAAAAATACATCATATGCACAAATTCTGGATATAGCTGCTCTAGCCAACAGTATGCGGACTGTGTGTTCTAATGTAATCCAAATTTTAATTTCATCTTGCAGTCATACCTCGGTGATAATTTTAATCATGGTCTACCAATGGCACTCATCATTTGCTGTACCACAGAAAACAACGTAGTCTGAGTAGATTTTGCTGAGTTTTTCCTTTTTGGCAGTGGTGTAGGTAAAATCTTTTGCTGTTATTGGCAAAAATGGCTGGCTCCTGCAGCCAGGATTCTGCATTCCTGCCATTAGATTTCACTCATATGTATTCTTTTTCTCTGGGAAGTTTTTGCCATGGATGAGCTTTGTTACTTGGATAATAAGAGCACCAGATATGTACTAAAAATGAGACATTGCCACAAGATAGGTAAGGGTTACCGGGGAAGTGAAACAGAATTAGTTTCTGGTCTTGCAGGTCAGAGACTATTAAAATGTTAAACTAATTATATGCAGGGAAGAAGAAAGCTGTTTGCATATTGCTTGTTTTAAACTGTTTGAGTAGGCAGGAGCACATGGAGCTGGTTTGTGCAAGGATGGAGTTGTGCTGAGAGCAAACTGCAGGGATTCAGCATCCCAGGTTTCTGGTGGTCACACACTTTGCTGAAGTCATGGCTGTGCAGGGCCAGCACAGTTGGTGAGGAGGCTGCTGTTCTTGTTCCCTCTGAAAAATGGCACTGATTTGGTCCCCATTTCTTTGCCCTCCACTCAGGGCTGCAATTTAAGTGGGCTGCTTTTAAATGGTTTGCTTTCTCATGGAAGTTGTGGTTTTGCTCTTGAAATCATTACGCTTGGTGGTGTGGAGCTGAAATTCAGGGGATGGTTTAAGATTGCCTGCTCTTTCTGAAGGACAGCACAGGGAGAGAGCTGCTGGAAAAAAATGACAAGGAAAGGGCAAAGAAAAGCAAAAGGGATAGAAGGTGGCGTGTGGTGTGCTCCAGAGGGAATGGCTTGTTGAGTGAAGCCCTACAGGGAGCAGGGAGGAAGAAGGAGTAAAGAGGTTTGGGTGGATTTGAGAGAGAACAATGATTCAGGGAGCAGCTAGAGGCTTACCAAGGGTCAAAAGCAAAAGATGTGATCTCAGAAGTCGAACTTTTGTTAAATAGTCTTATTTTGAACAAAGGAAACAGGAGTCCTGGAAGGAGAGAACACGTAGTCCCATAAGAGCATCCTTTGGCAAAGAGGTTGTTGAATTAATCTGATGTGTTGCACAAGAAAAAGCTCTAATCCATCTCTCGTATGTGTGCTCAGACCCAAACAAATGTAAAACAGTTTCTTTTGTGTGTTATTTATAGCTGTTAGTCCTTGCAAACACACTGTTCCTTTGTGATAACCTTCGGCTGCACTTTGGCTTTTCAGACTCTTAGGAATTGTGTGGAACAAGCTTTCTTCTGCCTCAGCTCTTAACTTTGGTTCCTGGCACGCTATCCACCTGGCGAGGCTCAGGCCACCGAGCCCTGCCACACTGCTGCACACAAAGCAGGTGTCCTGGGGAGGGAGTTTTCAGCCTGCAAACGGCTGGAGGCTGTTCTGAAGTTTGTTAATCTTATTAGTACGTGTTTTAAGGCGGCCAAGAAAGTCATAATTTTGGATTAAAGGGAAAAGAAACTTTTTGCGTGGGTAGTGTGCAGCAAGGTGGAGCGTGAGTGCAAAAGGACTCTGATTCTGTCTGAAAATGACAGTGAATAGAAGGTTGATGGAAAAGGAGCAGAAGTAGTTTGGGTGCATGTCATGTGCTCACTGTCTCCATTAGATGCCTCGTGGGTCCAGCTCTGTGACGAGGATCATTACTGAAAGTTGTTCTGATGTGCATGTGTCTGATCCATTGTCTTTCCCTTCCCTGAGCCTTCTTTACTGCCCATCAACTCTGACCTGGAGATACTCCCCAGACATTTCATGACACAGCAAAAGAAAGCCATTTTAAAACTAAGTTGAAATGGGCAAAACCTTCACAACAGGGCATAACAGCTTTCATGTAGCTTAGTTGCCATTGTTAATTAGCAGGTAAGTGCTGTGCCACAAATTAATCCTTACCATGCATAGATTTTATTTCGGTTTGGAATAAAATCAAGACTTCATTACAAACTCCTGATTTTACTGTCTGATGTGTCAAGTTCTTAGTGAAGATGGGAATCCAAATCTGCTTCCCACCTGGTAAAGTCATTGTGGTTTTGTCCCTTCATTTGCTTAGAGAATGTTTTGAGACCTGTTTTCTTGTTAGTTCCTGTTTTATTTATTTGTTGTAAAGATCCATGCATTGCTTTGAGAATCAGCTTCGCACTGGTTTTTTCTCTCACTCAGGGAGTGTGGTTGGGTTCTTCTGAGCACTCAGTTAAATTTCCAAATGAGTCTGCCTGGTCACTGGCTGACTGGTGCTGTTCAACCAGGAATTACGGATAAGGAGCATGGACCCTGCAGGTGCTGCTGTTTGTGATCTGCTCACAAAGGCTTCTTGTGACTGTGATTTTTGCAAAATTGATCAGCCTTAAAACATTTACCATTATTCCTGCTATGTTCAGTGCCCAGATCCACAACACTTTATTCCCAGGTTGGAGTTGTAGGATTTTAGCAGGTGGGCAGATACTTCCAAACAGAATGGACCAGGTTATCAAACATTTCAATCAGTATGGCAGGATCTGCTTAATGAGAAGAAAAGATACCAGGGGCAGAGATTTGCTGTGTGCCTCTTGATCAAAATGTAATTCCCAGGTTGTTTAAAAGCAAGGTTATTTGCTGCTTTAATTATACAGCCTTGTTATATTTCACAGCAATTTCAGACCCTAGCAGGCTGAAGCACAGTGCAAACATGTTCCATGAGATAGCAGGACAAAAGTGAAAAATCATCAAGCTAATAATTTTAGCTTCCGTTTTTCTGGTGGCATTCTGATGGCCCAAGTTTGTAAGGTTTTTCTATTGAAAGAAATTTTGTCTATTTTTTCACATGGTTTACTGGGGGTTTTAATGGATTAGTTACAATATAATCAGCAAGTGATTGTTGGACACGTGTTACATCAGGTAGGAGCAAAGGAGAAAATCAGTCTCTGGTTTAACTTTTTAACATTCATAAAATGTTCCCTGAAATTGTATTGGGAGAAATGGTGTGCACTGGTTCCCAGTTCACCATCTCTACACTTCCCCTATTATATGTTTATGTATTTTTAAAAGCTTTCCCCAATAGAAATATTTCCTTCAAAATAAAATCCAGTTATTTCTGCATTTGTGCACTAACTTTCTTACAGAGATTTTGAGCCCATCTCCTTAATTCATATGGTGCAATTTGAGACCACATAGACTGAAGTCTTTAGATGATTAAAATTGCTGAATCTAGCAATCAATTGCTACTAAAGAGGCTACACACAAAGAAAAAGTAATTTACTCTCAAAGAAATGATGTGAAATTTAGATCTCAACACTTGATTAAATGAATAGCATCCTCAGTGGATCTGGAAGGATCACAGTGCCATAGGTAGGATCGAGGAAGAAGCTACAGCAACGGAAGGAAATGAAACCCAAATATTTTTAAGGAATGAAGATACAAATCCATGTCAAAACAACAGAGCGGAACTAATGAGCAGAGTGCAGGCAAGGTAATTGACCTCTCAGAGGTAAAGAACGGCCTCCCTGTGAGGAAAAGGTTTTATCTTGCATAACCTGAACTGCTGAACAAAAGCTCCCAAAATGTCTCAGGCAGCAAGAGCCACGGGCTGTGCTTGTCCCTGGGGATGAACACGGGAACAGTGAGGGCACAGCAACACGTGTGTGACCTGTGATGAGCAAAGCTGTGCCCCACTTTCCTGTGCTCATACTGAGATCCATTCTCCAAAGCAAAGGATTAAGGATGTGGGGAATAAACTGGCGTTGGGTTACTGAGGGTTTCAGAATCACTGTGATGTTTTGAAAATAATTTCAAAAACATGTTCCCCGACCCTTTTCAGTGTTTGAGAGGCTGTTGTCACATTCTTTTTCTGTGTAACAAAGCTAGTTAGGAGATACAATTATTTGATTTTCCTATCCTGACTTATTGTTTTTAGAGGTACTGTGAGGATAGAACCGAAGCCTATTATTTAATTTTAAATCAATGGAAAGAAATCGAGATAACAGTTGCATTTGATGTCTACAATAGTCTTATATCTTTCCTGTTTTAGAAAAATCTCGAGTCTGAGACAGCTGACAAAATCCAAACAAAGGCTCCCCTGCATTTTATGAGAAACAGTCTCACTCTCCCTGATTAGGCCTGTTCTTTTCTGTTTGAGCAGACACATTAAGCTATGCCTTATGCATACTAACAGAAGAGATTTGTACTCTGGAACAGATCTAGGGGCTGACAGTTGTTTTGTGTAGTAGCTGTACCCATAATGGCAAATCTGTGTTAAATCTCAAACCATGTTATCCTTTGGCTCATGCTTAGCTCCTATCACTCTTAATAGGAATTAAGAGTGTTAAAAGGATACAAAATTCTCTGACATGCCATTTTGGAGGACACGGCTTTTAAATGCTGTGCTTTGTGGAGTGGCTTTTCTATTTGGACCAACGGAGAAGAGCTTTTGTAGCATTACACCTGCCTGCATTTTGAAATATGAGGCACAAATAATTGTTTGCTAGGAGAAGATGCTGTTGCCATCGTGGCATTTTCTGTTGGAGACGCATGAAGTGCAAATCCTTTGGAAGGGCAGAGCCTTAGCAGTGGAGAATGGGCAGAGAATTCTCACAGCGCCCCTGAACACTGCCACCATCAAACAGGAACTCCAAACTCTTTTCTCCTCAGTACTTTTGTTCAAAGCTCTCCCTCAGGGAAGTCATGGGAGGAAGGGAAGAGGTAGAAAGACTTTTCTCAGTCTTTTCTCTGCCTGCTTGCTCGGGTTTTGCCTTTAATCTCTCTGTTTCTCTTTGATGCAGGTACGTAGGCAGTTCCACCGAACAGTTCCAAGAGAAGCCCTTTATTATTTATCTGCCTTCTGCATCTGCTTTCTCTTTGGGCCACTCACGAATATCAGTGCTGAGTGCAGGGGGCAGGGGGTTGCTTTTTCAGCAGTCTAGTGGCAAACAGGACGTTAAAGGCCTTCTTGTGCTTCTCAGAAGTGAAATGGAGAACCTAAATTCCTGTGTGATGCACCTGACCTGTGGAAATGTTACAGTCCTAGGTCCTGTGCATCCCCATAAGGTGCTAATCATCAGCAATAATATTTTTATTTTTTTTTTTGGAACAAAGTCTGTTACATTTTTAGGTTGCTAAATATTACCTATATCACCTGAGGCTTGTCTTTCATCAAAATAGAGTTTGGTTTGCCTAATTCAAGCTGCAGTTCATTCCACGTTTCTTGCAAGTATTTGTCTAGGCATGTATTGCTCTGTGCAGTACTGTGCTTTGTGATACCTTGTGTTAATATATTACTTTGCAGTTGCAGTTAATATTTAAAGCAAAAATCATTTTTGTTGTTGCTCTTCCGAAATTTGTGGGTTCATTTCCAAAATGCTGTAATTTGAACCTTTATTGGGGTGTCTTGGGAAATTGTATTGCAGGTTATTTCAAGTACATGGTCAGGAAACTCAGTAATTCACTGTATCTATCCATATGAATTTGCTGAGAGAGTTTGGGGATGATTGGTAAAAAATATTGTATGGCATCTTTGTTTTTTTAATTGAAGAAAACCCCAAGCTTGTATAAAAGTATTTTTCCAGGATAAATGGCTGGTAATGACAGGAAGAAGGAAAAAGTTACTATCAAGATCCAGTGTGATTCAGGAGATCTGTTAATATTCTAAACCCCTTGGAGAAATGAAAGCATTAAGTACCTGTTTTAACTCAAACTTGGTATTTTAGTCACTTTTCCCATACTTTTATGGCATCTATTAAGAAGCGGTAATTTAAATCCCATTAAATAATTGTGACATTAATTTAATCAGTAAAGAGAGAGCTCACAAAATTTACTTGCGGAATTGCGACTGATGCTTTGAGAGATGTTTGCACTGTGAACCTAAACCAGTTGCAAATTGTGAGTAAGGGGTTTTGGTGATCCATTGAAAGCTGTTACCTCAGAGATCGATATCAGCATGGCCCCAAGAAGTGTGGATTTTGCCAGGTAGTTTCTTTAAGGTTTTGTGGACTATACTGAGTCACATTGTTTGGTGATTTGCACGGTTGTGAATCAATTTTTTAGCTGGTTTAGCTGGCTAAAGAGACACCCAGCACACCTGCTGAAGCTCTAAGGTTGTTTTTAAAGCAAGATGTAGACATACCTAGAGCCAGGTCATTTCTTCACCCCTACAGGGTCAGAGTGCTCTCTTCTCCTTTCCCTGATTTCAAAGTTACATTAATTACACAAACCGATTGAGTAAAACCTTCGTGAGTTAATGTAGGGAGATTTGCCTTCATCTACATTTCAGGTGTCCCCGTGTCCCCAGGGTGTTTTGTTCAGCCTAGGGTATCATTTAGGTGTCTTCCCTGCCTGGGAAGCATCTTTTGCAGCCCTGGGGTTTTTAAGGGTTACTCGAAGAGGTGTCAGGATGGAGAACTTGAAGGTTTGTCTTTCCGACCCCCTGAACACGCTGATCTTGGACCTCACACATTTCATCCTTTAATCCACCTGTGTCTCAATTTGCCTGCACCTTCTCATCACAGCCTGTGACCTGTGGACTGGACCCCAAACCAGACCCCTGATGCTGTACAAACCCCCCCAAACAGTGCTTTGGACAGGGCACTGCCCCCGCAGCTTTCTCTGCCTTGAAACACATCCCATTTCCAGTGGCTGCCGTGAATTATTTGAACACGTTTCTTTTGTTCCTCAGGACTGCGAGCTGCTGTAATTTAAAGTGCATGTGACACAGTTATCTGGCTTGCATTCAGAAGAAAAATACAAATTTCCAATCAAAAGGCTCATACGACATTTTGGCAGGAAACGTGCACGTTCAGTTTGAAAAACCATTCTGTTGTGATTGGAAACCACTATTTACTGACATCCACCTGCACAACCTGATTCAACCAACAGTGTTGCAGCAGAACTCGTTTTCCAAGCTCAAACCACTGTGACCACTCAATTCCAATTTGTTTTTTTTCAACAGTACACATTCTTCTAATATAGCCTGTTAAAAATAAATATGCCTTGTCATTTCTTCTGGAGCAAGTCAGGCATGTCACCTGTATCAGTTTTCATCTCAGACACATCCCAGTGTGTGCTTCAGTTGCTGGTTGTGTGCAAAGTTTCAGAAGGGTAAATTTGGAAAAAACCAGTAAAACTACTGTTCCAAAGATTTTTTTTATTCCTCTGGAGTGCAGTATTTTCAAACTATGAGGAAAACACCTTTCAGGAAAATGCTGTCTCTAGGGAGGAAGGAATAAAATTGTGTGAAATGATAGTAAACTAGAAAAATCAGCATCTCATGGGATATGGGATCCCACAGGAGCCTTGAAATAGTTTATTTCCAGAGCAAACATCATGTTTGAGGATACTACTGTGGAATACATGAAGTAAGAGGAAGGGATTTTGGGAAGCCAGCATGTACATTTAAATGAGTCATCCTTAGAGACAGACAGGAAATATCAGGAGGGAATTTATTAAAGCTCCTTTGTCTTTTGTGTAATGAACAACCATCCCCACAAAGCTGTGTCGCTGATTTGTCCGGGAAGCTTTCCTAAGCTTGCCTGCCTTGTTTGTTTAGCATGGAAAGATTACCAGCCCTACTTGTTCTTTATGCACTGGAATTTTTTAAATATCAGTGTTGTTAGTAAAGACACATTACACATCCCTGTCCTATCGGGAGGAGAGCTACATGCTTAGAAGGAAAGAGTTGTATAGTCTATGAATTTTGGTTTTTTGTGGACCCCATTTTCTTAGTTCCACTTCTCGGATGGAAATTAATGTTTTGACCACAAACCTATTTCCATTAATTTTCTTTCTGAGAAGAACCTCAAAAAGCAACGACGATTCAGAAAAGTAGAGAGACAGGGACTTGATGATCTTGGATCAGCTGATAACACCAGAATAACCAGAATCTTGAGGGAATGTAGTCACATTTTAAGCCTAGAGCCATCTGTGTGCTGCACTTTCTCCTTTTTGGAGAGCCCTGCAGCCTTTCCTTGCCCACTGGTAGGAGGATGGCTGGTGTTTGTACTTTGCACTTGGCTTGGTGGATTCTGGTGTTGCTGACAGGGGAGAGAGCTGGGTGGGAATAGCTGCTTTAGGAAAAGCATTTGGTGTACTTTAAACTTTCTGCTGTTGTTAGAATTTATCTTTTTTTTATAATTCAAGAACAGAAAATGTAGAGGCTATGATTGATTTATTTATTTATTAAAGGGTCTGGGAAATTGCCTCGGGTGATTATAGCCATTAGTCAGCTGTAGCAAGAAAGGCTTCAGAGTCTTTTTTTGAAGGAGGCTTGGAAAAGGGATAAAAAGCTGCCTGAGTTTATTAAACACAAATCTTTGTAAAGGACCCTGAAAAGTCGATGGAATAAGCCTTTTTTTTTTCTTTTTTTTCTTTTTTTTTTTGAGACATGGGGAATCTCAGGGATTTTAAACTGTCTGGAGCTAAGTACTGCATAGATGATAATTAGCTGAGTTGAAGAAATTGCAGATTGGCATTGATTTGGCATGGTAAAAAATAGCTAAAGGAAAGTCACCTATGGGCTGTGTTGAAAAAGTGAGTAGGAGAGGAGGGAAATTCTATTTAATGTTTCCATTTAAGACTGGCACAAAAAATGGGGGTGTTATAATATATAGAAGGTGCTTCTGAAGTAGGAAGGGATGAAAATAAAATTCAGGAAGAACTTGCTAGTAAGACATTACCTTTCATTTTTAAGTGGTGCTTTTTGCTGTGCCAGTTTTGGGGTATCATCAGGAGGCAGACCAAGATGATCAAGATAGGAAGATAGGAAAAGGAGGAAGAGAAAGGGACTCTTTTGATTTACATCCTCTACATGTTGTTTCATGTACTTCCCCTTCCTGGGAACGCTCCCTTCTAAAATAAATAATTTTGTTTTCCTGCTCTCCTTTAATAAGACTTTCTCCACCTTCTCCAGATAATCTGTCAGCTGTTTACCTTAGCAGCAATTGTCAGATTTAACATGCAGAAGTTCTTTATGTGATTACAAAGCAAAATATCAGTGCAGATCAGGATTCTGGTTAAAAGGAATTAAAGGATAAATCTTGATTATTTTAATAAATTATACATAATGGAAGAGTTGGGACATGTCAAGGAGAGTCTGCTCTGTCTGCAGACTAGATGACTTATCTGTAGCATATAAAACTGACAGCTTACAGCTTGGGATGTTTTTGTTGTTGTTTTTTTTTTTTCATCCTTTCTATCTCATCTTCCCCGGAGTAAGAATCTTGCTCTGTTACATCAGTTCTCATTCAGCTTTGTTCTTAACATAAAAACTTCATAACAGTAAAAAATACATTGTATTACCATCCTGTTTTCTTCTTCTGTGCAAGGTTTAGCCTCAGTTAAATCCACGCTGACCCTTTTCCATCTGAGTTTTGGTACTCTGTGTGTGGTTTTGAGTGCCACAACGTGTAGGATGTAAAGCTGTTAGAGAGCATCCAATGGAAGGATGCAAGGATAATGAAGGGATGGAGAGGAAGTCGTACCAGGAGTGGCTGAGCTCACTCAGTCTGCTCAGCTGGAGAGGAGGAGGCTGAGGGGAGACCTCACTGCAGGTACAGCTTCCTCCTGAGGGGCAGAGGAGGAGCAGGCACTGATCCCTGCTCTCTGTGACGCTGACAGGACCCGACAGGCCTGAAGTTGTGTCAGGGCAGGTTTAGGTTGGGCATTAGGCAAAGGTTCTTCCCGCAGAGGGTGTTGGGGCACTGGAACAGCTCCCAGGGAATGGGCACAGCACCGAGCCCGACAGAGGAGCCTTTGGACATCCAGGCTGCAGGACCTTTGGACATTCAAGCACAGGGTGTGGTTTTTGGGGAGTCCTGTGCAGGGACAGGAGTTGGACTTTGGTGACCCTTGTGGGTCCCTTCCAACCCAGGATATTCTGTGATTGTCTCGATCCTGTCTTAAAGACATGGAAACACACAACAGTTCTGTAAACTCTGATCTCGTGTTGTAAAACTGGGAGGCTGAATTCATCTCGAGTGAGACTGGGCAGAACAACAGAGAGGCTTTGCACAGGAGACATTTCCTCGGCCTGGCAGGGAATGCTGTGAGCTGACCGTGTTGAAATGGTGCTACCCCGTTATATAACCTGTACCAGAGCGATCAAAGCAAGTTTCCACTTGGTCTTGAGGTGGATCAGCCTGTAGCTCTAGCCAAGAGAGGAACATGAAGAGGATTTGGCTGTTTTATTCCAAGTGATAACCCCTTTGGCAGAGAAGAGAAGGAAAGCTTTGCCAATTGCTTTACATCCAGGAGAAAAAAACCCAACCAACCAATTGAAAAAACCCTCAACCAAACAAAAAGATAAACCACACACACACACACAAAAAAAAAGTCAGACCAAACCACCATGTTTTGGTGTTTGCTTGTAACAACAAGAGATAAAATAAGATGGAAACTCTTTGGCTGAATGGACGTTCAGAAGATGAGCCACTGCTTTCCCACATCTGACAGTTTGTTTTGTGAGTGTCTGAGCAAGGAGTGAGCGAGGAAAGGATTGTGGCAGCTCTTGCAGGGTGGCCTTTACTTAGCAAAATTAGAAAATTCAGTAGATGTGCTGGGAATTTTTATTCTGCTGCACACTGTACTTACCTCTGTGGCACTCTGCTCTCGTGATGGGAATGTGAGCTCCATGGGGGATTTGAGTCAGGATGGCAAACTGCAGGTATTCCTTCTTGAAGACTTAAACCAGTGTAGTAACTACAGGTGTCACTGCATTCATTAAGCATTTAATTCCTGGTTTAATGAGTGTAACATTTGGGTTTATCCACACATTTTTATTCTCACCTAATTGAGAATCTAAAGGATTAACAGGATGGGTACCAACTGTAGTACTTTTTATTCTGGTATACAAAAGGTGCTTTCAATTTGCATTTTAACTTCAGTTCTGCTCTAACACTGATAATGCACAAAGCCCAGTGATATTATTATACTTTGACACTGAATTACCAGATAAATGACTTGTCAGAGTTCGTTTATGTTTCAGAATGCTTGGCAAAGAGTGACAGCTGCATGGAGCTTATAATTCAGTGATGCATTATCTCAATGAAGGAAAGCAGCTTCCCCCGGAAAATACACCCAAAACAAAATCTTGGGGGTCCAGATAAGGTGGTTTTAGATTAAAAATGTGATTGTGTGCCAAATAAGAGGATTAATTCTAGAAGTCAGATAATGCCAGAGGAAAGGAGATGCAGCGACTTGCCTCCTTTCGGGCTAAGAGCAGGATTTTGGGTGATCATCAGGCACGTGTAATGGAAAAAAGAACAAAGTCACTGATATTGTTCAAATTGAGTTTTGAGTTTAGTGTGTTCTGGTTTGCCCTTTTTGATATGTGTGATCTCTGCTCTCTGCCAGTCAACGTGATGTGACTTTTTGAAATATCTGAGAAAGAATGAAGACGGCAAATAATTTAAAAAACGTGATGGCACCTGATGCAAAATAAAACTTCTGTATTTCAAATTCAACATCCTTTAGATGTGGGGGAGATTTATTTAGCTTCCAGGGGTGAAGAAAAAAGTAGCAAAACCTAAGGAAGCCCCTACTGCCTCTCCTGGTCTTCTTGGCATCATTTCTTGTATCAACTCGGGGTTACTTTGCCAAAAACTCTGTGTGCAATGAATATTATCTCTATTTTAACAGTTCTTAGTTCTCCCAACACTGGTAAAATTTTGGATGTTTTTCTACGGCCTTTGGAATGGGAGAATAGCGCTGATTCTGTCTGTTAAAAAACACCCTCTGATTACCGGATTTTCAGCCTTAACTATATTAATTTGCAAAGAGAATTTTATAATTATGTATATTCATCGCTCCAATTCACAAAAGACATGTGTGGCATGTGGAAATTAGAGCTCTAGAGATAAGAAACTCCCCCTCCCCCACCTATGTGTAATTAGAGGTGCTCATTTAGTGGATCAGTTCTCAATTATCCGTTAAGTGTAAGTATTTGAGTTAGAGATGTTCTTTTGTCTAACGTGACTGAACATAATGTAGCTTGGGGGATGTGAGGTGTTGGCCGCTGAAGGCAAACTGGCAGATGACATTTCTTATAAATCGTATTTCTGAACATGGAACTCTCTACGTGGAGTCCATGTTTATCCTGAAAGGGAGCTGGGAAGTCAAAGCAGAGCTAGGAATATATAGCATTCTGTAGGGAATACTTCCAGGGACGTGCTGGATAGTTTCAATTTATTGTAATGAGGTTTCGGTGTAATAAATACACCCAGTAAATTGCAGAGGAGGCATTGGACAGGATTGATGGTGGCTATAACAAAGCTCTGTTTATGGATAGGTACATAAAAAAGATCAGATACTGCCACTCTCTAATTCAGGCACCCTGCAGCTGGAAGAAAAATCTCTCTCAAAGAGTTTGATCTCTGCAAAAAAGGAATCCACATAAACCTGTTTGCGTGTGTATTTATGTGGGTTTTCTGTTTTGTTTTGGTTTTAAATTCTTGCTGTATCTATGGGCTATTTTGTAAATGTTCTCACTTTCTGGTGAAGTCTGTCATTTGTTGTTTTAATATTTTAAAGTGTGACACTTGTTACTGCCTTGTACTTGCTCACTTTCAGTCTTCATTTTTAAATATTCTGAAAACCAAGTAAACTGCATTGCTGGAAAGTTTAACTGAAGTTTAATAATACAGAAGAATCTCTGCAAATAAGCTAGAGGGTGAATTTATAGCACTCACATGGCTCTGTCACATGTGATTTGTCTGGTTGGAGTTTTTTTTAGAGCATGGAAAGGATAGTGTCACCCAAGGTGATAGGTGCAGGTACAACCTTCTCAGCTTCAGGAGATCTTGAGCACCACCAGTCTCTAAAATCACTTATTTAAGGGATAATGTACAGGGCCTGGTTCCATTGGCTGGTGCCAATGGAATGCTCTGAGAAAGGTCAGACTGGTTTTGGGTGATGTGATTTGCCTCAATCCTCTCTTGCATTCTCCCCCTTATTGCAGATTTAGGCTTGTCTAAAGACATTATTTTAGATTTCTCTTATAATCCGTATTGTCCTTGGGGATGTGTACTAAGCTGTCTGGTTTCTAATCTATTAATCTTATTTGTAAATGTTTGAATATTGGACTGCATTTTATCTAAGCACCCTTATCACAAAATTCACCCAACACCAGACAGAACATGGAGTGCTGGATAATGAATTTAACAGCAAAATCAGCACCTGTGCTTCTTTTGCATATTGCATGTATATGATTTTTTTTCAGAGTTTTCAATGTCAAAGTTTCATGCTCTAAACCAGATGTCCATGTCCATAAAACAAAGTTTTAGGCTGACAGCCCAAAGTTCACCTTAGAAAATGCAGTAAACCACTTGCCCCCTCTTCTCTTGTTAGCAGTTCATGCCACCTGCTTTTCCTCTCTGATGTTTCTGGTTGGTAGGATCAAACTGAACGTGTGGCAGCAGTTCTGAGATGAAAAATGCTGCTTCTGCTTGAGAATAAAAAAGCTGCTGAGCCCTGATTTGCACTCCCTGTTTAAATGGATTGGCTTAGAAACAGATTCCCCCTTGCTTCACACAGAGGGGCTCATTGTAGCCGAGTGATGAAAAGAGCAGTGAGCTGGGAATTCACCCCGTGCCTTTCTGCACTTTTTTTGGGGTGAACTCAGGTGCTCTGGGGTCGGTACAGCCTGGGGCAGGGCGCTGGTGTTGCACTCAGTGCCTGCAGTTCTGGGTGGTGCCTGGCACTGGTTCAGACTGGTCTCTTGGGGGGTGATCATCCTGCACAGTGCAAGGATTTCCCAAGTAGAGCTGTGTCAAAGCAAGGGTCTCCTGTGATGGGCGAAAATACATGGATATTCTGGTTCAGAACGCTTGGCTTTTTGATAAAAACCTGGCTTGCATGAATGGATATAAAGCCCGAGCTGCTGTTTAACTCCTGGAATTACGCCCAGTTATCGTGTTCTCTGCCCCAACCCCCCTCTCCTCACTTAGTTTAAAACCAAGCTTTATCAGTAGATTTATTTTTCTTTCCAACCCCCTTTCATGCCATAGATGTAAAGCAGAATAATTAAGCTTTTTACTGGTCATTTGCTGTTGTTTTGCACAGATTTATTTCAGCTAAGTGGCTTTCAAGTGTGTACAAAGAATGATAAGAGGAGGTTTTACTCGAGCACTTAAACTATAAACCATCTGTCTGTGAAATGTGATGTTGGTTTCCCATCAAGTTTTTTAAAACTTACTGATTGCTTAAAAGCAGCAGGATGAAGTAGGGCATGGTGTAATATTCCTGAATAGGTTTGTCAGGGCTGCAGGAAGTTTTAATTTTGAAACTGGGCCTTCATTTCTGCTCAAGTGCATTTGTGTTTTCCATACGTCCAAAGTCAGATTGGGTTGTATTGAGGGTGGGGTAGAAGTAAAGTGCTCAAGTTTTATGCTCATTCTTGCCATAGGTGACCCTCTGTTTGTTATTGATCAGCTTGGAAACCTTTCTTATGCTTTTTCTTGTCTTGATTTGTTTCCATGGGCTTTTGTGTGTAGGCGTACATCCTCCACAATAATAAACAAATGCATTTTTCACCATACAACTCAAATAATTGGGAGGCTTGACGCATGGTTATGCAAAGAAAGGATGGATTTCTTTCTCTTTGGATATAATTTATATGTTATATTTTGATTTTTGGATATATATCTATTTGGATATATATTGGAATATTTGGATAGTGTATATATATAATATCAATATATATAAAATATAAAATTCCTTTATATAATTATTTATCAGTAGGGCTAATCTACAACATCTGGATGTCATCATGTAAATGTTGCTTTCCATCTGGATGCTGATGGCACAAAATATTGTCCCTTTCCTTGTTCTCCTACTGTAGTTACCCTCTCTAAATCTGTGCCATGCTTATAAAGAGAAATATAATTATAATTCTCTTATAATGAGAAAAATGTCTTTTTATTCCCAGAATAATTCACTATGTAGAAGGGTGAAACATATGTTTATATAGCTTCTATGAATATAGAATCCTAGAAAGGCTTTTGAGAAGGTGGAGGTGAGCCAGCAGCCCAAACATCTGGATCTGGCCTTGTCCAGGGTTTGGTTCCAGCACTGCTTGTTCAGACTTGCACCTCTGGCTTGGCAAGTTGGGGATCAAAGGGAGTGAAAATTTGAAAACAATGGTTATAAACATTTTGTAGCCCGTGCTGGCGGTTATCCAGGGTGGAAATTACTGATTGGCATGTTTTGGAAAGCAGTTAGGCGAGTATCCGGGCTTGAGGGGAAGAGCACTGCAATATGTAACAGCTAAAAGACAGAGGCTGTTTGCAGTTCATCTGAAAGTATATGGTAATTTTGCAACCTTCATTATGACAATTTCACCACGGGGAAAAAACTCTCATTATATGAGCACTGACATGCTTTGATTAAAATTTTAAACATGTGTGACAAGTGCAAATTTTCCCATATTTACCAGCATGTGGAGAATCTGCAGGGGGTTTGAGGACCTTTTCTGATAGACGAATAAAGCGTATTTTACTAGAACTTCTTAATGAAGATGTTATATCTTCAGTCTCAAATTTAACTTGAACTCTAGTTACCCTTACACTCACCAGAAAAGCGTGTGGATTTCAGCTTCCACAAAACAACTCTTCATGTACTTGAAAGTGCAGAGAAATTTCTTTTCCTGTGACTGGATAGCAGAGCTGAGTCCTCGCAGAACAGTCTCAAAAACAAAATGAGTAAATGTCTGGATAGGTTTTAATCCCTGATTTTGAAAGTAGGGTGTAAATATCTCCTCACACATCACTGTCCTCTCGGGTTTGACTTCATCTGGAGAGTATTTGTGCTCCTGGAGATGGCTCACGTGCTGAGTGCATTGCTTGAACAGCAGTCCTAATGCAGTAATTTTACCTTCTTGCAGCTTAAAAGCGAATGCAGAAGGACTAAACTTGCAGTTGTTGCATGCAATGACGGGGAGGCCAAAAATTTTTAGGAGCTGGCACTGATTGAGGATGGGTGCAGCTGGGAAATAGATTGCAGTTCTTATCCTCTCCACAGAAGTTGTGCCACTCCAGCTAAAAGGGAGCTTGAGCATCAGGCAGGATGAGCAGAAGGGCCTTTAGCCTGTGCTTTCTGCCTTCCAAATATTACAGTTGAAGCTACGAACTCCCATAGGGAAGAACCTCAACAGAGGAGAAGGTTAGTGAAGGATTTATCTGCTATTCAGTGTGTTTGTGAAAACATATTTTTCTAAAATATATCGGGTGTCCCAGAATGAAGATGTCTGTGGACCTATCAAGCATTCAAGAGCAAAAAGAAAGCATAAAAAATCCAATCCCCTGGATATGTAGCTTGCAATTAAGCAGGAATCTTCAAACAGCAGTGTGAACCCGATCTGCAGCTGGGAAAGCCCACAGGTCTTTCCCTGGTGGTTTTCAGATGACTCTCCTCACTGTAAGAGAGGTGTTCTGTTGGTTCCCATATCGGTTGGACAGCTTAAATTCTTTCAGTGGTTTTAAGTATGGCAAAGTGTGAAAAGTGGTTAGGTGGACCCATGGATGAAAAATTCATCCAGTTGTAGCTAACGTAGAAATGCAGATGTAATGCCTGATTGAGCAAGTCCTGAAATGATGGATTTCTTGATCAGGACAAATATAAAATTATGATAATGTCCATATACTTGCTTTTCTAAGCATTTGTTGTTGGCTACCAGTAGGCACAGGATGTTGGGCTGGGCTGTCTGTACTCTGAGCCAGTGCAACCATTCTTTCGTTCCTAGCAGAGCTGGGACTGCCCTTTCCTGGCCTTCAGCTTCACCCCAGGAATGCCAAGCTGTAGATAATGTAGGGGGTACAAGAGGAAGATCTGCCCATGAGACAAGGTCGTGCAGCTGAAATTCCCAAGATGAAATAACTCAGTGGCACACCTTTCTCCTGGATTGATTAACAGGCCAGTCTGTTGAAAGGCCTCCACAATGCTGCATTTAGACCCTGCTGGCAAAAAATCCGCATTTTTTTCTTTATGGTAACGGTTGGAGTTCTGTTGCACCACAGCTGAATTCCAGTACCTGATTGCTTTCCAAACCTTGTACCTGTCCAGCCAGGAGGAAAGCCTACAGAACCACCTGTTGTCTGGCATGGAAATACTGGGGCTCTGACCTTTGCAAAAGTTGCAGTTCAAAAACAAAAGTGCAGAACTTTTATCTTGACAGATGCAATTTTTGTCAGCGCTGAAAATCGACAGTTTCACCTGGGCAAAAGCGGTGTAAATTAGAAGTTGAATAAAACCCATTACCCTATTTGTCCTGGACTTTCTTTTCTGCTGTTTGTGCCTTTTCTTGCTCATAGAAGGTTTCAGATTAATATCTACGCTTCATTTAGCAGGGAAGGTGTGTGGATTTTCTTTCTTTTTGAGAAAAATTGCAGTGTGTCGGCACCATGCCCCCTAAAGACAGAGGCTTATCTGTGAAACCTCCTCACAATTATTGTGTAATGAATTCCAACCAGTTCATTAAAAGTGAAAATCACCAAAGAGACCTTTTAGGATAATCATGTATGCTGTAAGGTTCGGTGTACGTACAGAGTAATCTGAGCAGGCAGATGAGACCTTGTCTCTGTGGTAATCTTTTAATATCATTCAAAGTGTTAAACAAAAATAGGTTGAATATGAAATTTCTATAATTCTCATAAAGCTACACTGAATAAAGGGTTGAATTTTTGATTTGGGTGAAATTAACTCTTGCCGACAGGGCCATCTGCCTGACAGAGGGAAGTGTTTAGTTATTTGTGTACCTCAGCATATTTGTGGCAGGTAGAATAAAACTTGCCAGAAAATAGTTTGGATTCTGGGTAGGTTTTCAGTACTTATTGTAGGAGTTGGCATATCTAATTTTCTCATATTTTAAACTATTAATTAATTAGTGTTTTCACTGTCGTATTATCTTTTTGTGTAGATGACTGAAGCTTTCTATTCAGGCTTTTCTGTTCAAAAGTATGGGCCAATGAATTTATAAGCACCAGACTGAGATGCTTCATCTTTCAGAGAATATTCACAATGCCAAATTTGAGATCCACAGCTGATTTGTCTCCTTACCTCCTGCATTGCCCTCTGGAAAATGTAATTTTTTTTGTGATGAAAGTTGTGATATTTCCATGATCAGGTTATCATAGACAAAGGAGGGGGAACAGGGAGATAGTTTAACCTGTCTCTTGTTGGTGGGGAGGTGCTTTGTTGGTTATAATTTTTAATTGAGATGGGGAGACTGTGGAATCTCAGATTTGTGCAAAAGCTGTGGAGAGAAACAAAGTCATTGAGTATGAAACAACATAGTAAAATCCAAAACTAATGGCTGTTATGTGGAACTGAGTATTTGTGCTTGTTTCTAGTCCTAAACTGGTTTCAGCCACGCAGGAAAATGACCTGCAATACCACAGCTGACATTTCACTCAAGATGTTTGTTCAAGAAACTTGTTTGTGCTGCAATTAAATAAATAAAGCTTTGAATATTTTGAATATATGTAAATATGTTTTTCTAAGTCTCTTACAAAGACATTTTTCTTTGTTGTTCTGCAATGGGGAAAAATGCCTTTCTGGTGAAAATCGAAATTGTTAAACACATTATTGAGAAGCAAGGGTAACAATCTGCTGTTTTGCTTCACATATCCATGTTAGTTCATTCAGGTGGTGAACCTCACTTGGGGGTCTGTTGCAGAGTATTAAAGATTACTGCTGTTTTGAAAAACATAATACATAAACAAAAGAGTATTGCTGTGACAGGAAGGCAAGCCAAGCATCTTTATCTTTTCAACACGCAGCGAGTAACTGTTGAAAGGAACTGATTTGTGACTTGTTAAAAAGAAGCGTGATTTTATTACCAATCTTAACTCGTGGTTTTATGTAAATGTGTCTGCCTTGATGGGCGTGCCAGAGTTATCAGAGCTTTGTATGTCAAAATAAAGGTTTGCATCTTCAGCAATGGTCATTTGTAGCTCTTGCTACGCACGAGATGCCATTGGCATTTGGAAGAGAAAAGTGATTCTGATGAGGCAAAGGGATGCAATGTTTTCATGGAGGTTTTCCAAAAGGCGTTACCGGAGAGGTGTGGGCAACTGAAACCTCATCAGAACAGTTCTACACCATATCTGCTCTGGCATTTGTGAGTCTCTTAGTCCAAGACAAATCTTGATGAAAATTGCTTGGATTTGGGCCAAGGCTGGAGATACATGTTAAGGTGGAACACAAACAGTGCAAAATGAGACAAAAGAAGACTAAAGGAAAGCAAAAATACATTACATACTTCAGTATTTGTCATACATCTTTCAGATTTAGGTTTGATTCCATTCTGGGATGCATAAAACAAAAATATGAAACTGTTTTCAGCTGAAATACAGATTGGCTCAGTATCAATGCTGACAAGCAAAAATATTATCTTAGTGTTACATGATACTGTTAAGGGTAGAAAACATAAAGTGATTCAAAAGTACTTCTTCCATGTCAATAATTAAACCATGCAAATTTATATGGGAATGAGACCTTTTTTAAAAAAACGTTTTAAACTGACATTCTTTGAAATAAAACTTAACTACCAAGTGTTGCAAGACTTTATCTACATGAAAATTTGTTTTGCTTTAGTGTGGATGTGTTGTATTGCTTCAGATGCACTGTCCCCAGTGGGGTTTAATGAATTTTAATTCATTTATCACTGATACAGAAATATCATATCTCAACCTTCATTCTGAAAACAAGTGTTCTTCCTGTGTGGACTTGTGAAGTGGGTTTGTATTCTCGCAGTTCTGGTAGATCTTATTTTATCTCTTCCCTCTTGAATAAATCCTCAGTCTGCACAAACTGTGTGAGAGCTGGTGTGAAAACAGTTCCCATCAGTACAAACTGCAGTGGCAACAGTTTCCTTACCTCTTCTGGATGTTATTTGAATGATGCCTCACTGATGCCACTGGCCTTTTCACAGGCCTGCTGCATTTATGCTGTGGAGTAGCCTCACCCATGATTAAACCAAAAGCTTTTCTTCATGTTTGATGTTATAACAGAAATGCAGGTTTTCAGCCTCCAAGTAACCTTTGCACGATTCAGTACTTTAATATAGAATTCTTTATTATTCCAGTCTTCATCTCCTTCATGTTTAAAATCCCAATCCTTCTACTTTGAGTGTTTCTCCCAGTTTTGTTTTTCCAAGTAACTTCATTGCAGCTCTTGTCCCACATGTCTGGGTGACTCGTGGATATAAAAAATAACAAAAAGTACTTCAGGAACTTCCCTGGGTGGCATCCAGCATTGTGAGTCTCCACAGGAGTGTGTCACCATTCGTACTTTGGTGAATTTGTCACTCACTTTAAGGAACTTCTTCTAATTTATATAATCTTCATTTCAATGATGAACGGTTTTTTATGATTTTTATTTTTCCTGAAGAAATAGGTAAGATTGTATTCTGGACTGCAGAGTTTCTGTCCTTAATGCTGCTTGTGTTGTCCTATTTTTACTTTTTACCCATCCTCCAGTTTTCTTCTTCAAAAATTTTATTTTAAAGCTTTTGGGGCTACTTAAAATCAGACAGCCTGACTTGCACTTCTTTCCTTCTTCCCACCTGCTTTTTTGCATTGTTGGTTATAGTTTAGAATGATGCCATGTTTCACTGAATTTATTAAAATACCGATCTTTGGTCTACAGTTTTATGTGCCGTTCTTTCCAAATTTGTGGGTTTGGAATTATCTGGCCAGTGTGTTGTGTTTTAAAGTTTTGCTTGCACATCAATTTTGGGATTCCTTATTTCTATCCTTCCCCCCACCCCTTTCCTCCATGTTCACCATCATCTGCTGTGTACAGAGTGTTTTATTGTGTGGCTTCCATACGTTATCTTTAATTATTGCTGCCTCATCATTGTGCCTGCTTGCTTACCATTTTTTTTTATGGCTGAATAATTTTTTGCCTTCATTTTTAATGCAGTGTTTAACTTAGTCTGCCTATGTGCAATTTTTGCTCTATTTGTAATTTTCTTCGTCTTTAAGACATAATATTCCTTGGTAAGTTATTCCTCTGTTGTTTGATAAACCCTCTGCCTATCCAAGTGTTCCATTATAATTCCATTTCATAAGTCCTAGTATGTCAGCAATAATTAAAAAGATGGATTTTATTCATTACATTGCTATCAGATACTGAATGTTTTGGGTCTTACAAGAGCTGTTTTGAAAATACAAAGATTGTGCTCTGTTTTTTTAAGTTGTTCTTTTTTCTGAACAATCATGTAATTAGACTTCTGGAAATCTGTAGATATAGATAGTCAATAATTAAATAATGGAATGGCAGAATGCCCATGAGGAAGAAAACAGCAGACTGAAATTCATCCTGAGTGAAACCAGGTTGATTACAGTAAAAAATGTATTTCATGGAGGATTCGTTTTCCGTGTATTAAGTCATGGAGGGCAAGGGACTGAGAAGACAGGAGTGATTCTTGCCTAGCACCTTGTTTGGTGGCTGAAACGAAATAACTTTTGCTGTGCAAAGTCATCTGTTGCTCCTAGACTTTGGCTCAAACCCTCTCATTCCATCAGCTTCCAAAATGCAGAAATCAAACCTGGGCGAGCAAAGTGCACACATCAACACAGTGTGGTTTTCACGTAGAACTTGTCTGCTTTTGTTTTTTCTCCTTAATTCTGACTTTACTCCTTAATTCTGACTTTCCTCCTTATTACAGACATTTATGTAAGGAAAAAAAAGCAGCAAAGTAAGTGTGAGAGCAAAAGGGAACATTGCCTTCCTGTGTGCACTAGTTGAAAAATCCCAAAATGCCTGAGCAGTAGCAGGGAATTTCCCTGGTGAAATCTTTTTTTGTTCATGCTTTTCAGTTTTTATGGCAAAACAAATAAGTCCAACAGCCAACACTGAAATCCTGCCTTTTTGTGTTTTAAATACTGATACCTGGAAGAGTATGGTGAACTTTGTAAGAATGGGTTGTCACCTCTGATCTCTGCTTGAGGATTCTTTATCTTGTCAATAAAGATAAATTGCGTTTCTTGGTGCTTCTGAGATTTTGGTTGAATCTGGTATTGCTAAACCACACAGTGCATTTGAATTACACCCAGTTTTCAGTGGGGTTCGTGGGAACAGGCCTTTTGCCTTCCCTACCCAGCTGAAAGTGTCTCCACTTCTTGTTTTTTATTCAATCTTGCTGATATTTGTGAGATAATTTTTCCTTTCAGGTCAACACAACCAAAATCCAGTCTTGCCCATAGACTGTGGCAGAGGTTTAGCAAGGACATGAGGACACCTTGCCATTTCTGAGGCCTCCCCTCTCATGTGGATTTTTAAACAATCTTCTCTGCCTAGTTAGACCCAGAATCCTCCTCCTGTGTTTTGGGGTCTTTGACATAATATTAGCATGATATTTAGTGAATCATTAGGGTGAAAAAAATACTGGCAGCAGTCTTATTAAATTCACTGATACCTTACCATTATGACTTCAGGGTCATAACGTGAAGTGCAAATTTCATTTAATTCCCCTTTCTGTTTGTTTGGGTTTTTGTGAACGTGTAATGAACAGAGTTGAGAAAGGGAAGGTAGTTCACCAGCAGAAAGAAAAAATAGCCAAAAGCGCAGAATAATTGCATTTTAATGTACATACTCTGTAAGAAAATTTAGAAATGCTGTCTTTTGCTGAGTAGGAGTTGACAGTATCCAAACATAAAATTTCTAATATGGGGAAGGTCAACGGGGTGGATCAGAACCTGCTTCTACAAACGTAGGTTCAGTCCAAGTTAACTGGAAACTATTTTTTGCAAAACTGAAAATACAGGGATGTTCGCTAAACCTTTGGGCTTTCAGTCACTCAAATTATTCTGCTTGACCCTCGTGCCCAATTTTCTCTGGTAAACATTAACTAGGTTTAATTCTCTGGATTATTCTTGAAGATATAGTCTAGACACCTACAAAACAACCCAAAAGAAAAGTATTTCACACACGCAGAACTTGGACAAACCACTTTGTCACCCCATTCCCCACTAAAAAAAAAAAATAGAAGTAGACAAGGAAGGAAGAGGCAACCCTACCATTTTATGATGACTTTATTGTGCTACTTCCTCTGAAGTACTCATTCTCTCAGAAATTCTAATCCCTTTATCCCTGCAGCAGTTTTGTACGAAAGTTGCATTAAGTGTATCCTGAGACTGCATAATGATTCCAGCTGGATTACTGAGGGCATGCAGTAAGCCTGTTTCATGGGGGAAGCAGGGCTGCCTAATCAGTTCCTTTAAAACCCTTTCAGTAACCCCTGGAGTTTCACTTGCCTTCAGGTGGCTGGATGTGACCTCCTGGAGAAATTTCAATGTGTTCTGTATTCTGCACATATTAACATGTCAGCAACTTCAGCTTTAGTGGCTGGCAGTGGAACAGTTTTTAAATAAAAATGAAAATCGATTTTCAGTTAACAAGTAAATCATATTCTTAAGAAAAAGAGAAAAAAGCAGCAAGCTATTCAAAATAATTTTGTTCCCAGTGCTACAACCGCATGAACAGTCTCTTGCACAGTGTAACTCTCTGCCAGTTTTTATCGTGACATTTGCAGTTTTTGTGCTGAACTTCAAAGTTCAGGATCCACCAGGTGTCCACGCTGCTCACCTGAGCCAGGCAAGCAGTTTTATTCAATTTTCTATTAGATTTTTAATTTTTTTTTTTTTAAGAGGAGGAACTTGATTCGCTTTATTGTGGCTAACTGCATTTTGATGACTGGAAAACATTTAAGTACTGCTGGGTTTGCAGATTGCTGTGGTGGAGGAGGTGTGAGTGGCATTCTTAATGCCTCCATAAATTGCAGTCCAACGCTCTGGAGCTGGCCCCCTTGCTGTCTCCTTATCCATTCCCTATCCCAGGAATCATTTATCCTTCCCACTGTGGAAATGTAAGGAATCCTCAGCGTGTTGCACAGCTGGTGTAACAGAAGATTAAGTTGCCCATACACTAAACCCAGTGATTGATAGCCAAGGTTTTCACCTAGCAAAGTGCAGTTTTCTTGCATAATTACAAGAATTATGTGCAGCACTAAATCTATTCCCTGACTATGAATTGAAGGGTTGTTCTGACTGAGTTATGAAAGAAATTAGAAACTAATTTGTGGAAACAACATCTGTTGTACACAGGCAAAAAACGCTCTTAGAAGAAGGAAAGAGAATTTATTTCCCTCTTTTCTGCAGTTATTTATAAGACAAAAGGAGAAAACCTGAAGTATTAGAGTCAGTAGTTTTTGTGCAACACATGTTTATGTACCCAATCTCATTTGCTGAAGAACGAGGGCTTTTATTTTTAAATACACCCATGGATATCAGGCACGGGAAAGATGCACTGAGGAAGATACAGAGAGTAGGAATCCATTTCCCTACCTGACGGGCACATGGTCTGTTGAGCTGGTGAGATCTTTGTCATTAATGTCACACATCTGAGATGAGGTTACTTGGTAATTAACTCTGTCAGAGACTGGGAAAAAAGTGATGAAGACTGCTTGAGTTCTGGGAATTTGCCTCCCCCACCTCCCGAGCAGTCTGATGTTTCCTGAAGTGGAGAGTAACCCAGCACTTTACACAGAAGAAAATGCTTTTCCTACTGCATTAGATAACATTTACTTATTTTTGGCAAGGTTGAATACTGTATCAATGTAATTCCCTCACTCCCTTTTCACATTTCCAAAAAAAAAAAAAAGAAGCTTATTGCATACTTTGCATTGTTACCTAGCTACTGGAACTTGCAAATAGTTAGCAAAGAATGAGTACAGAAATTTACCTCATTTTGCATTTTTTCTTCTTTCCTTACATTCCTTCCAAAGACAACATGATAGGACCAGTCATATGATAAATTTGGAATGTGTAGTGTCCTGGTGTGGCATCTGTTGTAGCAGCTATAGGGGATGGCACAGGTTACGAAGGTTCTGTGTAATTTTTATTTACACAAAGAAGATGTCAAGGATATTGGAGGTCAGCTATCAGCCCTGGATAATTTAAAGCTGGAGGGGTTTTGTTGCAACTACAAGTGACATTTCGTATTTGCAATGGAAATGCACCCTCTGAGAGGGTGCAAAAAGTCATCACCAGGATTCGAGGCATGAGAGGAGCGAAGATGAGGGAAGAGTCAAAAGTGGCAGCACTTTTATCAGCCCAAGTGATTTTAAGAAAGAAAAGAGAATTTTTAGTGACTGTGGCCCAAACAGAAATGTCTTGGTTTACAAGAGAAAATGAATTCGTTTTTGTCCTTATGAAAGTAAAACTGACGATGAAGCATTAAAAAAAAAGATGCTGAATGAAGGAATAAACCACTGCATAATCTCACCAAGGTGCAGCAGTACCAAAATCATGGATGGGACAAGAGTGAGGGGATTGGGGATCATGGGTGTGGCTGTGACTCAGAAACGCTCCCCCAGTACAAACACTTCAATATTTTTATCTTTGGAATCTCCTCTGCTGATTTTTTTTTTTTTTTAAATAGCATATCATATCATCTGGCGCATTTATTTGGACATGATTTTGCTTCTGCAAATCCTTGAGTCTCCTGTTTGGTGTCCACCATTAATTACAGGATTAATGTCATCATTTTCATGGAAGGTTTGTGAGTGTGATCAGGTATTGTTATTGCTAGTGGTAAATGAACTAAATTATTGCTTCAAAAATGCAGGTCCTGTAGAAAGGTGGAACAGCAACCCTTGAAAGTAGTTATGTCTCTGAAAATTCTAGTCTCATACAGGTTTCTGTGATAGAAATGAAGAACTGAAGCCAAGAGAAGCTGAGGATTATCTGCAGAAATAAGGAAAGCCACTCTAGGTGTTACTTAAAGAAAGGACAAAATATTTGCATCAGATAATGTGATTCCTTATTTTTTTCCCTCTGATCAACAGCTGTCTTCAGAATTTTTACCACTAGAAGATTGCAGGTTGCAGTTCTTCTCAAGGCCGCTCCTTCTTTCCTTCTTTCTCATGCCAATTTAGATAAGTACAGTGAGCTTGAAAGAGCTCTGAACATTTACAAGAATCATTTATGGGAAAATACACTTTGGCAGCAAGGAAAATTGCTGCTTACCTGCAGAAGGAATGTCTCAATTGGGTACAGCAAACTATTCCTTGGATACTCTCCTGGTATTTGACATGATTTTTTTACTCCATAATCTCTGAGAAATGTAATCAAAGTGTTGGGTGGCCGCTCTCTAGTGTCTTTCTTTCTCCATGTTTCTTTACTTTGTTTAAAGTTCATATAGAACTATATATCGATATAAATGTAACATAAAATTTATAAGCATTTAAAGTTCCTCTGCTATTCTGTTTTTGTGGCTAATTATCCAGGTGTGCAGCTTCTAATGTCAAGTTAGTGACCTGTTAATGTTTGATTTCCAGGTGGACATTGGAAAATGCAGGAATCTTCTGTGATTTACTCTGCCTTAGTGTTATGATTGTGACCCTCTTGAGTGTTTCTTTTTCAGATCTTGATTAGCTGTAGGATAGTACTTTTCAGAGTTTTCTGAATTGAAGAACTAAAAGAATAAAGAATACAAGTTCTAAGATACTTCTAATATACATAAATTTACAATTCCTGTGAAGAATCCAGAATGAATTGTATAATCCACACTGAGTTATGTATTAATTCCCTACAATTTGCCAGATACTTAAATGAACAAACAATTTTTACTGCTATAGAGCCACAGTGATCTTGTAGAATGCACAAGTAGAGGGGAAAACAAGATACCCCAGCCTAATATCTTGCTACAATTTTTAGTCTTCTTACTCTTACACAGTAAATTAATGTAAGGATCTAGAGCTAGGGCACTAAATATTAATATTGAGATATAAAAAGATATTGGCACACTTACCACTACCTTTAATTAAATGTCTGCAAAGAACATCTAAATATTGCAATACTTTTTAATACAGAGCTGTCAGATACTGATATGAAAATGTATCACACTGGAGTTTTTCCATTGTGCTTTGTGTTTAAAGAAATTCAAACAGTTACAATTTCAGACCACCTACACTCAAAAAAACCCCTTCTGGCACAAGCCTGCTCCTGATGGTTCCTGATCCACGTGAGGATGGAGCTGGATGGCAGTGGGTAAAAAGGAAAAGTCTGGGGACTCAGTTCTTCCACACTGAAACATCTCTTAACATTTCCTAATGGTCCATTCCTTCCTTGCTATTTACAGACAGATTTTATGGACCATTCCTTCCTTGCTATTTACAGATTTTATGGACTGTCTGCGTTTTAGAGAGGAACATCTGCAGCCTCAAGTGCCTTCTGTATTTTAGAGCATGAGCAATATGAAAAATCGGCGTTCTCAGAGACGCTAATAAAACAGTTCCGTTCATCGGAATATTCTCCCCCGCAATTTTAGGCCAAAATGCAGCAGCAGGAGAAACCTTGTCATTTCTTTTCAGGAATCTGTCTCTGTGATACGTGCTCAGTAGGTTCTGTTCAAGAGGCCACTGGGTTTGATTTGTTACTGGAAGGACTTGAAGGGAAAATGTTTGACTTGGAAGAGAGGAAAAGAATCCTTTCAAAAGATCGACTGTGAGGAAAAGAGACGGAACTTTCTTTCAGCAGGACTGTTCTTCTACCAGAACAGGTTTCTTTGCCCTCTGCTAGCCTCAGTATGGTTCTTCAGGAGCACACAGAATTTAAAGGTATTTGTTCTTGACGGGAATATGCAAACTCTCATTTGACCTGAACCCATCCAGAAACCTTTGCCAGTTCCAGTGATTCCCCATCTGGAAAAAAACAAAGTCTGTGATTTATAGCTAATACAAGTTGGTGGGGTTTTTTTATTGTTATTCTCAAATAATTTTAAAAAAAGTTCGGAAAGAACAATGAAAGTGAGGTTGAAATCTCTTTAATACAAGGTGCTAACACTTGCTATGCTTTCCTCTTGAAATATTTTGAGTTTTTACAATGAAACGTATACAAACTTATCATTATGTCCAAAGCCTTTATTTTCTTTAATTTTAAACTTTCAGCCAGATAAATTTGTTGGCCATCTTCTGCTGGATTTGTGGCAAGTTTTATGCCTGCCAGAAATCCACCAGGCTCTGGATTTCCAACTGGAACACAGATTCCCTGGGAGCATCACTATTCCTTGGATCTGCATCCTTCACTATCCCATCTGATTCCCGGCCACCGTGAAGGAAGTAATGCCTTTTCTAAATCCTGGCCTTGCTTCAGAAGCTGATCACACCTTTAACAGCACTAGAGAAAAGTCTAAGATGTGGTTTTAAAGCTGTTGTACAGTGTGAAAGTTATTTTTGATACCTATTCCCTTGAAAATATGCATTTGTTTATGTGCTAAACCCTTCAGGGCCCAGAAAATTAGTTTTAAAAGTTGTGCTATCTTTAATCTGAGTTCTGTGCTTCTGAATTTCTGTGCGGTCTGCTTTTAGAGGCTCTCTGCTGTTGTAACAGATTTGTAGATTGAAAATGAGATATTTACATAAAAGACAGTCTCCAAAAATGATAGAAATACAAACCATTTAAAATAGGTGCTTAATTCCTTTGGGACTTTTTTTATGCACCCGGTATTAAATGAGATAAATTAGAATTCTATGGATGTTGCTTAGATGAAATGGGCAAAGCATTAGATGTGTTGCAAGCTTAGACAAGATTTCACATGGATAATCAGGAAAATGAGTTGCAGATTTGGTCCTTATGACAGATATTCATCTATACATAGAAATGTTGAACAAAAATAAGAGAGCACCCGTTCACAGGTAATGAAAACATTTCATCTTACCCTTTACTGTAATAGTTTCACTCAGATGGAAAATATTTGCTCTTTGTATGTTGTCTTGATGGTTCTTCTGTTAGTGATTTGTTTTTTTTTTTTTAATGTAGTGGGTTGAGTTTCATCTCTGTTTTGTCAGTTTTTGTCTATGTGTTAAAAACTCCAGAAGTTTCTCAAATCCTGCAAATTTTTATGTACCTGGTAAGTCCTCTGGAGAAGGAGCTGCTCACCCGGGGTCTGTGCTTCCTGTGAGCTTAAAATATACTTGAGGATTATAGTGCTGCATCATTTTCTAATTTAACAGAGAGGAAAACCTTCAAAGGCCTGGAAAACAAAGCTTCTGGGGATTTTGATGGTGATAAAGTACAGAAGTGGCCGTGGTCTCCTGTGAGACAGCACCGTGTGAAGGGCAAAGGGAGAATGGAAGTTCTGCTGAAGCAGCAAGAGAGAATTCTTCAGGGAAATGATAGGACATTTTGATTAAACCAGCTGAAGAACAAATTTCTCTTGTTAAGAGAGGTCGGGAGGAATTGTTTCAGCTTGCTGGTGTTCTCTCTCCTCCCTTTGGCTTCTCAAAGTAACTGAAGTGTGTAGAGGTTTTTTAATTTTCTTTCAGATTTATGTGTCCATAACCTGGTTAAAGCATCACCTGTGCTGCACTGAACAATAGCTTATTATTCACAAAGGGGCATGGAATTTTTAGCTAAAAATATTGTTTTCTACATACTTCTACCATCAATTCTTCTAATGCTGTGTTTGAAAATTTTATTTTCTTAGAGAAATATTGGAAAAATGATAGTGTTACACTTGTTTGCTCTGTTACAATGATGAGGTGTCCTAATCAGAATTGGTGTGTCACAGTGCTAGTGAGCCTGTACACGGAATGGAAAGAGGGCTGTGCCCCAAATTTGCTGAAGGTTGATTTCCATGGAACACTGGCGTGTGAGAAATGTCCTGGTAGGTCAGATCAGAGTTGTTTTTTTTTTGAAAGATGCAGGAGGAACGGTTTGTCCTCTGTGGCAAATAAATCTTGTCTGCCAAAATGGAACGATAATAGGGACAAGCTGTCCAGCACCTCAAATGTTACATTGCACTGTCCTCATGTGAGCAGAGAATCGATTTCCAGGTGGGACTGGGAATAGATAAGTGAAACAAAATTTTATGCTTGGCACTGCCCAAGCAGGGAACATATGCTTGAATTTATCTTTTCATTGGTGGTTATTATTATTTAGTGACTGCTGTTCTTCTTTCTCCCGGGAGCTGATTCATCTGTCTTCAGGAGAGACTGTTTATAAATCAGATTATATTTTATTTGACTTGAGTAGTAATTCATGAAACGACACAAAGTTCTTCAGAAATATTCATAAAACTTTGAAGGCCCCAGGTATGGACACAGTTCTCACTGGTATATTGGAATCCTCGAAATACATCTAATACTTGGGGTTTAATAGCTCATATAGTACAAACACAAACTCTAATACTTCATATAGTACAAATAAAAACTCCTTTTCTGTTCTTCCCCACTCTTGTTTTGTAAGAGAGCTCAG
Source organism: Melanocharis versteri (assembly GCA_013397845.1). Taxonomy (NCBI): domain Eukaryota; kingdom Metazoa; phylum Chordata; class Aves; order Passeriformes; family Melanocharitidae; genus Melanocharis; species Melanocharis versteri. Next base: position 373,053 of record VZTG01000995.1, on the reverse strand, counting down.
TCTTACGATTAAAATGGTAGTTAGGGGATCTTGATTTCTATTTCTAATTTAAACAGATTGTAAAGTGAAATGCTGTGTGCATGTGCAATTCTCAAACTTAAGTTCTTTGTTCCTGTTTCACAATTAGGCAAATAATGTTTGTGTGGTTTGTGTGTTGACTGCTTTTATTTCCTTCACTTGAATTCTCATTACTGTAGGTGAAGCTAAAGCACAAATTTGTCTGATTTAATAGAATCATTGAATGGACTGGCTTAGAAGGGACCTTAAGGATCTCTCTGATAAAAACCCATAATTATATCATAAATATACTGCTGATATTTGGAATGAACCGTCCTTTCTAAACAGTAATTGTCCCTCCACATTATCCAAATTCAGAAACAGGAAGAGTAAATGCCATAAATACCCTTGTTTCTAGAAAGCAGCCTAACACCTGTAGCTTTGTGAGCAGGAAAAACGAGTTACAGCTCTGGTATTTTTTGTGTACATTCAAAAAAATGTAGACACTGTAATAGAATTTTCCTTGACTCCGGATTAGGTTCTTTCATCTTATTTATGTATGCAATACGATGTGATGGAATTTATCGTGCAGCTTTCAGATTTGCAAAAATCTTTTTCCCTTACCTGAGAGGACTATATAGACTGCATTATCAGATGCTACAGTATTTTTTTAAAGTGGAATGAAAAAATGTTGCTTTGCAGATGCAGGCAAATAACTAGTGGTGGAGAATGTAGATCTGGCCAGAAATGTAGCTAAAGATGCATAAAAGATGGAAACTTCTAAATATTCAAGATATTTTGAGGGCTTCTTTCAACTAGGAAACTAAAAGATGCAAAATATTCTTCACCAAGGCAAATTCTACAATAATTTTCTTAAGGATGGAAGAGGGTTATTTTTACAGCGTTTCCCTTGTATAAGGGGAAATTTATAAACAAGAAAAATCTGGTTTGAGGCATGAAACTTGGGAGCTTGACACAGACTGTAGATTCCAATTTTATTATAAAATAGAGGAGAAGTAGAAAATAAAAATGGAATAGGCATTGTATTTCTTTTAGACTGGTTCTATTAAAGTTTCTCTGTTTAGGTCTAAAGATAACTCTCCAATGATTATAGTGATAACTCTATTGCTGATTTTTATTTTAATAGAGCATGTGGATTTGAGTTAAGATAAGGGACCATTTCATTGCTCTAGACCCTTCCGCTATTGGAAGCATTTCTTCTTTATGCTCTTAGCTAGAGACGGATGGAAAGAGACCAGACATGGATATTACCTGACATGCCAAAGGTTTCACAGCAAGTCAGCAATTAAATAAAACGTATTCTGAATGATGACACTCATTTCTGTCCACATTAGGCCACAAATCTTCACCAAATGTGCCTGCATTTGCCAACCAGAATGTGCTGAATTGTTCAACTGATGTAGCTGTGATTGCTTTTTCAATCATTATTCCAGGTAATCCTCAACTCCATAGGCGGGGTTTTGTTGTTAATAATGTTCTAAGCAGCCACTGTGATACTTTGTGCTCGCATTGCTACTCTGGAGGGAAAAAGAAAATCAACACAGCACCTCAAGCCATTTTATGTTCTGTTCTACTGTAAATTCGAAGTTCTTTTATCAGCATGGTTTTGTTTCGAGTTAAAAATGACAGCAAGTATAGAATTTCATTCTTCCTCCCTGAAACAGGCAATTTCTCTTTCTTTATTCATGCCCCCACTTCCTCCAGCCTCACCTTGGTCTCTGAGTGCATGCTAGCCAGAGCTGGATGTCCTAGTACTTGAGGAGGGGAAAGAAAGGAAGACTTTTATGTTATTGTTCTATAAATGTTACGTTGTTGTGTAATTTACCCTGATGGCTTCAGAAATTCTCATGAGTGCCAGCATTAAAAGCTGTTATAATTTGCAATTATGTCAACTGTGTATTTTGCCTGGAAAATATTAATGCTTAAAATTCTTTTAATGGGAACTTAATGTGTAAGCAGCAAGGAAGTAGGTAATGAAAACACAGTTTATACAAAATCCATGAGAGGAGGAAAGGCTTAGGCAGAAATATACCCATCCTGTGGGTGAATTTATTAGGCTTTCTCTTGCTGACAGCTGAAGGAGATTTCCAAGTCTCAGTACATGGATTCTTAAACTCTCTGAATTCAAAACTGAGTGATTTGCCTTAGTTTATGCCTTGGATGATCAGTTTGTAAAGTAGTCTGCAAATAAAGCTCACCCACAGGGAGAATCTGAAATGTAATAAATGTTTGTCAAATGCTTTGGGGACCCCTAAGGAAATATATTATTTCTACATTTCCCCTAAAGACTGTTTTGATTTGTTATATAGATCTATACAGTGGTTTTGTATTTTTACCAGTTTATGAATACAGTAATGACAAATGTATGTTTCTTTCAGGACAGAAAATCTCAAAGTGATTCTCACTTAAGTTGTTGGACCAAAAAACTGCCCTTAATTTGTGCTGCAAAAGTAAAGATGGTGATGAGTGTGTGTGTGTGTTTTAATGGATATTACACCAAATACTCTGATCCTGGGCTGGACAGACACTTTTGGCATGATGATTTTAATTGAAGCACTTGTAAACATTGGACAGGGCAAAATGAAGATACAAAATGAAGGCAGAAAGTACTGAATGGGTAAGGGCAAGGACATGGTTATTAATTATGACTGAAAACTGCGAATTAAAATACATTTTATGAATTGCAATGCTTGTTAGTACTGTTCACCATAGATTTGATAGAAATGGTGAATGAAAATGAAATAACCTCAGCCCTTTGCAATGTTATTGCATGCCAAGATCCTGAAATTAATCTAATTTAGGCACCAAAAGCATGGATCACTCCTAGTTCCTTTGTATTCCTTCGAGACAGGCAGTCCTGTTTAGGCAGCAACTCATTTGTGTCCCTTTTTAATCCTAATGTTTGACAAATTGCCCCGAGATGCTGCTGAGTGTCTGTTGAAGAGGTCTCTGCAGAAGAAGCTGGGGTGGCCAGCTCTGAGGCAGACATTCCCATTCAGCAGCTGAATCCCAGGATTAGCCACAGGCTTGTGATGATAAAAATTAGAGACTCACTTCAGAGCTCCTGATTAATTCTGACGCTCTGCCCTAATGAGACACAGAATCTTGCACGCGGTGTTGCAGAGGATAAGGAACTTCATATTTGTGGCTTGGCACTATTATATTTTAGCTCAGTGATGCATTTAAATAACTTGAGGTCTGGCCAGGCTATCTGTATCTAATGACTGATGTAGATTAACTCGGAGACTGGAGGTCTGCACGTCCAGAAAGAATAGTGGGTTCGTATTTTCTGTTTAAAAGAAATGAGATTTTAATCAGGAGGTTGTCTCCTTTATGCCTGTTTGTGGTCCAGGCAGATGGTGCACTAATCATCCTTACAAAGACAGTGTATTGAGTATAAATAATGCAGAAAATCCCGACTTGGAGCAGATTATTCATTATTTCTGTAGTCAGACTGCAGGAATCGTTTCCTCCTGCCACCCTGTCATTCTGTCTGGGAGACAGAGTGGCTCAAAAGAGCTGCTCCATCTCGGTCTGACAAGCTGGATTTCGGTTTTACAAATGGGCTTTCTTTCTTGCCCTAAGTAGGTGTATGTATAATATATGTACTCCCATTGTTTACATTTAAATTAAGATCCATCTCTCTTGATTTTTCCACACCCCCATCCCTTGTTTCAGCACAGAATGTCTTGCAACAGAAGGCTGGACAAGACTCTTTGATTTGCTTCCAGTGGCAGAGATAGGAGAGGCATTCCAGAACTCTTTGATTACATTTGAGATCCCGAAATACATTAGAGCTTTTAATTCCTCCAAACAGCGTGTTTATGAATTTGTAAGAGATACAGCGTACCAATCCAAACAAAATAATCTGGATTTTGGAACATTTATCTTCTGAGTGCCTGGCAGGCTCCACATGTGGTCTAAGGAGTAAGAGGAAGCCCAGATAAGCCTTGTGGGCTCACTGTGCTTTGGGTTTCTGAGGAAAGCAGGAAAACACCTCACCTATACCTATTCCCAGCCTGGGAACAAGTTATGGCATGACCTTCTTAATGTGATGATTCATTTGTCTCTGAATGAGAGCAAGATAAGCCACCAGTGCCCAAAAAATCCCCAACAATTCCATGCAACACCTTGTCCTCACCCTGTTCTAGCCCATGGACTACCATGTGTCTTGGATCTTAAGACCATGGAAGATGGAGAGAGCAGAGAAAAAAAGGTCGAGGAAGAGCTAAAATTAAATTCTTTTTGCAACAACTGGAACACGCTCTGAAGCACTTTTTTTTTTTTTTGTGCCTCAGCAAGAGATTTTCTAAGGCACAAGGGTTTGCTCCTTTCCACATGGAATGGATGAGGCAGTTCTCTTGTTGATTTTGTTCCTTGAGCAGCTGGTGGTTTTCCAAATCTTTCTAAGGAATTTGGATATTGAATGGCTGTAAGATTATGTGAATTAAACAGCATCCAGTGCTTGGGGTGCTCTGAAAATGAAAATTAAGGAAGGGCAGTAATTATGGTTCAGAGTTACAAAGTGACTGACTTGAAACTTGGGCGCTTCCTTACTTATAAAAAGTTCAGACTATTTTGATGTATTTGGTTTCATATCGTATTTATCAATTCCTTTCTGTTTATTTCCTAAGGGGGCCATTTTTTTAATGCATATCGGCGATGGAAATACCTAAAACAACCCCCCAGATCTGTAGTGTTACCAAATCTCTGCAGTTAATTAGGGGAGGGAATGAATGCAGGGCACAGGAGAAGGTTGCTGGATGCCTCAGGCTCATCCTGCCACCGTGGCATTGACTCCGAAAATAACATTCATTTTGTTAGCAAAATATACCAGGCCTACCCTCAGTTATAGGATGTCAATACTGTCAGTCTTTACAAGCTGAAAAAACCCCTAATTTAAGAAGTACAGGTTCCCTGTTGACTCCCTCAGCAGGCTGCACATTTTGAGTAATACATCACTGGATCAGCACCATTTCGCTGCTAAGGTGCAGAAACTCAATTTGTTTGCAGTGCCACGAAGCCAAGTACACTGTAAAACTGCTGCTCAGTGATAGAAAAAATAACTGTAAAAGCAGACTTTGTGGAAGGAGTTGGGTGATAATGTGACATGTGCATGGTGGTTCAGTCACGCTTGCCTAAATTCAAATTTCTTTAACCACAAAATTTAATATGCTGCTACTGGGGTTTGCTTTTTCTTTTCCCCTTCAGGAGTTTCATACCTAATTGCAGTTCTGTCACCTGGTTTGGATGAGTTAGAAAATCTTCTGGAATGATAGAGGTGGGAAGAGGATTTTTATGCTCTCTCTGAGCATGATAGGCCAACAGGTACTGGGAAATGAGAATCCAGAGAATCCAGCTGCATTCCTGGCAGTCAGGGTGTCATTCTACTTGGCACAGCCCAAGGACTCCAGGACTGTGCAGGAAATGGCCAAATTGGTGGTTGCGCTTCAGTTTTCCTGCTGGTTCTGTGAGAATAACAAAGCTCAATCTCCTCAAGTATGTGTTGAAACTAAATTAAAATGTGCAAAGTGGATGATATTCATTGATGGAAACTGCTGATAACATGAGGAATACAATGAAAACTGGTGAGGAAGCTGTTTGAAGGTGGAACAGTAGAATTTAATCCGTTTTGAACATCTTAAAATTACACCTTTCTAAGCTTGAATCAGTGGATGTTCACTAATATTTCGGTAGGACCTAAGGGAGGACCTAGGTTCTTTAAATCACAATCTGCCATCCTTGTATCCTTTCTCCAATGTCTCTGAAGAGTGCTTGAGGCGAAACGAGATCAAAAATTGGGCATTTTGGACAATGCTCATGTTAGAAATAGGACAAATGTGATACTTCAAACCAAAAGTTTCTGGAAAAAGTTTAAAGCCATGGTTCCAGATATGCCGTTGTAACTTTTTGATGTCAGCTAAAAGTCAAAACGTATTCTGTGTTATTTGATGCTAAAATCTCCTAGAAACCCTTTCCTTCAGGAACTCAATCAAGATTATCTTGCTGGATACTTTTAAGTCAGCATCATTCTGCACTTTTGGAGTACTGTGAACTTTTTGGTTCCTTCAGTGCTGCTTTTTGACTTGCATAGCCTTAATGGTAGGGAAAAAATTCCATGCAGTGCCTCACTATCACCTGCCTTTTGGGCATTATGTGACTGCTGCTCTGTGATCTCCCATCCTTCTTCTTGTGAGTCCTCAGTGGAAGTCACACAGTGTGAGTAGCAAACTCCACGTTTAAATTGTTGACACAGACTTAAAAGTAAAGCCTGCAAGAGGATATCTTAGAAAACAACAGGATAGTTGCTCTGGAAAGATTCTTCCTTGTTCTTGTTTCTTGAAATGGAATTATTTTCTTCTGCTTGGATTTTTTTAAGCAACAACTTAATGGGCACCAGAAATTTCCTGACAAAACACATTTGATAAAATAATCAGGCTACTTTTCTGTAAAGATGAAATGGTGGAAGGGATGATATATTTATTACCTGATTATCTTCCATAAAATCTTTTTATATAATGATACTGCAGTTTAAAAAACCTCATTAAAGACCATTAATGAAACACCAAGTCTCTTGATAACAATTCTAAATCATCTCTGTCGTGAAAAAGGACACATGGTAGAATCTTCTTTACTTCTAGATTGAATTCACAGAGAGGATTCTGAAGAGTGCTATTTTGAGGAGGAATGTTTGCGTTCATGGTAAATTTTTTGTTAGATGAGCCTTTTGTATAATACAATGCATTTTCACTTGAAAGGCTGGAGTGTATGGATGAGGGTGTTTTATTACAGTGGAATAATGATATAGTGTCAGAAAGCTGATAGGATAATGGGATACCTCAAAGGGGTTCCCCAGCACTAAATGAGGGTAATGTCACCCAGCAAAGACAACACTTTCTGGACTTTGTTTATGTTGCAAAATTTCAGGCTCTACAGACTGGTAAGGAAAAGGTTTTATTGGTTTTGGCTCTTTTTCTGTCCTATGACTAAAATGAATGTGTAATCATGGGTTGTTATGACAGAAGGGATTTATAAACATCATATTATCCTGTTAAAATTATTTGGGACAGGAAAGGAAAATGCCTGAGGCAGGAGTACATTACCACGACAAACAGCATCCAAAGGACACAGTGAGTGGGGGAGATGGGTGTCTTTTTGCCTGATAAAAGGGAATCAATTTTGTCTTATGTATATTTCGAACAAAATCCTGATAGAAGTTGTCTGGAGCCTACAGACCACACACACCTAATTGTATTGCAGAACGCTAGGAACAAATATTCCAGTTTAAGTTGGAATTGAAGAGTAGTTTCTAGGGAAACTCATTCTCCTGTTGAAAACTATCTAAGGAGAAACAGGTAACTGGACAGACGTTTGAGATGAGAAGGCCTAAAATGTCAATAATGAGCTCCCCAAAACACCAGAAAGACATTAAATTCTAAAAGGTAAGTTTAGAAAATTAATTGATGTGGGATGGGGAAATGAGAGACAGAGGAGCGGTATTTGGAGTATGCTTTATTGTTTTAAACCAGTATTAGCTGGCAAAAATATCTACTTTTCATCTTAATAGGATAAAGAGAAGTTGTTAATAACTCTTAGTAAATAAGAAAGTCCAAGGCAGGCACAGGAGCCCTGTTGTGTCTGGTCTAAGGCAATGCTGGAAGGCTCCTGGGGCGCATTTCGCCAGGAAGCTCTGCAGAACTTGGTTAAAATCTTGCCGTGCGCAGGCCGGGTCAGGCCTGGCAGAGGCTGTCACAGGTACCTGAGGACAGTCAGTCCCTCTGGCAGACAGACAGGACTCCTGCAGCGAGCGTGGCAGCTCCCTGGGGGCACATTTTGGTCACGGTGGCCGCGCCTCGTGCGCTGCCCTCAGCCGAGGGCACCGCGCCTACTGTCGTCGGAGCGCGTCTTGGCTTTCGTAATCTCCGCTCTGCCAGGGTGGGCTCAGGGGAGTCCCACTCTGCTCACACGGAAGGAGCTTTGTGTAACTATCCGTGCCTAATCGCAGATCACTCACAGCGGGATTTCTTCCTGAGCAAATACCAGAAAATGCTCCGAAGATACGACGCGGAGAGGCAGAAACACCCGAGTCCCGCACAGCGCCCTTATCACGGGGGGATATTTTGGGGTGTCCCTTTGCCTCACTGCATCTGCCTGTCCCACTGGACTGATGCACAGAGAGGAAACACCTCTGGCTGCCGGTGGAGAAAGCAGAGGAGAAATCCAGAGTCACGATGGCTCTGAATTAGGGGAAGCAAAACGAAGGCGGCTGCTCCCTCGGAGGAAGGAGGCCTGGTGCATTTTAATGAAGGAAGTGCCCTGAAAGCCTTAGAAGGAAAAGGGGTTTCGAGTTGAACCATATGCACAAGGTCACCCAGGGCAAAGGACAAAGAGGGTTCAGTCCCTCCAGCACATAACATGACAGTTAAATTGGTTGAAATAAGCTGGGATCTTCCTCTGGAGGATGGATGTCGGAAACAAACCAATTAGGCAATGTGCAGTGGTGGACTGCTGGTCAGCCTGCTATGCTTTTGGGCAAGTGAAATGATTTAAGGGATTCAAAGCAGGAAGAGGCTGAAATGAGACCTGGTGTAGCTGTATCTCCTCTTCTTTTTATTTTTTTCTTTCCCTTCTTTTTCTTT